>CM033272.1:11162661-11285385 GCA_019343175.1 Oedothorax gibbosus
CTGTCAATGCAAGTTTTCCTTGATAAATGATTAAAACAACCAAATGCACAGCAAGAAGTTGTAATTAAAAAAAAACTAAAATAACTTATTCTTAGAAAACTCAATTTGGAATACCAAGGCAAAAGTAATTCGAGAAAAATGAAAAAAAGACCGCGGAGCTGTTTGCCAGATCCCGTGAAACAAGCCCATTAATGTAATGGTTTGCGGCTGCCTATTTCTAGCCTTCTTTCGGAGATTTAACACAGTCAATAATGCCTCGTAATTTAAAACCCTGGTCAAGTGCCGCAGCCCATTAAGAAAAGCGAAAATTACACGAGTTACAAAACGTTTACAGCTGTGTTAAAATCCTCTTTTTGCGGTTAAAAATAAGCAGATAAAAACGTTCCAAACCAGGCAAAATAGTAACATATTTTATCACTTGACCAAGGTTTCAAATTACGAAGCGTTATCGGTTATGTTAAAGCTCCTAAATAGAGCTAAAAATGGGCAGCTAGAAACGACTACACTTGTAGCTCCCCTAATGCTTAAACTTGTTACTACGTCTAAGGGGGTGGAGCCTTTTCGCCTCCTTCACCTACGTAAGTGCGCAGTCTGGTTAGATTCTTGTCTGTGACTTACCTTACCTTACCAAAATACACTACCTTGACTACATGCCTAATCTGCCTACTTTTATTGGCAATAATTGTTGTGATTATTTTTTTTCATTGTCTATTTTGTTACCTGGAAGATTTTATGCATTCTATTGTAGTTAGAAAAAATATTAAAGCAAACACAACTAAAAAACTCAAGTGAATGCATTAGTAAGATCAAAAAAGTTATACATGTATATCTTATACTAAAAAACTAAACTCCTCGGCGCAACAGCCCATTAGTGGCCAAGTCCTTCCGTGCCCAATTCAGCTTTCGTGATGGAGGGCTCTGGGTTGCTATGCATATGTGCCGGTTAGGTGGTCAACCTAACCGGTAAACCAACATTAGGGACCCGCAGTGTTTAGTTCCCAAGCATGCTTGGTCCTCATTTTATCGACCCACTTAAGGGCTGAAAGTTTAGTGAACCTCGCCCGATCCGGTATTCGAACCCCGGACCTGTGGCAAGGCAATGCAAAGCACTACCACTGCGCCACTGAGCCTCATATTTTATACTAGTGAACTATGACCTCACTAGAAAAAAAACTAGACAAAAACTTGTGTCAACAACCAAAATTTGGTTGGATTATGCATATCTGAATGTATATGCATATATCTGATTTGCAATGTACTAAAATGTTATAAGATATTTTTGTCTTTACGTTTGAAAAAAAAAATGTCTTTGCATTTGAAAATTTAAAAAATATGATTATAACAAATTTACTTAAGCATGGCATACTTTACGTAGTTTGCACCTTTTTTTACATAAGAATATCACAATATGATCCATAAAACTGTCTTAGGGAAAAGTAAAAGAAACACAAAAAATTGCAAAAAATAAATAATTTTAATAAGGAAGAATCAATTGACCGTAATACATACAAAAAATACAATGCAATACAACAAATACAATGTTAATAAGATTTTGGAACCATCTATTCCTTGATTCAAATTTCAAAAAAGGATGCTAGGACAAAGTCAAAAGAACTATTTTCAGATGTGAAATCGAGATCATTTATAAATATATAGCAAAATCTTTATAAATTATAGTGTCAGTAACAATCGATTTCTTACACTTCGCTCTGGGTGAAATGTTTCCTCCACAGTTTGGATAATTTAAGTAGCCATTTCGCACAAACTTGAAAATAAGGGTACTAATTTCCAAATGTTTTCAAAAAGATTCACGTGGCGGGATCTGGTTGGTAGACATATATTTTCAGGTTTGTGTCCTTGGACAGAGACCCGCTTATAAACCTTCGTCAAGTAAGACAGACACAACACACACATCCATGACAGATGCTGCCATCTATCGCCAACTCCGCAATTTAGACATGCCCCTGAAGGGGAGGGAAATAGTCTCCAGGGACCTGTACCCGTGGGAAACTGCGCAATGACCGACCACAGGACTTTCGGAGCCAACAGATTTAACGAGCACGTACTCCGTATATACTCGGCGGGTTTTCAGTGGTACCATAGACTATCATTGTAAACAGACATCTCAATCGGAACTTTTTTTCAGAGAGTCACGTGACCAGCCACCCAGTGATTAAACTTTGAACTAATGACACGTGACTTTTTGAAAACTGCGTGCGACTCCAAGGTACGCTCGCAACTTGTACTAATTATGCGCAAACTTGGATAAATTAATGCTCCTCTATTTTGAAAAGGTTGCGGAGGAGAAGAAAATCGCGACTCGAGAGAGGCCTTTAGACATTTTTTTTTTGTTATAGTCTTTTCTCGTCAAAACACAATTTTTTATGTAACTATTTTATGTTCCCAAGGATATTGATATGTAAGTGTTTTAAATATTTTATTCATTTAAATATTCTTGTAAGTTTTCTTTCATTAGCGTTAAATACTTGATTACTAAAGTATGATTTGTCATTTTTCTATTGAAAAGTTTCGATATATGTAGCTTAACATAGCTAAAGCATCTTGTTATTTTATTCTTTTGTTTGTTATTTTTGTCTTTTTTGTTTAAAGTAATTAAACGTTATTAGACTACTATCTAAGTTACACTTTTCTTTCGCGTACCTTCATTAAATAAAGATATATATTGAGTTATAATATTGTTGTTAGTTTTTAGAACTATGTTTTAAAAACAAATGACCTAACTACCGACCTATAAACGGCCCATGCAGCTTAAAATGTCTCCACGTAGACGGAGTGCACGTTAAATATGATCCAAAGTCCCAAATGCTGCGTACAATGTCGTCCTTAACGGTTGTGTTGGGTGCCTACTCGGGTATCAGCTCGTCCACTTGATTGTGGTTCTAAATTATGACGCCCGTCGCCAATAGCCCTCGTGTAGCTCTAGTTAGACGATAATTCAAACTAACCTAACTAACCTTTAAACAAATGACCAGTTATTCCTTCATCAAAAGGAATAAAATATTCATGTTTTGGGGATGCTTTCTACTAAAGATTATTATAATTTATTTCCCTGCGATTGGTATTTTTCAAAATACATTTAATTTGTATTAAGACTTTATTTTTGAATACTAAAACATGTATATTTGCCACTTCTTTTATAAAAAAATTATCAAATTGTCTGGTTATTATTACATTTAAACACAGTGCTATTCATACCTTTTCAATTGACGCATGTGTGTGCGCGCGCACAATTGGTGTATTGAGTTCAAAATTAATCTATTAACTAGTTATTTTCAAAAGTTGGTTAGTTACTTTTCTCTATTTTATTGTTTTTAAATTGCAATTCAAATCATCTATAAATAAACAAATTGCTTTGGAATCAATCATTATTTTTTGCCATGTTTTAAAACAGTGATATTTTGACTGTTTGAATAACTGTTGCTTGTTGTTAAATGACTGTTTTTTCAGAATGAAAAAATGGTTAGACTGGCTTGGGCGAAACGATTTGTTTGAGTTGGAACCTAACTACAGTGACTCAAAGAATTGAGAATACACCTTAGTTTTACTTGGCAAATCCAACTTCGAATAGAAATTTCACATTATCTAGAATCCCAAGTGTGTTTTTATTTTAGCACAAAAGAAAAGGGTTAAATTATAGTACAAATAACGAAAAATCACAAAGAAATATCTAAAACAAAAAAAATTTCACAAGTATTTAAAATAAACACATACAGAATTTTACCTCAAAGAATTGAGGATACACTAATAGAATTTTTGTTTAACTAGAGCGTGGGCCAGCAATAGGACCCCCCCCCCCCCCCCCGGGGGGGGGGTCCTATTGCTGGCCCACGTTTTTATACATTTTTGTGTTCGTACATATACATTTTTGTGTTCGTATTGACATGTACTTTAAGGTTTTAGGTGTTTGCCACCTGAGAATTACAGCGTATGCCGGAAAAAGCCCCAAAACACTAGGGGTGTGTAACACTTCATGACTTTTAATTACCACTCAATAAATCAATACTTTTAAAAGTAATTATATATCCTGTATGTGGTAATTTAAATAATTTTAAAACCTAAAAAGTTCTATGATAGGTTATATGTTCTCTATTTGAGCATGCGCGATTTTCTAAAAAACCTTATTATGACATCCTCCACGTACTTGGAACTTGTGTACCAAAGTTAAAGTCCACATATTTTTTTCATTTTTCAGCAATACCTTTAAAACCAAAAACGTTCTATGGATGCTACCATTTGCGCATGCGCGATTTTCTAGAAAACCTTATAGAGTGGAGGCTAGCACCTTTCTCCCCCGTGGGAAATTTCGACACACACAGGTGCTAGCCTCCGCTCTATAAGGTTTTCGAGAAAATCGCGCATGCGCAAATGGTAGCTGCCATAGAACGTTTTTGGTTTTAAAGGTATTGCTAAAAATTGAAAAAAAAATATGCGGACTTTAAATTTGGTACACAAGTTTCAAGTACCTGGAGGATGTCATAATAAGGTTTTTAGAAAATTGCGCATGCGCAAATAGAGAACATAGAACCTATCATAGAACTTTTTAGGTTTTAAAATTATTTAAATTACCATACAGGGTATATAATTACTTTTGAATGTATTGATTTATTGAGTGGTAATTAAAAGTCATGAAGTTACACACCCCTAGTGTTTTTTGGCATACGACGTAATTCTTAGGTGGCAAACACATAAAACCTTAAAGTACATGTCAATACGAACACAAAAATGTATATGTCCCAAATTCCCCAGAGGGGGGGGGGGGGGAGGGTTTCACATTCTTGCCCATGGTCTAAACTAGCTCTTATTTTTTTTTCTGCGGGCTTCCTTTCTGCGTGCCTACAGTTTAACTTTCCTTCCTGACTGTTAGTTTTGTGTTTTGAGGTTTGTTGCATTAATTTAAAGACATTTTAAAACTGATAATGGCTCCTCGAAGAGAGACTAGTATTGACGTCAGAAAATTTATAATAAGGTTATTTAACAATGGAAAATCTTATCGTAAAATAGCTGCAATTGTTGGTAGAAGCCACTCGTGTGTCCAGAAAGTCATTGAAAGATTTAAAAGCGGTGGATTAATTGAAAATAAAACCGGAAGAGGAAGAAAAGCTATTTTGAGTGATGTAGCCAAAAGGAAAATCCTGAAAGATATCAAGATTGATCATAAAGTAAGTGCAGTTAAACTTGCTGCAGAAACTTCTCGAATCATTGGCAAAAGTGTACAGTGGGTAAAAAAAGTTTCCGTACGCATCCAGGATGTTTAAAAACACTTTGTTTCAAAGAACTTAAACCCTTTAAAAAAATCAAAATCTACGGATTTAAAATAATTAATTCGTCTACTTACTAAATTGCATTGTCGTTAAAAAAAACATTTTTGAATTTAACTTAAAAAATTTAAAAATCAAAATTTAACAATAAAAGAGATCAAAAAAAGTTTCCGTACGCTTTTAAAAAAACTAAGTAATGATGTCATACAGACCAGTCCTGCAGTAAATTTTAGGTGTTTGAACCTAGCGATCTTCCCAAACTCAAATATACAGCAGTTTTATTGATCAGTTATATCCTTTTTTTAGTAAATTATGAAAGTTTCCAAAGATATTCTTGAATTAGTAATTACATCTCGAAATGAGGGTTTATCTGTCAGTAAAATGGCGAAAATTATCAAGAAACCTAAATCAACTGTTCAGTATATTGTTGAAAGGTATCGCTATCTCAGACATTGTGATGATCGACCTCGATCTGGACGGCCAACGAAGTTAGAACGGGTGCACAAAAGGTACATAACGCGAAAATTTAAGATAACCCTCGTCTAAGCGCACCTAAACTTGCAGGAAGTTTGAAGACTGATTACAATATTGATGTTACGCCTCAACTGTAAGAAATGTGATAAAAAAAAAGTGGTTATAAGGGTCGGGTGGCCCGGAAGAAGCCCTTCATCAGTAAATTAAACCAGAAGAAGCGGCTCCAGCTCGCTAAGCAGAACGTTACCAGGCCACTGGCGTTCTGGGAGACTGTTCTTTTCAGTGACGAGTCGCAATTTAACATCCACGGATCCGACGGATGTGTTATGGTATGGCGAAAGCCAAATCAACAAATGAAACCAAAGAATTTGGTTGGCACTGTCAAACACGGTGGTAATAAGGACTCATGGGCGGGGGGGGGGGGGGGGTATCAAGACATTTTTACAAGTATCTAGACATTTTTAAGGAGAACGTTAAGCAAAGCGCTTTGAAACTGAACCTGGGAGCTGGATTTATATTCCAACAGGACAATGATCCTAAACATACGGCTAAAATTTGCAAGGAATGGTGCTTGTATCACCTCAAACAGCTACATAGCCCTCCCCAGAGCCCCAACTTGAACCCCATTGAACATTTGTGGGTTATAATCGGTCGTAAACTGAAAGAATGTTCAATAAAGAACGTAAAGAGGAGCTGAAAGATGCTATTCAAGACATATGGAGCAAGATAACTCCAGAGACAACGAAAAAACTCGTCGGAGTGATGCCCGCACGTTTGAGAGAGGTGATCAGAAACCAGGGTGGATCAACTGACCACTAAAGAAAATTTTACCTGAAAATAGATATAAATTTACAGATATTTAGCATCGTACGGAAACTTTTTTTTGTTAAATTTTTTATTTCTTGAAACTCTTTTCAAATTCCTTGCCAAAGTATTGATGATTTCTTATTTTTACCTGTTCTAAGTAATTCATAATTAAGTTTCCTGTAAGAATATGTCGTTTGCTTAATTTTACAATTGCATTTTCTTTGTAAATAAAAGTGTTATTTACAAATGCCAACTGCGTACGGAAACTTTTTTTACCCACTGTATGTGTTGAAACTGTGAGAAATGTGATTAGGCAAGCTTTATATAAAAGTCGAGTAGCTAGAAAGAAACCGTTTATAAGCTTGCAAAATCAAAAGAAGCGTTTAGAATTTGCAAAAACTTATCAATTGAAGACAGATAACTTTTGGAAGAAAGTTATATTTAGTGATGAAAGTAAATTTAACATTTTCGGTATAGTGATGGTCGTCGAACCGTTTGGAGATACTGCTCTGGATCCCAACAATTTATGTCCAACTGTTAAACATGGTGGCGGCTCCGTCATGGCTTGGGGTTGTATGGCTTCAAATGGTAAAGGAAATTTAGTTTTTATTGATGGAATAATGGATGATAAAATCTATATAGATATACTTCAGAAAAATATGAAAGAAAGTGCAAAAAAATTGGGATTAGATGGAAACTTTATATTCCAGCAAGACAATGACCCCAAACACACGGCGCGTAATGTTAAATTGTGGTGTCTTTTTCATTGCAAGCAGCAATTGCACACAACCTCCACAATCACCTGATATCAATGTTATCGAAAATTTGTGGGCCACGCTCGAAACAGCGGTCCAAAGACATAACATTAGGAACAAAAGCCATTTAAAGCAAGTGTTACAAGAGTAATGGGGTAAAATATCTCCAGATACCACCAAAAAATGGGTTGATTCGTCCCAAGACGTTTGGAGGACATTATAAAAGCTAAAGGACATGCAACCAAATATTGGCTCTTTATTTATTTGCTATATTTTGCAAAACTTTATGTGGTGTATCCATAATTTTTTATGGAAAAATATGCTTGTGCTTATTTCAAACACTTGTAATTTTTTTAATTTTAGATATTTCTTTGTAGATTTTCCTTATTTGTATTGTAATTGAACCCTTCTATTATGTGTTAAAATATAAACACGTTTTGTCTTCTAGATAACATATAATATCTGTTAAAAGTTGGATTTATCAGGCAAAACTAAGGTGTATCCTCAATTATTTGAGTCACTGTATTTGTATAACAGTGCCTGAGTTTGTGTCGACCATATCTCTGAGTGGGCCGTTTCATCCACTGAAAAAAACTCATTAATAATGCTCTCCCAGACCAAACACCTCAAGCGGAAGTACTGGGATGATCTATGTGCCAAAGCTGGGAATTCCGCCACAGCATTTAGGATCCTAACAGCTCTGAGAGTTAGAGACACGCCACCTCAAACAGCCCACAAAATGGTTTCGAGCGGAGGTATCCCCCTTGTATCCAGTATGGCACAAGCAAATGCTTTCGCGGCGACCTTCGCACGCCAGCCAATTGCCGAAGGACTTCCTATCGATTTTTCTTCTACTACTAACGAGCGTATGGCGGATGATTTCACATCCGCTGAACTGAGAAAAGCGATCCATCGCTCGAGCAATAAAACGCCTGGTCCGGACGGCATTACCCTCCTGATGATAAAGAGCCTTTCAGAAGACAATCAGGGGGGGGCCGTAGTGAGCCTAGTGGTCAGCGTCTCGGTCTCGGGATCGGAAGGTCCTGCGATCGAGTCCCGTTACCACTGAAGACCTACCGAGTATATGCGGAGTACGTGCTCGTTAAATCTGTTGGGTCCGAAAGTCCTCTAAGTTCCCATACCAAATCAATACCTCTGGGGTGACAAGCCAATTCTGGGGATCCTCTAGTTGGCCTCTGTCTCTAAAAATTAGATGGATCCACTTATGTGTGTGTTGTCTGTTGTGTCTGTCTTACTTGACGAAGGTTTATAAGCGGGTCGCTGACCAAGCACACAAACCTGAATATATATGTCTACCAACCAACCAACCAACCAACCAACAATCAGGGGAAACTACTAGACTGTATCAACCGGATCTGGAGAGATGGTTGCATCTCCCATAATTGGAGGAAGGCTACCATTGTACCTATTCCAAAACCAGGGAAACCACCTACCGACGTCAAGTCATACTGGCCTATAGCTCTAACTTCCACTCTCTGTAAGATTCTCGAGAAAATGATCAATGAGAGGATCTCGGATTATCTCTTACGGAACCGAATTCTACATCCGGCCCACATGGGGTTCCTCCCACTCAAAGGATGCGACGTCGCGTTGCAGTATTTGTTCAGCAAAATCGTCAAAGCCCGAGCAGATAAAATCTTCGTCGCTCTCATCTCGTTCGACGTGGTCGGAGCATACGACGCTCTTTGGCACGACGGGTTCGCCTTGAAGGCCCTTAACCTTGGCATTCCTGGTCACGTTGTGTGGTGGATACACCAATTTCTTTCCGACAGGTCGGTGTCAGTGAAATGGGCGTCAAAAACATCGGAAAATTTTCCCTACCTTAAAGGAACCCCCCAGGGTTGTGTGCTCTCCCCTACCATCTATACGATTTACAAAAGCGACCTTTTCAACTCCCTCCCAGGGGATGTCCACGGGCTCGTTTACGCGGATGATATTTTTGTTATATGCGACGCTCCAACCCGTCAAGAGCTTCAAGACAAGATCACATCTACAGTACTCGCCATTAGCAAGTGGTGTAAAGTCTGGAAATTGTCTCTGGAGCCCTCAAAGAGTGCTATCATCGATTTCTCAAACAAACGAGACCGGTCCAAATTTACCATCTCGATGGGCAACAAAATAATCCCATGGGTGGACAACCTCAAAATCCTGGGCATCACCTTCTCTTACAACCTCTCATTCCGGGACCACTTCCGCCTGGCAGGGGCTAAGGCGTTGAAACGCTTAAACTACTTAAAAGCTCTAGGAGGAACCTACTGGGGAGCGAGTAAAGCTCACATTTCAAGGCTGGCCAATACGTGTGTCCTCAGCGTCCTTAACTACGGTACCCATGTAACTAACTTCGCCGGTAAAACCGACTTTGGAAAAATCGAAACAATATTCAACCAAGTTACGCGATTCGCTACTGGTCTATCTAGATGGACCCCTATCCCCGTTCTTCGGGCCGAAGCTGGCGTAGGATCAGCACGAGAGAGAAGTGACCGGGCATCGCTGTCGTTCCTCCTCAAACAATTGGCACTTGGGGACCAAACCCCAATCAGGAATGAAATCAAGGAAGCTGAAGACCAAGTGTCTACTGCAGTTTTCAACCGGTTACCATATGGTCTCCTTCTCAGCAAGTTTATCGGGAAGCATAAAATCGCTATCAACCAAATTATCCCTTTTGCTCATCCTTTGCTGATTATCCACAGCCACAACCTTTTAATCTTCACCAACGAACTCCCATTTCAGGTTCAGAGCAATTCCTGCTTACCCTCTACAACTCAAGATAAGTTTAACGCCTACCGGATAAGCAATTGGGGATCCCGCACGATTATTGCCACGGACTGTTCAAAGTCAGTTGATGGGGTAGCGGTAGCCATAGTTAACTCAACTACCAACTCGATCCAAACCGGGAAAATCCACAACTTAAACTCAGCCTTCAGAGGAGAGGCGTGTGCTATAATTATAGCAATCCAGAAAGAGATAGTCGATGCTACAAAGGAATATGTCATCTGCACAGACAGTCTTTCGACCCTCCGGGCACTCAACAATGTTAGCAGGAAATCCCCAACCCCGATCCTTCAACTAAGCAATGTCATCGCTAAAAAACTACCTCACTGTGTTTCTCTTACTCTCGTTTGGGTTCCTGCTCATGTCGGGATCGATATTAACGAGCAAGCAGACACAGCAGCAAAAAGCGCCCTTCTCAGCACGATGACCTCACAATGGGTTAACCACAAAGACCTTCAAAATCAAGTCAAGAGAGACGAGAAAGCAGCCATCCAGACCGCTTGGACTAGCTCGAAATATGCTTTAAACTTCTCTCATCTCTCAGCAAATAAGCCATATAGATCCATATCTCTCACAAGAGCCGAAGACTCTCTCCTAGCTAGATTACGGACTCGGTCCTTACCAACGAAATATGTCTTGTGTAAAGTCAACCTAGAGCAATCGCCAAATTGTCCGACTTGCAACTCCCTCGACACTAATGATCATGTCCTCCTCACATGCACCAAATACGAACAACTAAGAAACGAACTCCGCACAGCGCTTGGAACTATCCCTTTGAACTATAATTGGATTTGCCTTATGTCATCATCGCACAAAAAAATTGCTAAGAGCGTCGCCAAATTCTTACTTGCCACGAACCTATGAT
Organism: Oedothorax gibbosus; assembly: GCA_019343175.1. NCBI lineage: Eukaryota > Metazoa > Arthropoda > Arachnida > Araneae > Linyphiidae > Oedothorax > Oedothorax gibbosus. The sequence goes on from CM033272.1 coordinate 11,173,635, forward strand.
CTGACTAGCCTTCACCAGTAAGCCGAGCTAAGCCAACCAAATCAAAATTTTCAAGCTACTTGCATAAGCCTTTTATTCTTTCTACCTACCTACCTACCTAATGCTCTCCCAGAGACTTTGCAATCGCCATTTCTAAATATCCCTAATAATCCCTTCTATATATCTTTATGAAGGACCAGTTACCACCATATTTGTAGGAATTTCTAATCCTAAAATGATAAATTTATCAGGCGTGATAAATTTACAGTTTTCAAAATAATTTGCCATTTCCTTTATCAAAATTCATTAAACTGTTTACTTTTTAATTTATGCCACATGTTATGTGTTTTTTAGTACCTAATTATTCTTTAAATTAAAAAAAAAAGTTGTTCAATAGTTAGAGCTGATATTTCTATACAATAGGCACTTATTGATTAAATACTTACTATTTCATTTCACTAAACAATAATTTTTCATCTTGGCTATTAAAATTTAATGTCTTACAATATATATTGTAAATTAATCGCTTCGGTTAATGAGCGTTTAAAAAAATTGTGGTTTTATTCATAATTTTGTTGAAGTTTTTTAAAAAAGCTTTTTCTACATAGGATGAAGAAATAGACGAGCTACTAGTGCTAACTAGTACTTGCTTACTAGTACTTAGCGAAACTCATTCCATAACCTCTATCTACAAAGGGCCAAATACCACCAGATTTGTTGAAACACCTACTGAAGTACACCTACTTTGCCAATTATTCCTTGAATTACTTGCATGCCTATCTCTATCTATAAATTTATTTTTAAATATATTACTCTGAGTAAAAAAGGTGACTCACTGTGTAGTTACCTACTAATTAAATAGGGTACTTGACTGCATCGCCGAAATACCTTCCAATATTATTTAAATTATAGTTGAAAGTCAAAAATAACAAATGCATACATTTTTTTTGCGAAATAAATCTTTAAATCATTAAAAAAATCAGTTTAAAAAGGCATTTTTTTCACGTGATCATCACGTGATCACAAACACAACGGTTTGGCTGACGTCACTAGTAACTATAAACAAACCGGCGTGATGTTTTTTGTTTTCTGATTAAACTTGATTTAATCTAATTTACTCTTGAAATAATAAATATTGAGATAATGTAAGGCTTTTTACAGAAGCGGATATTTCAAATTTGCCTAAAATCGATTCCAATGTGGTGTTTCAAAGTTTGTTTATAGTCACTAGTGACATCACAGATACCACGTGACAGCCAGGAAGCGTTTTCGGGAGTGATTTTTCGTCCTAATTTTAAAATTCATTTTTCTGCCTTTATATGGGGTATTTGAAAAAAAGAAAAAATACGGGTCTAATATTTTTGGCATAAGAATATTTTAAGCCAATAAAATTTTTTTAGTCAAGTACCCTATTTTGCTCTGACTTACTTAGAACTTAATATAAAAATACTTAACAGATATATATTGGCTTTATGATTTTCTTCTCGAATTGAGATGTTGTAAACAGATGTTTTTAGTTGACTTTTTTGGATGGGTAGTTATTTTTTACTTGGTTATTATTTTTAAAAATATATCTCATTTATGTAATTTAAAAAACAAATATTTTGTATTTATTTCATTACATTGTATAGGTTTATGATTACAAAAGTGCCTGCAATACACTAACTAATGAATAAAAAAAGTTTTGATACATTTATGAGAAATTATGCCTTTTTTTTCCTTTATAGAACTTGTAGGCTGTAAATTATTCATATTTTTTCCCTTAATCATTGGATTATTTAGAGAAATCAAGTTATTTTTATTTGAAAAATCTAGAAGCTAACTTTAATTTATTTGAAAAAAAAAACACATTTTATAATCAAACACTTTATATCGAAATTTGAAAAACGGCGATTATAGGGACGTACAACTTTAAATTTCCTTCGCATTGAAAAAAAAAAGTGAAAAATTATTTGCATTTTTCGGGTCAAAATCTGGCAGAGAAATTATAAAAATTTCTTATCCAGGAAGTAGCGTTCCCTAGGAGTAAAACTTAAGCTAATCCCCTGGTAATGCCCCTTGTATTTAAATTTGCTGAAACTTCGATAAGATAAGGTACGTACAGTTCAATTTCAAGAGTCTGCGAATTATAACTTCTGGTCTGTAAACTAAAGTTTCAATTCATTGTTGCTGTGTGTTTTTAGACGCTGATTTCGAATATGTAAATGGATTTTTTACTATCGCATCCGGTTTAAAAGTATTAAAAAATTTGAAGTAGCATTGATTTATTCTATTAGATTCTAATTCCTAATTAGTAAAAGTTCTTTTTTAATCGAAGTCTATGATTTATTTAAAAGAACATGAAAAATGTTTTGAGGACCTAAAGCTCATAAAAATTCATTATACTACAAAGTTTGATTAATTGCACAATATTCGGACTTATTTTTGTTGAAATATTAATTTAAGTTTAAATCCTAAAAACTTGCATTTCTTGAAGCTTTTGTTTTAATTTTCCATTTCTCTCAAAAAAGTATTTTGCATTACATTTTAAATCTGTTTGGGCATAGGGTAGCAGTATTGGCTTAGTTTTATATTAGGTAAGTCCTTTCAGTTTTTTCATTTTGACCTTTCGCGATTTCATGGATGTTTCGGTTTCACTCTCAATGCGAGGTATTTCCATCTGGCGTGTTCTATTTTAGTTAAGATAGTTTAAATTATCTTAGCATTAGAACTACACGAGGGCTATTGGCGACGGGTGTCGTAATTTAGAACCACGGTCAAGTGACGAGACGTCATCAGAGTAGGCACCCAACGCAACCGTTCAGGGAGACATCGTACGCAGTGTTGGGACTTTGAAGCCGATTTAACGTGCATTCCCTATGTACGGGGTATTATTCGTCGGACATTTTTGGCTGAACGGGCTATAGGTCGGCGGTTATTTTGGCGATCCCCGGACCGAACCTGGGACCTTTCACATGCAAGGCCAACGCCTTAACCGACTGGGCTCCCCAGCCCAGTATCTTTGATTAAACTATAAAAGAAACCAAGAATAGTAAAAAAAATTCTTCTCGGAGGTATAGTTGTAAACAAGTTGACCTTCAAACCCAGAGATCCGAGGATCGAATGTACTCCTCCTATAAAGCATAACATCAATGAAATATATACCGTCTAGAGAGAGAGGGTTTGTCACATGTTAAATCCATTGTGGCGCAACGGCCTATAATCTTGTACGACATCGCGAGTTGGTTCCCGTCAGATATAAGCATCGTCTTTTTAACGGCATTTCAAATTACGAGGCACGCCGACAAAAATTCACGTATAGCTATTATGCGATGTTTAATTAATTTCTAATCTAAGTTCTAAAACCGCGTACAGTAGAACTCCAATTACCCGAAGCGGGGCTGATTATCCGAATGTCAAAAAAAATTCACCCGGCCTACCTAGTAATGTTTGTCATTGTTGGATGTCATATCTAACAAATCTTTTTGTACCGACCAAAAAAATTTACTAGGCATGACATCCAACAGAGACTAATAGTAATAGGTAGGCGGGTATAAAAGTTTATACGTCACACATAAAATTTTCAACCAACTGTAACTGCTTTGATTTTTTGCATTCATCTGTTATTTTTGCAATTATCTTTTTGAATATACAGGGTGGTTATAAAATAACGCTCGCTATTCGGAGTGGTCTGTAGCTTGAATGAATAATCCGAATGCAACAAGCATTGAGACACTTACTAATCAAGAAGGGGGAAAAAAGAATGGAAACATAAAAAAGAAGGCCCCGCGTGGGGCTCCAGGAACTCGTCTCTTGACCAGGGTTCTAAATTACGAGGCGTAGCCAATTATGGTAAATAACGGCCAAACACAGCCAATTACGCCTCGTAATTAAGAACCCTGGTCAAGAGACGAGTTTCTTTTTCATGATTCCATTATTTCCCCCCTTCTTGATTAGTAAGTGTCTCGATGTTTGTTGCATTCGGATTATTCATTGAAGCTACAGACCTTTCCGAATAGCGAGCGTTATTTTATAACCACCCGGTGTATAATGCAGTAAATTTTGTATATCTATCATTCACCATGGCTTCTAAAAGAACCTACACATTTCAACATAAATTGAAAAATTATTACAAAAGCTATAACTCAATTTGCCAAACGGCACTTTATAATTGGATTTAGTTGGGTTGATGGCGACCGAAACTGGAAGTTACGTGGTGAGTTACAGTTGTTTATAGCCCAAGTGTAGCTTTCGTGCGACGTTATTCAATTAACCTGCAAACTAAGTGTGTCATCCCGTCTTCTCGAAGGGACAATGGTTGGTTGGTACATGTATTTCCGGCTTGTGTGCGTGATCAGAGACCCGCTTATAAATCTTCGTCAAGTAAGACAGACATAGACAGAATTTTTACTGACACAGAGAGAGAAATTACACCCAGGGCGAAGGCGGGAATTTATCGAAGGGAGTGACAGATGCGTTGACAAGGGAGGGGATTAGAAAAAGTAGTTTAAAAGTGACCAATCGGCTATTTATAGAACGATTGAAATCAGAGATAATCAGGATGAAAACGTCAATCAATGAATTGAACATGGTGATTTGCTGGTCTCGAAATTCTCTGACCCTCCCTCTATAGCAGTTCCGATATCTTCACCAGATGTCGCCCTCGGACACGTTTAGTGGCTCCTCGGGGCTATTCCCTCTTAATACCAACGTGTGCACCTGAGGCTTAGTTTTTTCATATTTGTTACAATTTTAGAGAAAATTCGATTTTTCTGAATAAAATACACCACTTTCGCTCAAATCCGATCATTTTTTCCCTTTCGTGTTGCCATTCGACAGAAGAAATTAAAATGAACACCAAAATTATTTAACATTGAAATCGCTTTTTTCTTACCATTGCCTTCAGAAACTAAATTAATACTTTGAAAAATAATTGAACGTGCCAATGAGCTAAATGTTTTTTTTTATTTTTAAACACCCAGAATGGACGTTTTGACGTGAAATAACATTGTTATATAATTATGGTTAATTTTGAATTCATCAGGAAAATGGCGATGACAGTAAGTTCATATTGAGGAAGATTTTTGTGATATGAGGATGTGCATTCCATAGTGATGTATTTTTATTTTTGAATTTTAAAGCAATATAAGTAACGGGATTTTATTCTTTATAATGAACGGGAACAAAGGCAAAGCTTATTATTCTACAGCAAACTAAATTACACATATACTTGGATCGATTTGGTATCTTTTAGTCCGTGCGAAGAACGGGTATTTATTTGCTAGTCTGTAATATTTGATCATATGTAAATTAAATCTGCAAAATCTTTGATGTCGTTATAGGTTTGGGGACAAAATATCGCAGCCGAAATATCGCGAGACAAAATATCGCCGGACATAATATCGCGGGCCGAAATATCGCGTGCCCATAATGTCGCGTGGACAAAATATCGCGGGACAAAATATCGGTGGACAAAATGTCGCCTGCCCATAATATCGCATGGACAAAATATCGCGTAAAGTAATAATTGAGTGGATTTAATAGATTTTATGGTGTCTGGCAGTGAGAGAGAGTTCGATGCAAAAATGGTATTGCACTACTTACTTATACTTACTTATTCAGTAATGTGTCATGAAGTTCGGTTTTACTTATTAGGGGGTCTGAATTTTTATAAAAATGTGTTTTAAGTCATGCATTTTTTGTTATAACCATTCAGTCACGAGGTTAGGTTTAATGGGTTAAGGTTTTATATTTGAACTTGATTTTTATAAATCCCATTAAATTTGCCCAAAATATCGGGTCGACTAAAGTAAGTGGATTCGTATGTGATTTTCAAGGTAGTTATGAGATGGTAAAATTGTATAGTGCTTTGTACAAACGTGCGTATATAAATATTATATATATTGTATGGTATGGTGGGTATGGTATGTATGATGTGGTTTGTATGGTTTGTTTGATGCAATATGTGTGGTCTGTATGTAAGTATTTATTATTGATGGATTTATAATTAAGGTTGAAACATTTATTTTAAAAGTTTTATTAATTACTAATTATTTTTAATGTTTGTTCATTTGGGTTAAAAAGCATGAATAAAATATCTTATTTTGTAAATCGCGATTCCTTTATAAAAAAATCGTAAGCGTTGTCTGATGTGCGGCTTATTCGTGCTACGATAACAAAATTTTGTTTTCAAATATGATGATTGTCTAAGTCTGTTTTTGGATGCATTTCAATGTTGTTTCTGAGCATTTTAATTATATATTATTATATTTTCAATTAATTTATTATTTCAGATTGGACAAAATAGTTACCAATAGTAGAATCTGGTTGTAAGAAATTTTATAGCGACTTAAGTTATGTTCAATGCATTCATTAAATTTTATTATTTTCACAAATTAAATAAATTTATTTTTATTATTTTCACATTTTCATTTCATTTTATATGTACACTTTTATCAAGTTGGGTAATTGAAATATTTCTATACGTTTTGAACTCTATGACCATTTAGTAAAGGAAAACATGAACATCAATTTTTTTTTTTTTTTTATTATTATTATTATTTATTATCAAGAAAACAACAAGTACAAAATAAACACTCTGGGGATTTAGAATCCCATACGAGTGAAAAGAAATTCAAGAAAATTTTTTTATAAAACAATACAGGGTAGATATGACAATGAAATTTGGCAAAGTCGTCGGTGCTATTTAAAAATAAACAATAGAGAACCCAAAATTGAATCAAATTAAATTATCAACTGAAAACAGATAATTTTTTAGCTTTTTTTGAAAACGATGACATTTGGTATAATTTGCAGATCAACAGGGAGATTATTGTATTGTTTAGGAGCTAAATAAAAAAAACTTTTGTGAAAAATCTCCTTGTTGGCTCTGGGTATATTGAAAATAACGTTTGGTCGTCTAGGATTGACTATTTCTCTTTTATCACATAAATTGGGATTTAAGAAGAGATTGTAGCTATTTTTATAAAAGTGTAGATGATGAACTGGAAGTATGTCTAGTAATTTGTAATCTTGGAATGTAATACTGCGATTATTATAATTAAGAATTAATTTAATAAATTTATTTTGGAGATTTTTGACTATGGATATATTTGATTCGTAGTCCCCACCCCAAATAGATAATCCGTAGTAGATTCTGGGATGAACCCATTTATAGTAGAGCTGCTTAAGAAATTTTTGATTAACTAGATGCTTTAAATGATAAATTTATAAAGAAAAAACCGCATACTGTTAGAGATAGAATTGATATGAGATTTCCATTTAAGATTTGAATCTATGTGAAGTCCAAGGTACTTAATTGTGTCTACACATTCCAATTCTTGACAAACACAGGAGAGGTTATCGTTGCAGTTATCTTATGATAAATTAGTCGAAATTGGTTTTCTTTTTTAATTAGGTTAAAATTTATGTATTTAGTTTTGTTCGCATTAATATGTAAGTCATTAGAATCAAACCAAGATTTAAGTTTGATAAGGTCTTCTTGAATTCCTTGAAAAACTCATCATTAAAGTTTACACGTTTTTAAAAGTTCTTCAAAGGGTGTTTTTAAGAGTTTCAATAGTGTATCAATTACCACTGTCAAATAACTATCCGTTAAATTTATTTTAAAAATCGCCAATGGTTTAAGTAGCAAGTGTAATTCTTATTATGCTAAAAATATTGTAACACTTTTTTTAACATCACTAACGACAGTTAGTGATCGCAATTTATACCTAAGCAAAACTACGGAAGAAAAACACAGACACACAGGCATGGAACCAGGGGGGGGGGGGGTGAAAGGGTCAACCCCTCTGTCGTTTCGACAAAGGATCTTTTCTTTAACCCCCTTCTTACTCAAAGCTCTGAGACCTTCAATAATGGATGTCTGCTTCTTTGTGTTGAGTATTCGAAATCCCGTAGAGCCTAGAGATAATTATAGGTTACCTCCCCTCTTCCACACCGGCCACACCTTGTTAAAGCCGGCTACTTTTAAAAATGGTTGTTTACACGTGCATTCAAAGTCGAGTTCATGCTCAATTGTATCATTTTGTCATACACGGCTGATAGCGTACGATTTAGTCAGAGTTATTTGCATTTTGGCTTAAAGGAAGACATTTCTTTAAAAATGATTGTATTGGTATGCTGAAGAATATGCTGCTCTTCTTTCTTGATCGTCCAGTGCCAATGACAGTGACTGACTATAAATGTGATCTTTATGTAACGAGTAACCCTATAATATGAGCCAAAGATTTCGAATTGGAAGATGTCACTCTGCACCTCCTTCTCATCAAAATGATTTGAGGATTTTTGTCGGTCAGGGGTTCCCATGTAACAAAAGCAATGGGGAAGGGGAGGGTCTTGTAGTATTGTTGGAGTGATGAATATGCTTCCCGGAATTTGCTGTTCAGCTTTTGATAATTGTCCTTCATTTACTGGAGTAAAGTAAAACAACTTCTTTTATTGACCGTCTCAACTATGACAAGGGGAGGATTCGTCCTTTGTCTTTTGAGAAAAATGGATTTTGTGTGCTCAATAGTAATTGCAAGTTTAAACCAATGCAATGATTAATAATAATAAAAGCAATGATTTAGAATTTTCGAAAGGCAAATACAACAACATTACAACAATCTATCAGTCTATTACCTACAAATAACCTCTGAACGTTGCAATTTTCAAATTACATTAGGAAAACAAAAACCGCCAAAATAAATTATCAGAATGATAACTTGTTATTTTGAAGCATTTATACAGTTATACACGCTGAAACGTAAATCAAAACTAACCATCTTTTTATGCAAAAAATGGAACGCTGTGTGCCGCTTTCTTATTAGAGAAATAATGAAACATCAAAGAATCACATATTGCTGGACGTTATTACGTAATTCCGAACTGATTTAATGACGAAAATAATTTTTTCTTCGTGTATTCAATTTAATATAGTTTCCCATGCGATTGCTGACGTGGAAACAGCGATTTTAATAAATAATAAATAAATGGCAATGTTATTTAACTGTGTACACTGTTGAGAGATAAAAAGAATAAACTAAACTCCTCGGCGCAGCAGCCCATTACTGGGCCAAGGCCTGCAGTGCCATTTCAGCTTTCGTGACCTAGGGCTCTGGGATGCTAGGCATATGTCCCGGTAAAGTTGTCAGCCTCACGCGGAACCCCAGTGTTTAGTTCCCAAGCATGCTTGGTACCCATTTCATCGACCCACTCAAGGGATAAAAGGATGGGTCAACCTCGCCCAATCCGGGATTTGATCCCCGGACCTGTGGCGTGGCAATGCTAAGCACTACCACTAAGCCACTGGGCCTCAAAGAGAAAGAAGTGAAAATATAGGTCGCTGATGTCATACCCTTTGTAATACAAAATAATTTTTAAAATCGGACGGATAGTACTGAGTTTGATTTGAGACGGATGTCCAGACAGACAAAAGGAAATCTCAACGACACCTTCCCTTTTTTCAATTATTTTCGATTAAAAAAAGCAATGAAGGCCAAAAATCTAGTAGAGTACTCAAACTATTACAATATTTCAATTAGAAGAATTTTAATTTGTAGTAAAATGAATACTTTTTCTGTACCTAAAAGAATTTCATATTTCAGTTCTCCATATATCTGTACATTGTCTTTTAGGAGGAGAGAACTTCTCTGTAGCAATTTATATGTAGCAGTAAATTTATTTGTAGGTAATTATGCGAGAAACCATTTCCCACGCAAAAAAATTAAGAGTTTTTTCCCCGGTTTTTTACCATTTAATTCTGGATGCATAATGAATCTATTTCACAAATTTTAGCTTTTTAGAATAAAACAAGTAGGCTTGTAACAGAATCTGTCACTTAGCCCGCTTCCACTGAACATTTAAGTGATAAACACATTGAAAAAAGCGCCAAACACAGTATTTATTATATATTAAACACTTACACGCTTAATTTAACTAGTTTCATTTATTTTATTACAAAAATTCAATAATTATTTCTTCACTAATTATTATCGTTTGAAAAAATTAATTTATATTTCAAAGAATAAATATGTAATATTCTTTTCTTTTAAATAGAACCAAAACATTTCATATTAACATAAAAAGAATCTCTTAGGGAAATATATATGACGTCATTTCAAACTGATTGATGTCGTAAAAATAAATTTCTTTTAGTTTATTATTTAAAAGAATTAAAGTTTATCGAGTGATTGTTGCGAATGGCAATGATGATTTAATTCTAGTTAAAATGGCTTCCTATGCTTTTTAAATGAGCTTTAAATTCGCAGTTTTTTTTAAATAATTGAAGTACTTCGAATTCGAATTCTTTTTTGAAATTTTCGATCTATTCTAGTTTCGATGCGCTGAATTTTTTTGACGTATCACACTTGTCCGTAGCATTTGTAGTTTGGGCTATGAAAGTGGGTGACCGACGGACAGACAGACAGACGGACTGAACAATTATAATACCTTCCACTTTTTACGTTATAAACGTAGTGTGGAAGCTAAAATAAGGATTGTCAAATAACAATACTGGCTACCATATCATAGCTGAACTTTTATTTCTGTTTGTAAAGTCTTTGCTTAGGATGCAACTTGTTAAATATAGAAACCCAACTTAAATTTTCTAGATCACCAAAAATCGCCAATCTATATACTGGCTACCAGTCTACCATATCATGCTGAACCTTTATTTCTGTTTGTAAACCACATAATGAATAGAATTTAGAAATAAAATAGTTTATAATAGTCCATTTTTTCGAAACTGCCAAACTGAATTGAATTCGAAAATGTAATTGGAATCGAGTAGAGTATATCTGATATCTGACGAAGCATTATTAAAAAAAGTAGTTTAATTAATTTCTAAGAAATCCTGTAATGGGCTTGTTTCAACACTTTGTCACAAAAAACAAAACAACCAACGAAATTGCAGTTCAGAACGCGTGAAGGAATAAAAAACCAATGAGCTTGTTTCTACACTTTGCCACAAAAAACAAAATAACCAATGAAAAAGAAATATTCCCATCTTACATATTAAACTCTCGCGCTTTTTTGTACTTAATTTTCACACGCGGTGATATTTCTTTCACTTACTTAATTTTCCTCGCGGTGAATTTTTTTTTTTCAAATTAAAAATTGAAAAATTTAATAAAAACACAATGCATAATGCTATTCCTATGGAGAAATCGGCTCACGTTTTGCACTCCTACACCCGTTTGGGTTCGAATTTCGAAAAATCGCTTCTTAAATGACGCCTAAGATATAAAAAAATATATTTTCCTAAAATTTGGTAGCTCTACTTTTCCCGTAGTTTTGGCTGGGCGTTGTACGTGAGTCAGTCAGTGAGTGAGTCAGTATTTGTTTTTTATATAGATATTCTTTATTGTTCATATAAAAATTGATGATTTGATTTATCCTGTAGGTATCATTAAGGGATATAACAACAGTTTAACATTCTTGTGGATAACTCTTGTTCTATCTAGCTTCTCAAAAGGTCTTTATGGCAGGTTCCATTAACTAAAATAAAATAAATGAAATGATTTTTTTTTTTTTCATTTGAATGTTACAATTTGGCAGCCATTCCTCAAATATGGCTCTTGTCATCTAGACCTTAAAATTTGACCTACGCTACAATGAATGGTAACCACAATGAATAACTCGTTATCACTACGCTAATAGATCTTTGATATCATACCTTTCGAACTGAAAAATAAAGAGGCACGTAAACCTTTTGGAAAAAGTGACTGTATAACACTAGTCCTAACTAAGTAACTACTTTTATATAAATTATATCATAAACGAAATACACTTGAACTCGTTTATGATGAGCCAGAAAAGACCGCAACATTTACTAATTAAATCTAAGTGCTTGTAAAAAAAGAGTACATAAAAAGAGAAAATAAATATATGTTCTGGCTAAAAACGTTAACAGTCAGTTTTTATTGTAATTGTATGCTTTCATCAACATATGAGCGTTATTTAGCAGCTTTGAACCAGTATAATAAGACAATCCATGCTTTTTGCAGAGATCGACATCTTTAGCTTCCTCTCTAAACTCCCGGAAAATTTTCACCTCGTCAACGGTTAAAACTTTCCCCTTAGACATAACCCCATAAAATTAGCAAACGTTATCAATGAAAACCTCTGACCAGCGCCCCCAATGACCCTGAAGAACCCTTTCCTCACTCTGCTTCTGCAAATAAGCCACCTGTTGAACCGCATATTTGACCATTATTCCTATTCATAGTATGGCTTGAAAGGAATTTCTCCAAACAAAGGGGGTGAGGACAACTTTTCCGAGAAAAGAGTTAACTTCTAAACACGACTGCATAGTGAAAAAAATTTACAATATAGAAAAAAATATTCCTCGTTAAATCCGAGGCTTGCTCGTAGCAAGCGATTTCCCTTCCATAGACTTTTAGCATTGGACCAACCTAATATTCTGCTTTCCTTGGCAAATTCGGGTCCTCGTAAAATCAGGACTCGCTATAAACTAGTTCGCCTGTAATGGATAACTGTAATGAAAATATCCCTAAACTAATCCTCCTATTTAAAAAAAGTCTTTTTTAAAGAACAGTACAGAAAGGTAACGCATCAAACAACGTTTACATTTTCGTTAAATAATTATTAATTTATAAAATTCGGACACTTTTTAGACAACAATTACCCCAACTGAATTCTTAAAAAAATTAATGGGATTTATAAAAATCAAGTTCAAATATAGAACCTTAACCCATTTAACCTACCTCGTGACTAAATGTCATAACAAAAAATGTAAAAAATGCATGACTTTAAATACATTTTTATAAAAATACAGGCTCTAATAGGTAAAACCGAACTTCATCACAAATTACTAGATAAGTAAGTATAGTGCAATACCATTTTACCATCGAACTCCCTCCCACTGCCAAACACCTTAAAATCCATTAAATCCACTTACTTTTACTTTAGGCGATATTTTGTCCCCGCGATATTTTGGGCACGCGATATTATGGGCATGCGATATTTTGGCCCGCAATATTTTGGGCCCGCGATATTTTGGGCGCGCGATATTTCGGCCGCGATATTTCGGCCCGCGATATTTCGGCCGCGATATTTTGTCCCATTACCGTCGTTATAATTTTATGAATTTTTTTTATAAAAATTGTGATTTTACCCCTTTTAAACTTAATTTTTGACATTTATAATTTGATAAAGTATAAAATTTTGCTTCTACGACAGATTCAACAAGTATGTATTGCCTTTTCTTGTACACAGTAAAGTTTTAATTCGGTATCCCAAAATAATCGATTGCCCTTATAATTGTGACCCGCACTATACTGACAGTGTTAAATAATAACGAATACATATACAAATCAATTGACGATCAAGTCAAGATAGCAAGGAAATGCATGTGCAATCGTTGACGTCCCTATCAACAATCAACTATAATCCTCCTTTCACTAATAACTCATGCGTAGTTTTACACCCGTATTCACCAGTCACGGGATTAATCTCGGATAACTTAATCCAGGTGTGGTACCCGAACTTCCTGATCGGACTTTAATCCTCCGCCCGTATTCACCAGTCCCCGATTAAGTTATCCACAGGATTATCTTCCGGAAGTCGTCTCTCATTGGCTGAACATTATTTTGTGCTATTTTCGAGCTATTCTGAAGTAAAGTTTAAAAAAAAAACGAAGTGAAATAAATATGTTTGTTTACACTTTACTTGAGCCGAATGAACTGAACCCAACGATGTATAAATAATGAACCTTCGTAAATAGAATTTTGAAAAGTCAGATCATAGACACTAGAAACGTATGAAATAATCGAAGAAACAACAATAAAAGTGTAAACAAATTACTAGGATTTAAAAATAATCCTATTCTGTAAGTAAGGCACACACACAGGGTTGGGATTTTCCCGTTCAAAAACTAATATTTCCGATCCCAGCAGGAAAAACTGGTAGTCTGGCTCTCTTTACTATTTTCAACAGTTTTGTGTTTTAACGGAAAGAAACAATAATAACAATAATATAAAAAAAATCCCGTACAGGCGAACAAAAAAAAACACAGAAACAAATAAGATAGAACATAATGTGGCCATCAGCTGGCATACAGATATGATTAATATACTTCAAATTAAAGTGAAAAATAGAGATCCAAGTCATCGATATTTATTAAAAATTCAAAAAGTTGTATTTTAAAGGCATAATAATTATTTATATTTGTTAGGTGAACAGGCAGTATATTATTTAATTTATGGGCAAGATAAAAGATTTAACATGAAAAACCCAATTCCACCCCCCTGACACTAATTATTGCTTGAAAGTCCTATTTTTTTTAGCTCTACACCTCCACCTAGTCCAGACCAAACTTTTGTAACCCATCTTGGCACATGTATATGCATATTTTAAATGCAGGCCTGTATCTTTGTGAAAAACTGTCTTTCGGGGGATGCAATGTTAGAAGACAAATTTGGACCTAAAACTATCTGGGGACATATGGTGCCATATGGTTTTGGTGTTTTCTGTTTCTAGAGGCCAAGAGCTTTCTTTTGATACCACACACTCCCATTTTGAGTGAGTATTTAAGCTTCCCGCTGAAATTTGGTTTTTTTATTCATGACCTGTGTTTAAAACACACAATGGGACCCAAAACTCACTGGAGACATATGTTGTCAAAACTGTTGTGGTATTCTTGTTCTAAAGGCCTGGACGAATCTTTTGATGTGTCACAATGTCCATTTATGTGAGTATTTAAGCACCTAGCTCAAAATGTGGCTTTTATTGTTCGGCAAAGCATCAGTACATGAAAAAACCAAACTTCAACCCCTGAGACACTATTTGTTGTTTTAAAGTCTTGTTTTTCAGCTGTTTATCTCCACCTAGCCCAGAACTAACTTTTCATACCCATCTTGGCACATGTACATGCACATTTTAAAATCCAGCACTGTATCTTTGTGAAAACCCTCGTCCGTCGACTGAGGCCATGTTAAATGACACATTTGGACCCAAAACTCTATGGGGACATATGTTGCCAAAACTGTTGTGGTATTCTTGTTCTAGAGGCCTAGACGAATCTTTTGATGTGTCACAATGTCCATTTCTGTGAGGATTTAAGCTACCAGCTAAAATTTTGGTTTTTATTCTCGTTTAAGCATTTAACATGAAAAAACCAAATTCCACCCACCCCCTGACATATTTATTGTTTGAAAGTCCTGTTTTTTTTTAGCTCTACACCTCCACCTAGTCCAGATCTCACTTTTTTTTAACCCATCTTGGCACATTTATATATGCACATTTTTTAATGCCACCAAAATAAAAAAAAATCTTTACTTGAAATGGAAACTTTAGTTAGAAAACCCCACCAACATGGTTACAGGTTTTTTAAAAAAAGTTTGTTAGGTTTTATGTGGATGAAAATAATTTTCCACAAAACTATTTGAAAATAAGTACTTGAATAAATATTAATAATTTACATATCATAAATTTGCAAAGAGAAAAAAAATTATGTGAAACACTTTTTATTTCTTCTAAGAAAGGGTAGACATTGAAGTCAATCATATTACAATATTTTTCAAATGTAATCACACACAGTCTACAAATAAATTATTAAATACACTGATTGATCCAGAAAAGTGAGTGAGCGATGAATTGTCTAGTACATTTTCAAAAGAAGTATATCAATATTCATTTTGTCGGTCAAAGGACAAAACCACGAATGTGCCGATTCTAGGATTGAAGGTTATTGAAAACGGTTGGCTTAACAGTATTTGGCTCTCCATCCTGTGCTTTGCACATTCGTAGTTTTGTCATTTGACCGACAATATATAACTATACATTTCAAATATGTCATTATGAAACAATATTTATCCATTGATAATTCTTAAATTTTTTGGTTTAAAACATTTTTTATTATGTTTTAAACATTGAAAAGCATGTAGACACAGCATGAGGAAACAACAAATGCAGTATTAAAATTTGTGTATGTAAATTATAAATTGTTTAATAGTTTAAAGGGAAACAAGTTTGTGAACTTGTTTACATAATCAATCCTAAAAAATATAAAATTTTAAAATAAAGTACTTGGTTGGAACATTCAGTTATACTGGTTAAAGAAAAACAACCTGTACACCATGTATAAATCTTTTATAAATAGACAAAAAGAATGGAATCAGTCGAATTTAAAGAATAAAATTTTTAATGTTAGTTTTTCTGGAAAATATATATATGTGTAATTATAATTTTTTTAAAACCTGTAAATAAAATATCCTTCATCACTAAAAAATTTAATTAACAGTCAAAATTTCTGAGCATTCCACCAATAGAATCTGGAATGTCAATCGCTGAAGTATCATCTTCCGATAAAGGGTCTTCAATAAGATCTTTCAACTTGATGGTTATGTTGTGAAGGACAGCTGTTGCCACAATTATGGCCATAGTAGTGTCCAGATTTTCTCCCCAACCTTGAGATACATTGTACCTTAAAAAAAAAGTGTTATCAGCAAAATATAAAAAAAGGTCGACAACTGCATTGAACTGTTGCTACATCTGTATGCTTTATAAAATTGTTTTAGAAATTGAATTGTTTAGATTATCTTAAGAAATATAGGCTTTTCAGGGTTTTCTATTCTGAGTAATATTTATATTATAAATTTAAGGAGAATATAAACTCAAGGAGAGAATCTAAATATTTCACTTCCTGAAAAAATATGATTTTTATAAGTGAAATTTGTTTTGAAAATTAATATTTTTTAACATAAAATAAATTATGTGAATAATAAAAAAAAGAGTAAGTTCAGGGTTGAAAAAAAAACTTTTTTTGTCAAAACCTAGTCGAGGTAGGAATTATTAAAAAAACTGGTGTTTTTTTGGTAGAAAACTAAGGTAAAATGATTTATAAAAAATTTGTTATACACACATCTATATCATCAGTTAAACCACGAATGTGCCAATTCTTGGGATTGACATTTTTTGAAAACATTGGGCATGACAGTGTTTGGTTTTCCATCTCTGTGTTTTTGCACATTCGTGGTTTTGTCATTTGACCGATGATCTATATATTATACCATAATTTTGATCTTCTTGAAGAATCAGTTTTTTTTAAAAAAATGTTACATATAAATATATGTAATTAGGAATGGAGAGGATTTAACAAAATCTAGTTAATTATTTTAATTAGTTTGAAAAGTTTTTAATTAGTTTCCAAAGAAATGTTAATTTGAAAGTAAAATATACTTTCAGGTAAAATCTTACTTGGTGGGCCAGAGCTATTTGACAAAATTTAGTGACTTTCAATCAACAATAAATAATTATTACTGGCAACCCAGTACAGTAAGCCAAGGTAGGGTTACAAAACTATCGTAGCATGCATCCCAACTTGTTTTAGGGTTGTCGATAAAAATCCTAGCATATTCAGAAATCAATGATTTTGGGATGTACCAGGTTCATTTTAAGTAGGTTTGTGGGATGAGGCTAGAGTATACAAACATTATATATATATATGATTCCTTTCCTACCTCCATTTGTTGGGTTCAAAAATGGTGTCATCAAGTATGTTCGGAGTGAATAGTCACTGTCTCAGGACATGGTAGTTGTTCGACACTTCCGTCTCCATGATGGCTCTCAGGTAGGAGTTGTCCAAAATAGTGGACACTTCCAGGTCATCGTACAGTAAAAGAGGGTATTTTCATATCTATATCACTTTTGGCTAATCTAGAGAAAAAAATATAAATAAAACATTTAAAGGTAAGTGTAATAGCGATACATATATAATAAAATTTTAACTATTAATTTTCTAACATTGAGAGATGTGTAAAACGAGATAAATTCCCATGTTGAAACTTTTCCCGTTTTTAAACTTTTCAACAAGCGTAAATGTTTCTGGGCAATTATGTAAACAAACCCTAAAGAGGAATAAAATTATTAAGATAACACAGATCCCCAATGATTAAATGGTTCTGAAAAAATCATAGCTCTGCCAAACATCCAGAAACCACACAACTTCAGGATGTTACTAAGCTGGAAAAGTCGTCAAATATTTCAATACGTCACTAGAATAGTCACTAATACTTAATAATTGACATACAACCTTTAATTATGAACATAAAATGTATTTTAAGGATACCTAGTAGACTTTATACTGTTTGTGGAAGGGGTGGAGGTAAGGGTAGAGTAAAATCAAGATCTATTGAGTTGCACGTAATTATCAGATGTGTTGACAAAAAAAATTGTTGTTCCTACTTCTTAACAATATTTACTGCAACTAAGCTCTTGTATAATGAATGAATGGTAAAATAAGTTTGGTAATACTAGTCTTTTGTGTGCTACACTAAAGCTAAATAATCAGCATTTTAGTTTGTCACATCAAAGTGAAACCACATGACATTGAAAAGCTTCATGCTCGAAAAAAACTTGTTCATTTTTTCAATTGCTTCAACTACTATTTGTTTAAATATTCATAAAACCAATTCAACAGATAATTAGTATACTGATTCATTCATATAGAAATAATATATGCATATGATAGGTGTGATCAGTGATTGCAAACACATAACAAACTAATATGGTTACATGTGTTCGCCAATTACAACCCTAAACGACAGTACATATACACTGTGTTAGCGAATAATTTATTATAGGAACCCAAGTTAAATAAATTCAATAGAAAAAACAAATGAATTTATTAAAAATATACCATACCTCTTTGCGTTCGTACCGATCCGCCATTTCCTCTTCCTCTTGTTTACTAAAATGATGCTCGATCGCTATTGGTCGATAGAAAAATAGTCCAGGATTAATCCACCTCGAGAGGGGGTTTAATTCCGGGCGTTTAATCTAAGATTAAGCTCGCGATTAAGTGCTGGTGGGATACCGTTTTGCGGCTAATCCCGCACTAGAACCGGTTCAGAGATTAAAACCGCGCTTAATCGTGACTGGTGAATACGAGCGTTAGTGTGACACATTATTTACAACCAAACTAACCCCACAATCCTTTATGCTAGCCTAACGCCATGAGATTACCCTGCCTCCTTTATGTTATTTACCTGTTTTCAAAGTGGACTCTTCCACAATCAAAATATTTGAGATGCTAAGAAGTGACAGACGGACTATACAATTATTGCCACAAAGTATTTATTCATTGTTTTTCTTATGGTAGGTAGGTTGGTAGACATATATATTCAGGTTTGTGTGCTTGGTCAGCGACCCGCTTATAAACCTTCGTCAAGTAAGACAGACACAAAGGACAACACACACACATAAGTGGATCCATCTAATTTTAGAGACAGAGGCCAACTAGAGGATCCCCAGAATTGGCTTGTCACCCCCAGAGGTATTGATTTGGTATGGGAACTTAGAGGACTTTCGGACCCAACATATTTAACGAGCACGTACTCCGCATATACTCGGTAGGTCTTCAGTGGTACCGGGACTCGATCGCAGGACCTTCCGATCCCGAGACCTTGACGCTGACCACTAGGCTCACTACGGCCCAAGTTTTCTTATTTGTTAGTAGTTAAAATCATTTGCAATATGAAATCTGGATAAATGGTTGTTAGACTGAACCTGTGTGTCTGTTACTTAGATCTGCAGAACAATGATCTACTTATAAAGTACCGCTATAAATATTTTTGTGTAATAGTTTGCAATTATGAAAATGCAATTCATGTAATATTTTAATTATTTATTTGAATATTATTTAAATTATGAAAATAACATTTGTCATGTTTAAAGTACTTTTTATGCAGAAATATGCAACATATTACTGGAATAAATATTTAATAGATAATTAGAATTTTATTGCCTTTGAACTAACGTTATTATTCAATGCCTAGCTAATATTGAGAATTTAAATTGTTCGAATACAAAGTTTAAAATATCAACCGCATTAACCAACAAAACACAATTTTAGCAGTTAACACACCACCCAACACTTACACACAAATATAGCCCTAAAACAAACTGTTATTCCTCCAAATTCCTAGCCCCCGTTCAAAGTAGCAAAATCAAGCAGATTTTGGATTGTATTTCTGTTTGCTTCAAAGAGTCCATGTAAATGGGGATTGGTAGCCCAGTTGGTATAGCGTTGAACCCGCTATCAGACCAGATCAGATAACAAGCGTTAGGCGCTGGTTCGATCCTGGTGGCAGAAGCTCTCCCAAACACTCTCGGGGACGGAAAGTTTGACGTCATAGTTCCTAGTGACGTTGTTCCGAAGACGAAGACAACCGATCTCGAAACCTGTTCGGAACTACTCCTTCACGGCTGACCACATTTTTAGGGTTCCGAGTGCGTCCGAACTAGCTTCTCCACCTTCGGCACTCGGAACAGTGACGTCAAAATTTCCGTCCACTCTCATGTTTGGGAGAGCTTCTCTGGCCTTGTCATTTACATTAGCCATGAATATATATGAATGTATAGTCCGGCTGTCACTTCTTAGCATCCAAGTATTTTTGATTGTTGAAGTTTCCACTTTAGAAACAGGTAGGGAACCTAAAGGAGGCAGGGTTGTCAATCCCATGCTATTTCTCGAATACAGGGGATTATTGGGTTAGTTTGGTTGGAAATAATGTGTCATACTAAAACTACACATGGGTTATTTGTGAAAGGAGGATTCTAGTTATTTGCTGATGGTCGTCATCGATTGCACATGCATTTCTTTTCTAAATTGATTTAAGTGTTTGAAACGTGAGATTTGCATCATCTGTAATCTTATATATAAATTAAAGTCCTATTTTTTCGTTGTGACGGCATCACGCTTGAACGGCTGGACGGATTTCACTAAGTCTTTTCGTGTGTTAAAGCTCCCGAAGGAGGCTAGAAATAGGCAGCCGGAAACGATTACCTACCTTACCTTTTTCGTTGTGTTTGTTATTGTCAGGAGAAGGTTCTTAATGAATGAGTTTTTCGAAATTTGAACCCGAAAGGGTGTAGGAGTGCAAAACGTGAGCCGCTTTCTCCATAGGAATAACATTGTAAGAGAAGAATTTATACTTTTATATACTTTTTTCTTATTTATACTTTTTTTTTCTACAATCAAAATATTTGAGATGCTAAGAAGCGACAGGCGGACTATACCAACTAACCCACGATTAGTTTGTTATTTTTGCATCACGACGATAAAAAATCGCAATTTTATCCATGTTGTGAACTGCAAATGGACTTGATTCGTTATTGCACTGGCTCATTCATTTTTTTAGAATTCAGATTCACATATTTCAAATGTAGTTTCCAAATATGTAATAAATGGCATTGTTTTTATCGATGTAAGAAAGTTTATCACATTATCACAAGAATAAATAAGATTTATATTAAATTTATAACTGGGACATAGTTACTATTATTCAAAGTAGTTAAACAATTTTATGAAGCAGAGGTTTGACTTGATTATCAAACAATGTCTGGTATATAAAATTTAAATATTAACCGATATTAGAAATTCTTTTCTTAGCCACATCTTGTATTCACTTAACAATAAAAACTATCTATCATACATACATTTAAGGAAGAAATATTGGATACTAAAAATGATTAAAACGTTACTTTTCCATGTAGAAAAAGAAAATTGACTTTTATATAGCGCCAAAATACTAAAATAGTTTTAATGTGACCGTCAAGTTGCTGTGGAAATAATTTTATATCAATAAAAAGAGAGAAAGTATATTCAGGAATTAAACCTGACACAGAACTTTCGGGAAAATATTAGCTTTATAAATAAAATATACTAGCTTTGTAAAGGATGTTATTGCATTTCTGTTCTTCTTTTGACTAATCCGATGTAATTAGATTAGGTCCACTTGCCAATATGGAACAACCACTTGTTTATCTGAATAGGGCAGAAGAGGAGGGAATTAAATGATCGCTATGTAAATAGTTATAGCAATTAAAATGTTAATTATTCGTTTGAATGGAATATTGAAATATCTGTGTGGGACATTTTTGACAATAAATTGTTCACCCTGAAACTTTTATCATAACCAGAATGAAAACGCATTCCAGTCATCTTTTTTATTTTTATTTTCAATAACAATTCCTATTGAGCGAAAGAATTACATGCTTCGGAATTCTGATAACTTCCCTATAAATTATCTTTTCATGTGAATAAATGAATTTTTGTTGCTAGAGAGAAGATTTTTACACTTAGTTAAACGAGTTGTGTTTTCTATTTTTTTTTCCCGCCATCTTCTTTTCTTTGGTGATTCTTCGTAGTATATGTGATGGTTCAATCATACGGAAATAAAAACTTTTTTTTTTTGTAAAAGTTTTTTTTCAAAGTGAGTGGTTTTCAACTGTTGTCTAAAAATTAGATTCTTTGTAATAGATTCTTGCGTATCTCTTTAAGAAAGTTTTTCTTTTGAACAAATGTTTCAAAACAATTGATAATTTTTTTATGGTTTATTAGCCGTAGTAAAATCTTATCATTCTCAGATATTAAAAGCCGTAGTAAAAGTGTTTGTTAAATTCAATGGGGAGAACTGGGGCTAGATTTCCAGTTTTATTTAACTTTGCGCCGATATATTATTATTTTCAATTACCTAATATGAAATATAAGGTAATGAAAGTATTGCTATTGGGTAAAAAATCCGAAATGGAGATTTTGTGTATTCTACATGTTTTGGAAGGTGCTGATTCTAAAGAAGTGGTTTTTGAACAATGGTTCGTCTATCTAACTAAAAGAGCTAAAGACTTTAAATTTAGTACACGAGTTCCTAGCATGCGCAAGGGGGAACTGCCTTAAAAAAAATTGGTTCTAAAGGTATTACTGAAAAAGTAAGAGGTACAGACTTCAAATTTGGTAAACGTGTTCCCAGTAGCTGTCGGACGTCATAATAAGGTTTTAGAAAAAATCACGCATGCGCAAATGATAGCTGCCATATAAATGTTTAGGTTGCCATAGACCTTTTTAGGAAAGTTTAGAAGTTCTTGAAATTACCTCATTCGGCATATAATTACCTTTAAATGTGTGTATTGATTAACTTAAAGGTAAATGGAAGTTATCTAGTAATACAACTCCCCCACTTTTTATCTATTTTGAGAAAAACATAATAAAAATATGTTTCCTATACTTTTAAAAACAAAATAGCACAAAAATATTGTTCATAAATGCAAATATCTTTTTTAACAGCAAAATGATAAGATATAAGCATTTAATTTGGAAAATATGCAATATATGAAGGGTAAGGTTTTACAACAAAAAATTTGTTGAGAAGGGAGAACATTGAATCAATTTTTGTATCTTTAATGATAGATTTCTCTCAAATAATTTTTCAGAAGAGTTATATACATCATACTCTAGTTATTTTCCTCTTCCATTAGCTTACTGTTGCATGTTTCGCAAAGCTATTGATATCAATATTTATAAAAATATAGCTGTTATTCTGAAGGTAGGCAAGTTGAAAATAAGTCTATGTAAAATTAAAAAAAATTCGATTGTTTTTGAATAGATAAATTAGACCAGGAAATTCGGATTTTACATCCTCAAATTCACTTCATGGATAGAAAATGGCAATAGAAAGAAGAAATTGAAGTTTTACTCATTTTTAACTTATCGAGTTTACAATCTACTTTAGGATATCAAAAATTTTGATACAGAAAAATATCTAAGATCCAAAATGTAGAAAATTATATTTTATAGATGCTAGAGGGACTTCGGAGAATATTTGTGACTTAAGAAAATCCAAAGGCGACATTTGCATTGCCAAATATATGGTTACCGTTTGGCAATCTTTGTTTTGGGATTACCACTTGCACGATTCCTTTCGAGGCATTGAAATTTACTTTCAAGTATTTTCGCGACTCAACATTTTATTTTTAGGTATTCAATTCCAATAAGTGTAAAAACAAAAACACATTTAAAATACCAATGGGAAATCACTATATGTTTTTAAATTTAGTTATCTTATTTTTAAAATATACTATGTGATAAAGCAATTTTTCTTCGCTTAGGTGTTGTTTGTTTTTTGTTATGTTATATCTGTTACATAAAAAATGCGTTATTTTAATATTTATGGAGATTGTTGCCAGAGTTGTTTACCTAAATATAAAATGTTTTGGTTTTTGCACATTTTAGATATGGAGAAATTCGTATTTAAGCTCAGGGAACTTCAATTTAAATTAAATCAAAAAATATCTGAGATTGAAAATTTTCTACTTTTATCGATAAGTTTGAAAAAAAATTGTAATTTACATGCCATTTTTAACCTTTTTCACCAGCCAAAATTGCTAAAGGTTTTTGTAAAGCTGGAAAATTAAAAATTCACAATTTTGGAATTATTGTAAAAATTTTCAGATTATATATAATAACAAAATTATTTATTAACTGTTTAAATAACATTCATTTATTGTTAGTTAATCTTTAAAAAATGATATACTTATTGTTTTGAAGTGTTATTATAAAAACGTTCGTATATCCAATCATAATAATTTTTAACAACCAAATAGTAATTTATTGCAAAAAAACCATTAAAAGTAAATTACAGTAGAAAAATCCATCCTTTCCAAACGGTGAGGCATCCACACAGTATCAAATTCATGTACAACTATAGTTCATTACAATAACGGTAAGCTCATATGGGGAAAATAAATTTGAATTTATATGTTAACACATAACACATCAATTACGTAATAATGTAATGTCACTTGTAAGTTATATTTAATATAAAAATATATTTCAGTGAGAAAAAATAACGAGGATAAGAATTAAGATTAATATTGTCAAAAAATGCATAAACTTTTATAAAACTTATTTTATGTGAACAAGAAATAAAATTTATAATTCTTCTAAAGATGAAGGAAAAGTTCCTCCCTCCATAAAGTGAAAAATATATTACTCTAGATTGAAACTGATGAAATATTTTTTATCATAAATATTAAGAAACCTACTTATTTGTAAAATTTGAAGTTCACACTATAGGATAGATTAGTTTCGGTGAAATTAATTTTTTTGTGATGTGTTCCCTAAATTGTAGGTTATGTAAGTATATCCCTTATCTTTAAACTTATTATCGCTTATCTAAAACTTTAGTTATAGCACATATTGGATTTAACGTTATCCTTTTTGTTAAATAAAGTGTTTTGTCAAAAAATCAAATAGTTAATCCTTAATAGGGTAATGAAAATTTATAATATATATTTACTTCTACATTATTTATTATCAATTTTAGGTTATCACTGCATTTAAAAAATGATAATGTTTTGTTTTTAATTTTGAATATTTTTTTTTATAAGTATATGATTCTATAAACTGATTATTGTTTTCTGAACTCTATAACCTATTAAAGATTATATATTTACTTCGTCCCTTGAATACAGAAATATATTGTTGTGTCCCAGCTATAGCTAGTTTTTCGTTCGTTAAGTTCGCATTATAACAAATTTACATTGACACAATAATTTCATTGTTAACTACTTAATTCAATTGTTTAACTACTTGCTTCTATTTTATGTAATCATTCTTATAACTCAAGCTTTTTTAAAGATAAATAACGATTATCTTTAATATAAATGATTAAAATGAAAGCATAGTAAATGTGAAAAAGGTCTTTTTTGTGACGGCTTAAGCTTTTGTTGACTACATTGATTTTTGAATAACTACATTGAAATTAGTTTCATTTTTTTTAAATAATAATTTTTTAAAAGAAAAGTCGAGTGAATTAACTGAAATAAAAATTTAAAATAATTGATTGTGATGAATTTTGCTAACTTTAAATATATCAATGAAACTTATTAAGGAAAAAACAATTAAAACAGATTGAGGTAAGTTAACTACTTTCTGCTCAATGTGTATGAAATTTGTTTATCTTTTATTTATTCGCATGATGTAACTCCCTATATACTTAGTTTAAAACACAATGGCTTTTCTTCAAATATTTACCACGTTTTTTCTCAGGATACGTTCCCCAGGCTTATATTCCTAAAAAAACAATTACAGATTTTTGCAAATATTTATTTGTATACGATCTAGGAGGGTAACCCTTTATTTGGTTTCCAGGAGACTAGGAGACTACTATTCCAGGAGGATAACTTTAGAGAACAAGCCTCCATAATTCTCAAGGACATGCTATCAATACCTATTTAACCGAGGGAAATGGACGTAACTACCAGGGTCAATAAAAGTAAAGTAAGGGGCGTTTCATTCCTTTGATCTTTCGCCTTTGAGGACGTCTTCAGGAGGGGGAAGTGAGCGAGTTTGTGACGTAGCCGAGATGCCAATGTGACCGGTGAGATATTGTACGAATACTGAAATCTCATGGAAAGTGCATCGATATAGGGGATTTGTATTTTTAGATGGCAATTTAGTTCAAGGTGTTAGTCTTGGTGAAGTTTTTTTTTATGATTTCATAAAATATTTAAGTAATTATAATGGCAAGATGAGCAATAGTCAGTTGTGAAAATTATTTTAGAAACATTAGACATAGACAATAATTGTATCATACTTTCCCAATTTAGCACAGGAATGGATTTTTATGTTGAAATTGGACAGAAGTTGTACGTAAGAACAGACAGATGGACAAAAAGTATAAAATATAGTTTTAAGATGTCATAACTTACAAACAAACAAAAAAATATGAAAGAACAAAAATAGCCTACTTTACTATAGTACTTAAACTCATTAACGACGATTGGAACGAAAAATTGCAATGCGAAAAAAAACGCTTCTTTCTCAAGTTTATCTAAATCTTAGAACTAAATATTGAACAACTGAAAAAAATAGTACGGAATAGTTTACGTACGAGAGACAAATTAAGTTACACGAAAAACGAATTTTGAAATTTTAAATTTAACGTTTTTATTCGGTTCGTAAGGTGTTGATGGCAATAGGTTAATGAGTTAACGTTGAAAGAAATTCTCGTAGTTAAGAGGGATGAACGAAACTTTTTCTGTCATACCTTAAAATAAAAAATGAAAATATGATAGTTAGAACGGAAGTTAAGTGTGAAAAGTGGGTGAGGATAGGCAAACAAACACACAAACTCAGACAGATAGAAAGAAACATACAAATGTTTTTTCTACTTTGATACCTTCAAAGCAAATATTTAGTTTGAAAATTGGTTAGTTAAAACATAATTCGGAAGAAACAAGGGAAGGTGGGCGGAAATACAAAAACCAGACGTACAGGTAGACTGCTAAAAGTTTCAAAGGTAGGTATCTGATGTCATACCTTTCAAATAAACTAAAAAAGGAGGTAAGGACGGAAGGAAATTTCCATCTCTCATTTCCATCCATCAACATCAACCAACTTTCGAGTTAAAAAAAAAGATAAAAATAATTTAAAAAATTGAACAGTGTGAAATTAAAAGGCATATAGGCAGATGGACGGTCAATAAAAAAGGCGTACATTCAGATGGACAAAATGTATAAAAGGTAGGTGTCTGATGCAATTCCTTTTAAACAAAAAAAAGTTTTAAAATCGAATGTTAAGAAAGAATTTGAAAGTGGGGTACGGACAGATAGATAGACGGAAACTTCGATAGGACAATAACACATTTTTATTTTTAAAAAAATTTTCCGTTAAAAGAAATAGGTAAAAAATCCAAACCAACACATTCTGCTTTAAAGGGTTACTTAACTTTTGACATCATTTCAATAGAATTGAATAATAATCATTCTTATCAACTTAATAAAAATATTAACTTTCCGTAATAAAACAATATAAATGAATCACATGTATTATACATTTTAACTGACAACTTAGTTAAAAATGCGTACTATTACGAGGATTGAGGTAGAAGAAATGAGGAGAAGGCAACAGTGAGGAGAAGCCGTAACTGCAACTGCGGCGCCATCTAAGCGAACCCCTCTCTCTTACATTTTCAGAAACATTTCAGTTAAGGCAACAAATGTTTATTTAATTTTTTCAGTTTATTACTCGAACATTAAAAGCAGTTTTTACTTCATTTATTAAAGTAATTATAACAAATGATTAGTTAACTGTTGTTTTAACTAAATAAAATTATTTTTTGGCATTACGAATAAAATGAAAATTTAAAATATGTATGTGCTGTTTTGCTATGTTATATTAATTAAATACCTTTCAGCTGTTGAAAGAGCTACACATTACTAGGGTGTATCTAAAAAAAAATGCAATAAAATTGTGGTACGCATATTTTGCATGTTTCTTAACTAATTATTATTTGTTTTTACAAATATAATTAATTCCGATTCGTGAATGTTGCACAAATATTTACGTAGTTGTATGGTACTATATATAAAAAAGACATCGTGTTACCTTCAATTATTTGCTAAATAAATGCAAAATAAATTGCAATAAATATCACTTATTTAAATTCTAATATACTTTAAAATATATTCCAATTAACTATGACACATGATACAGTTTCAGAAGTATATATTTAATATATTTATCCTGCAATTTATATTTTTCTTATAACTATGAACACGTTTAAATGTGAAGAGTAAACATGAGTTAGCCTCAAAAATTAATATTAATCACTAGTAAAAATATTTCATCTAAATCAAATGCATCTTGCGTGAAAGAAAATTAGATAAGATATATTTCAAGGCAATTTATTACATAAAATATTAGCAATGTGTTATAACATGATATACATATTTTTAAATTATATGCATCATAGAAGAAGAAACTTAACTTTAATTTCCTGCCTCAAAGTTAAAATTTTTTAAAACTATCTTGTCATGAAATTCTCCTTTTATTTTTTTTTTGTCTTTATTTTTTTACGTATTTAATTCAGCATATTTTTATACACAAAATTTAAAATGTTAGATTCAAATGGAATATAAATATTTTGTTTTTACGAAATATAAAAATATAAAACAAATTTTAACGTACTAACAACGTAGAAGATTTTTTTTAAATTTCAGAATCGACTTTTTTCTCTTTGAAAGCAATGTCATTTACTATGTATGCTAAAATTTGTACTCAATTACTATGCTTTGCTAGCTCATCCATATATTTGTATTTGTTAAAAAAACAACTTTTTAGTAGTTATGGAACCTTGCTAAACTTTTAAAAGAAAAGCTGATGGGTTTTGTACTTCCTACTTTATAAATCCGCAAACGATGGATGAATGAGTTTGAAATATTTTTCCTCTTCAGACTTCCTATCAAACACATTCTCGATTCTTTTCTTTTTGAATCCGAAAAAGACCTATACTATTATTTAGTGCAAATACCATATACTTTTTCTATGTTGTTTGAAATAATATATACATTCTGCAAAGAAGAGATGAAAACTCTAAAAATATATTCGATATCGAGATTCGAAATTGAACAGGAAAAAAAAACACAATTTAAATGTAAGTAGATGTGTGTGTGTTGACGAAAAGGAATCTCCTATTTTATTAAAAATATAAGTCAAGTTAGTTTGAATTATCATAGCACTAGAGCTACTCAAGGGCTATTGGAGATGGGCGTCGTAATTTAGAACCACAGTCAAGTGACGAGTCGACACCTGTATTAAAATAAGATTAAATTCGAATTAAACAAATAAATCTTGTTATAAGCTTACTAGAGCATATATTGAGGCTTTGTAAAATTTTACTATTCTTTCGATTTTAAAGGTTTTATTTATTTGAGGAACATAAACAAGGTCATTTCGTTTCATGGATTGACCTACCAGTACGTTGAGTTAATTTGCAGTTTTAAAAATATTGGAACAAAAGCTTTTTGATTTAAGTAGTTAACGTAAAGTTTGTATATTAGTTATTGATAAGACATTTAGTGCTATGGTTAAGAATTGAATCCGTTGCACTAATAAAGATATCTCTAAATGTGCGATTTTCGGGGAAACGAAATAAACGTTTTAAATCCTTCATTCCAAATAACATTCTTTACATTAATTCAATGTTATTTAAAAATTAAAACACTATTGAGGAATATTGGATTTAGAACGTTTATTTCGTTTCCCCGAAAATCGCACCTTTAGAGTTATTTCTATATTAGTGCAATCGATTCAATTCTTAACCATAGCACTAAATGTCTTAGCAATAACTAATATTTTTATAACTCTTTTTTTAAATAACTCTATTCTATCTAACTATAATTTTAATAACTCTTTTTTTAAATAACTCTATTCGATCTAACTATAATTTTAATAACTCTTTTTTTTTAAATAACATTCTTTACATTAATTCCCACCGTGAAGGTGTTCCCACTTTGTAGTAGTGCGGTGGCTTGCGTGTGTTCTTGATCCCGAGAGCTAAGCCGGCGGTAACTTAGCTACTGGCAGGGTCACCCATGCTGGACAGGTCGGAGGGGAGACACCAGACCAAGAGGAACACCCTTCAGAGTTATTCTATCTCTGTTGCTGCACTGCAGGAAGTTAGATGGAAGGGCAGAGGTATATATGATTTTGGAGATGCTACACTCTTCGTGAGTGGTGGTAGCAGGCATGAATTCGAAACAGGATTTATGGTTTCAATATTTATGAGACAGAATGTGATACTTTACAGCTATTAACAAATGATTGTGCACCTTAAGAATGAAGAGCAAGATGTTTAATATCACAGTAATCTGTGCTCAAGCATTCGACAGAAGAGAAAGAGGAAGAAGAGAAGGAGGATTTTTACGAGAAATTGGACTTACGAGAAATTGGCTCCTTGGAATTGGCTTGCCTGGAATAATGCTCCTGGACATGGTGCTAAGATAATATACTTGGTGACTTTAACGCTAAATTGGGAAGAGAGAGCATTTTTTCGCCTATTATTGGTAAACAGAGTTTACACAGAGAAACAAGTGGAAATGGAATTAAACTTATAAATTTCGCTGCAGAAAAGAATATGGTTATTAGCAGCACCTATTTCCCGCATAAGGATATCCGTAAGAATACTTGGAGTTCGCCAGACGAGATAACTGAAAATCCAATTGATCATGTGTTAATAGATAAAAGGCATGCCAAAGATATCTTGGATATCAGATCATTCAGGGGAGCTTATGTTGACTCAGACCACTATATGATTAGAACTGTACGACAACTGTGTTGTGTATTTTGCATTTAGTAAAAGACGTCACCAATATTTTAATACATATTTACCAAAAAACGACAAGTATAACAGATTTATGGAACTTTTCAGCATATAATCATTAATGGAATCCAGAAGAAAAGGAAGATTAACGTAATTTGTATCACATTTTGAATGATCAGGTATTAGAAATTTATCTCTAAAGTGTATTTACGTTTCATAGTTTTTATCTTTTAAAGAATGTATACAAATGAATTTTTTGACTGTATTTTAAGTTGCTTTCAAGGTAACACAAAATTATTTTCCACAAGGATGATGCCGATAATTTTGAAATTTCAGAATAATTTCATCTTTTTATAATATTCGAATATCATGGAAAAAAAGATAGATTTTCAAAAAGAACGTGGAAGTCTTACGAAATGAAAAATATATATCTGTATAATTTTTAAGCTCAGTAAAATTCTAGTAGCAGTAAAGAACTTTTGCAAATTTTAATATAACAAACATAGCTGAATGAAACTTTTTTTAATCTATAAACAAATTAGTTTGAAAAACTTATTTTTTTCGTCTTTCGCCTATAATTTATAAACTTGGAAAAATTCCAGTAGATTTTAACAAAGCTTTTGACATAAACGAAAATGTATCAACTGTCATTCTATTCGTTTAATTTCGCCATAGAACCGGAAAAATGACAAATACTTCGAAAATGTTATCAAAATGTAACAAACGTCGCTATGGAATGTCCAACTACGTGGTTAAAATAGGAAGCATGAAAAGAATTGCAGTTCTATTCTGAGAAACGAAACTGAAACAAAAAATATTTTTACAAGAGTTCTTCAAAATGTGATACTTTTCCATGGATACGCGTTTAAATGCTTTTTTTTTCTTCAATTCGGAGCCACTCTTTTTAATGCTCGAATACTTGTTTTATGAATGCCTAAACTCAAACAGTAAACATGGGGTTTACCAAATAAACCCTTAAACATCATAAAAAGTAGAAGCGAGAAAATTCATTTCTGCTTGTATCTGAGAAAAGCAGGTCACATTATGAAATATCGTAATAATATCATTATTTATTTTTTAGGATAATTATCTTTCAAAGTATAGTTATCTTTGCAATACAAAACAAGTCGATATTTTTCATTTTGAATGGGTCTTTTTAATGGTATTAATGGCATGCAGATAACCATTAATTTAGCATTATATTGTTTTTTTAAATATAATTATTAGTTTTGATTTTATTAAAAACCCCTGATCATTAGACTCTGGTTTTTAGGTGTTTTGTTCACCAGTCTTTTTTTACAATAACCTTAATTTTAAATATTTTATAATTACTAATTTTTTTATTCACAATGAACTTTTTTTCATTTGGAAATGTTGCAAAGAGATCACCTCTTCAAAATTAACCCTAATTAGTTTTTTTTACACAAACACATACACACATGTTATTCGAAATAAGTTTAATTTAAAATTTTTGCAGTGAAAACAAATATACGTATTTGCCCATTTCCAGGACGTTCGGAAGGTTAAAGCAAATATGTAAATGTAATTATTAATTCCTATCAGAATTGTAAAATAACGTCGCTTTCATTTAACTTGATTTAATAAGTAGACATTAAAGGTAACAACAGGTATCTACATAACTGAAAAGTATCTTCAAAAAACCCTGCTTGAATAGTAATTGTTTTAGTAAATAAATTTTATGTGTTAGGAGTTCTATTCAAAAACTTTGAACTCGATATAAATATTGTATATTCTACTTATTTTGTGCAATAACTCAATTTACTCTTATACTTATTCCAGGATAAAATTTTAAATATGCTTTGATTTTCAAAATAATTCAATTTTCATAAAGTCTAATAGTATCGTTGGTATATTAAAAAAGAAAATAATAAAATGTATCAAAATTATTATCATTGCACTAAAAATTCTTCATCAGCAATTAAAATTTTAAAGAAACAAATCTATATACATAAAAGGCAACTTCCGTTTGTCTGTATAAGACACGAGATCTAAAGAACCACGCAACAGATCGTCACGAAATTTGGCACAAAAATTCATCTCATCTCCGGAACAAGCATAAGCTAAGAATTTTTCGAATCAGACAATTCCTTCCATCGTTTTCGAACGTTTTTATTCGAATTTTCTGAAAAAACTACACCACTAAGGTCCAAATCCGATCTTTTTTTACTTTCCTGATGCCATCGGCTAAAAAATTAAATCAAACTTTTAACGAAAACATTTAAAATTGAAAATGTTTATTTTATTCTGTTGCCATTACCTTCAGAAACTAATTTCATTATTTGAAAAATAATTGACATGTTTCAAGTGACGTAATTCCGCCAGTCTCCATTCCCGGATTTTATTGTGGGTTTATTTGATGATTTTTTCATTGATTTTTCTGTTGACTGCATGTATGCATATTTAAGCAATAAATGTATAGTTAAGCTATTACTGAACTATGATGGTTAATAAAGGCCATCGCACTAGAGCTGCATATTAGTGTTTTATGTATTTATTTTTCGCCAAAGACGTTGCCAAACTCGCCAAATTATTAACTAAAACTCGCCAAATGGGCAATTTCTTTTATAAATAATTTATAATCTGGTCGGTTGTTCGAAGGTCATTGTGTTAGAGCTGTATAATGGGTGTGTTTGTAGCTATATCTATTTTATCGCCAAATTATTTCCCAAAACGCGCCAAATGAGCTAAAAGGTTTTATGTATTTATGAGGGAATTCTATGACATTTATGAGTGCATTTTATAGCGTATTTTTCATTTGGAATTTTAAGGCAATGAAACGGAATTTTATACTTTATAACGAGCGGGAACAATAACATAAGTTTATGATCCTATAACAGGTTATATGGTACACATATTTGGAACGTTTTGATAATTTTTAATCCGTGCGAAGAACGGGTATAAATTTGCTAGCGTTATTATTGTATTTATTTTCATTCAATTATTACTGTATTTTTCATTCAATTTTTGTACATATCTGCATTGCTTTAGTACTGTATACATTTGCATTGAATTCTTAATTTTTTAGCATTTGTATTGAAATATGGTAGAAATTTGTACTGCTTATATTGTATTTATATCTACCAAGTGTAAAAAAAAGTTAATTTATTATAGAACTCCCTTGAATTGCGTTAAAATAAATGTTTGAGACCCTTTTAAGATTTAGCTGTTTTTCCATTTTTAATTCTTACTGATTATTAGCCTACTTTTCTTTTTTAATTCGAAATAATTAAAAAAATGAAAAAGTAGGTATTGGCATGCGGTCGATGTCCGTCTGTCTGTCTGTCCGTCTGTCTGTCCGTACCCCCCTTCCAAAATCGGTTCTCAAAAATTCTTTTTTTGTTAGAAAGCTATGACCTCAGAGACCTAACTTTCATACTTTTTGTCCGCCTGCCTGTACGTCCGGACGGACATAAATCTACTATCTGTCAGCGAATTTCCCATTGATTCAATTTTGAGTCATTTAAATCACTGTTGCCAAATAAACAATGGCATGAGAAACTTTATTTAAAAATATTTGAAGCAAAATAATTTTTTCATGAATCAGTTTCGAATGATGTCATAAAATTTAGCACTATGTGATTCTTTGATTGTTCATGCATTGTTTACCAAGAAAGCGGAAAGGCATATTTTTTGCATACAATTATGCTTAGTTTAATTTACATTTCTTATTTTTTAATGTAGTTTGGAGTAGTTTCCTTACTTATGTTATTAATAAATATTGAATTATTTTTTGAACTACAAATAAATAGTGCAGACGATAAATTATATTAAGTTAATTTGAGAAAGAATATTAAGGAAAATAGTTCATTTTGGTTTTTAGAAGTTTAAATTATAGCTGGATGTTGTGTTTAGTGATTTTTTTCCGAATGTGTATAAATCTAGGGTAGAAACTGTTTTTGATGATATTTACTGTTGAGAACCTAGTTGTTTTAATATTAGAATTTCAGTAAGTATTTAAGTAACAGGAAAGTAGGCTATTTTAGCTCTTTAAGAACTTCTTTTTTACTTAAATATGTATTCTTTTTAATTTGAGCTTCTTATCAAAGGTATTTTAGGAATTAGTATTAATCATTACTATATCCAAGTTGGGTAATTAAATGGAAAATTACTGGGTAATCTTCATATCTCATGTAACTAAAATGAAAGAAAAAAAATAGTTAAATTGACTGTTAAATTATTTTTCCACCTCTACCCGTGCAACGTCGGGTATAACAGCTAGTGCTTAATATTTATAGAAGAAACCTTTCTAAAAATCTTTCAATTTAAGAGGGATACTTAGCCATGAGTCAGGCCCATAGAGCTAATGTATTAGTTTTGAAATCGCAATTTCTGTGAAAGCATTGCCTTGTCATTTTTTTCACTGTGTGACACGGTGTGATTTGGGTGTTCAATTGACATAATATAAAAATAAAACAAATTAAAAAGTTAAATGATAAAGCTCAAAAATAGTGTCACCTTCTTCAGAATATTTTGGGGGTAATTAATAATGTTTATTATACCTTTTCAATAATTAACTAAATATCAAAACAATCGTATCAATTTAAAACTAATGTTTAATGCTATTTGTCCTAGCAGAAAAAAAATTTAAATATTTCCATATTCAAGTTACAAAAATTTTGTCGCATAATATCTATTGTTCAGTTTTGTTTATATTTGCTTTGAAATAACAAAAAAGAGCTGCCAAAAACTTTTTTATCTTTAACAAGCTAGTTTAAAAATCTTTCCAGAATACAGTACGTAAAAATTTAAAACTTTTAACTAATTTTTTCTGTGTCAAGAATTTTCGGATATTATTTTCAAAGTCTGGTTACTCCTCAGATAAAACTAAGATTAAAATTTCAACAACACATATTTTGTTTTCCTAGTATTTAACAAGACTCAGAGCAAAACTGAATACGTACAGCAAAAAATCTATAAAAATGCGTTTGTAACAAATTGGTATTTTTTTTTAATTCGTTAGGAATAAATTAGAAATCAGCTTTTACAGTTCAAAATGTGTAAAAGAGAAGGACAAAAGGAAGGTTTTGTCAGCAAATCTAAGGTGAAATTTAAATATTTTAGCTAAAATATAACATTGAACACACGCTGTAAAAATCGTAACGTTACTCTTACAAATAGCAAACGTTTCTGGATTTTTAAGTTTAATTACACTGTTAAAAAAACCCTGAAATTTAAAAGAAAAATATAACTGATCTTAATGAATGTTTTCCGTAACGACTGAATACGTGTTATTTCCCGATAAACACGGAAAATGTCCATAAACCACGAGCGAAGATATGGAAACGGAATTTTCCCTTCTTTAGAGTTGCCATATTTTTATTACTTGAAACAGAATTTGCGACAATGCACTAATAATACATATATCGCAATCCAAACATCAAATAGCTGTTTTACGAAATATTTTTTAGTAAAGCATCCAGATATTAATTAAAAATCAAAAAGTATACTTTTTTTATTACTGGGCCCAACTGTATTTGTATAATTTAATTTGAAATATTTTCGATATCACCGATCCCTACAATATATTGACAAATGCTGAAAGAGATAATTCTATTCGCGACGTTCATTGCCGAAACGTGGCCGTCGATCGGATTGAATGGGAATCACAAAAAGAAGTGCTTGTTTGGGTTTTCCCTCGCTCTACTGATTATAGGGGTGAGTGTTAGTATATAACTTAGTTTGATACTTTTATCATTTTAATTTATTTGATTCCTCATTTTAAATTATGTGATTCCCATTCCTTAACAAAACTATTGCCCTGATAATGTTCATTAGTACAGTAAAGAACCGTTTGGCGACTCTGGAAGGGTTGCTGATTTTATTGGAAAATTCGGGCGATCCTATTCTAGAGAAACCCCGAAAAATCTAAAATCGGAAACTGGACTATCAGAGAAGATATCTGGGGACTCAGTGCTGGAGTTGTTTGCATATTTTAGATGCGTGACATTAGTAGAGGCTGGCACTAGAGTTGACTGGCAACGGGATTGGAGTGGAATGCTGGAGCGCTGACATTTAGGTTGTGGAGTTGGCGGGCACGTCAGCGGCTGGGGCTCTGGAGTTAGCAGGCACGTCAGCGGCTGAAGCTCTGGAGTTGGCGCGCACGTCAGCGGCTGAGGCTCTGGAGTTAGCGGCACGTCAGCGGCTGAAGCTCTGCAGTTGGCGCGCACGTCAGCGGCTGTCACATCAGAGATCGCCAGGGACTGTAGTTGAGATTCTATCAGTGGAGAGAGGGCTTTTTTGTGGCAAGGAGTTTTGTTGCTCAAGTGGATTACCGGCGAGTGGGAAGGTGAGATGATTCTCGAGGGACTTGGAAAGTTTTATTTTCCTTTAAATTGTGTTCAGGGAGACATCTTTTGCATGGAATGAGGTAAAGTCCCTTCTCCTGTCATCTCCATGGTGGGAGTAACTTGCTGTCCGATTGGTTGCCTCGTCTCTCCATTTGACGTCCCCTAATTTCTTGTGATTGACTTTAGCTCCTCCCATGGCGCAAAAACTCTCAAATCAAAAATGTGGGAAAAAGTCATTTTCAGACTTGTTTTCAAAGAAGTCCTAAATCAATAAGATCCATCTTCTCTGGGACCACACACTGTCTGCCAATTAAATCCATTCATACTGTCTCTTTGAGAAACTAAATGTATTTATGACCAACTTATCGACACAACTCTAAACACTTAAACCTATCCTACACTCTTAAAACAAACGAGCGGTTTTAACTCAGTCTGAGTTAATTTCCACTAGTTTCCGTGCCGAAAATGCACTTCCCCTATAGGAGTGGATTTCACTCTTTTTGCGGAGTGGGTAAAAGAAATAAAAGAAAACAATCTACGTCCTACACTCTTAAAACGAGCGGTTTTAACTCAGTCTGAGTTAATTTCTACTCCTTTCCGGTGCCGAAAATGCACTTCCCCTATAGGAGTGGATTTCACTCTTTTGTTTTAAGAGTGTAAAATTTCATTTAGGCCCGTGAGAAGGAATTCAAAAAAGGAGAAATGTTTAATTGTTAAAATCAATTAAAGCATTACGACATAGATAATAATTAATTTGTTAATAATAAAACAGTGTCATTATTTCTCTAATTCGATAGATTTGTTTTTAAATTTTGGGTTTAGTTAACTCATTAATGACGGTTGGCAAAAAAAATTGTAACGCAAAAATGAGTTTTATGCTTATTTTTATCTAAGTAATCGAAATGTTAAACATATAAAGGCTATTGTATTGTCTAATTTATGAAGTACAAATCAAATTACAGGAAAAACCAAAACCAAAATTTTAACGTTTTTCTGTTAATCGTTATCCTAACGGTGTTAATGGTATACACAAAGTAGTCTTTAATGTGTTAATTGCACCAATTAACCAAAATATTTGTTTTGGGGGTCACTTTTTTGAGCCACCCTGAATGGCTATTAACGACTGTATGAGTTCAAAACGGGAGCAAATACCCCAAAACAGTGTTTTGTAATTTTAAACAGATGTTCTACAAAAAAAAATTTAGTGATGAATGGAACAAAAGTTTCAAAGTTAGGATTTCAATGTCTGGATTTTGTACCATGTAAGCTTTAACGTGCTACTCTCTTATGTACAGGTGGTCACTATTAAAGTCAGCTTCAAAACGCTATAAAATCCACTGATAAGAATGTCAAAATTCCACTCACAGCGCCATCTAAAGCAAAAAAAGAAAAAATATATAACAATTCTTTTTACGCCAAATGTTTTTCTCTTCCTTTCCTTCGGCAAGAAGATGTCGTCTTTAAAGTTGCGTTGGGTGCCTACTGGGGTGTCGGCTCGTCTAAATGTGGTTCTCGGTGGTTCTAAATGTCAACACTTTTCGCCAATAGCATCGTGCAGCTCTAGTGTGACGATAGTTTAACCTAACCCTCTTTCCCTTAAAATGTGACGTCTCTATAATCAGCCTTTTTTTAAATAGCGTTTTGAAGTTGCACCTTTAATTGTGGCTACTTTGTATATGCAGGCCTTTTTATAGGCGGGATAGAATAGTTTTGAAAAAGACAGAATTCAGGAAGGTTTC
The DNA here is from genome assembly GCA_019343175.1 of Oedothorax gibbosus. NCBI lineage: Eukaryota > Metazoa > Arthropoda > Arachnida > Araneae > Linyphiidae > Oedothorax > Oedothorax gibbosus. Next base: position 11,212,548 of record CM033272.1, read on the forward strand.
CTCTGTGGCATATACTCACCACTACACCTATAACTAGCCGCTAGTTAGTAGCCGCGTCACTTGGTAGTCGTTAAAATCTGATCCGTCACAAATAGTCCTCGCGCATCTCTAGTCCGACGTTTTTTTCAATCAAACTAAACAAAAACCAAAATTGCATACCACAAATCCACCATAACCCTACCCAAAACTTCAAGTGTAGCTACTAACTCAGCGGAAATCCTAACAACCAAAACACATTTTGAAATATCTAAACCGTCGCAAATAGCTCTTGTGTTACAATGTGTTATTTTAACTCTTTAGTTACAGTTACACTCTGTACATTAATAATTCCTTGTCGAATTACTTTGAATGCAACTCCAAATAAATTTAATCGATTGAAAAAAACGAAGTTGAAATCTACGTTACTATTACTTAAACAGTTTCATCTATTTTGGTCCAAATTAGTGTTTGCATTTATTGCTATACAGATTGTGGTTCAAGTTTGTTGCCTGCTCGACTTCAGATCCAGCGGCATTACCATCCTTTCTGATTCAAGATCTGCCCTGCAGGCCATTCAGAAGGGCAAGTGCCAAATCAGCCATGAAATAATCCTATCCATCAACAAAGTCATCGCAGCCAAGAAAACCTGCACGTTACAGTGGATACCAGCTCATGTTAACATCCTTGGAAATGAAAAAGCCGATGAGCTTGCCAAAGAATCAAGAGCTTGCCCCCAATCATCGAACCTCGATAACTCTCGTTGACGCCAATGCAGTTGCCAGCCGTAGACTTATCAAAAATAATTTTAAATATTCCATCCCTGCTCTAAATTGTAACCGTACAATATCTTCAATAATAGCCAGACCGAACAAAACATTTAAAAGGAATGAAAATCTCAACGGAAGGACAAAGAAGATTCTCCACACACTGCCCAAACTGTCCTGGTGTCCAACTGTCCCCGCAGCATATCTTTGGCTGCCCAGCAATTCAAGCCAGGCTCTTCAGGATTGGCTTTGAAGACCCAGAAATTTTAATTCTCTCCGAAGATGCAGAAGAAATAGCGAAAGCTGTCTACGACAGCTTCGGATCCATCTAGTTTTTGCACACAATATGGACACGACAACAACAAAAACAGATTGTGGTTTCATAGACAATTGAAACGTTATTGAAAAATTCTTTGAAATAAAGGTAAAGACATTTTTTCTTCTTCAATTTAAATATATTTTTCAATAGTTATTATATTATGTATCTTACATTGTAACCCTTTCTTTACTAACTCTAACTTGGAAAACATGCAATCGTAATTGAAAATTATGGAGAAATATTGATTGAGGTAGAAACCTTTTAAACACCATTATTTACTCGTTAGTAGCAGATCACGCTATCGCACTCTGTCACAATACAATGCTTCTCTTTTATCAACACTTTACAGTCAAATTCATTTTAAAACATCGATTTTGAGAAATGATGTTGAAAACCATTTCGGCAAACTTGTATTGAAATATGGTGGAAATAAGTCGGTCAATATTTGGCCATAGGTTTCCGCCGATACTGCAAACAACAGAAATTAGTTGATTACAGTATTAAAGGAATTTTTTGGATATCTAGGAATCTTGTTGGGAAGTTTTTTAGTTAATTTTCAACATTTTTCAGCTATTTTGAAGGAAAAGTTATGTCTCGTGTAAACAAATCTTTTTGACTAGACATGAAATTCTGATATTAAAAGAAAGTAGCATTATACCAACTACTCAAATCCAGCTTGATAGAATTCAAAACTTATTTCAGAATACTTTTTGCTTCACGACATTTATGATTGAATAATGAATATGTCTGCAGTCTGAGGACGGTTAAACATCGTCTTGTAGAACGTTCCTCATCTATATTAATTTAGGTAGTCTTACTACAGAATTCGTCAAACGTTACACCCAAAAATCATGGTAACATTACACAACTCTTTGCTTTGAAAAGATATGCTATAAAAATTTTAGAATATCTCCAAGAACATTCTATTACGATAAGGTTACAACATTCAAAACCTTTGACGGATTAAATACATTTATTGAAGAGAAATTCCAAGAATCTTTTGAATTCTTAGAATTTCTCTTCATGTGTATAAATGTAACCCAAGGAAATTTTGTATCTTTACAAATTTGGGATTAATAGTTTAAGGTATTCTAGATTTTAAACTTTAAACTTACATTCTATTTTCGAAAATAGAGGAGAGGAGGGTATTATGGAATACCATTTATATTTTAAAGAATAACTTTGTTGGTTTTAAATAAAAATGTACACAAATGGTAATGAAGTGCTATTGGGGAAACAAATCAGTAGTTATTTTTTTGTAATTAAAAATGTACTTTAAAAAAGTAAAATTTTAGGTTAATATGGGATAGTCGGGTAATATTGAATAGTTGTTAACAATTATTAAACATTTAATTATACTTCACAGAACATAGTTAATTTTGACTAAAAAACAATATTTCAAATTTAAGTTCAAATGGTTTTGTGAGTCTATTTACAAAAATCACAAAAAAAATGTTCTTTCTCTGCTCTATTACAGTCAAAATGTTCCCATAAAGAACAGCTAAGTCATTTAATCCAAATTTTGTTGATCTTTGGTAAATTTTCGGTTACAAAAGATATATTCAGCATCTTTGTTTACCTGATGCCACAAACAATCACTAATCTTATAATTAGTTATATTCATAATTAACCAAACAATATAAATGTTTACTTTAACTACTAAAAAAAGATCGAGGAAAAAATCCGCCATTAAACGTTAGCGTTAGACGATTCAGCTGTTATTGCGCATGCGCATTCTTGAGTTCAAGGTTCGCTTGTGCCTGCTAAACTCTCGGTGAATTTCAAGAGGCACTTTACGGGGCACATCTATCATGGTGCCGTTTAAGGGATTTGGTCGTACAGCTGCGCCTATTATTTTGTTGTGCCTTTTAAATATAAAAGGTACATTGGCAAGGTACCGCTCATATTCATGTAATAGGAGGCACAATGCGTTTGTTGCCTTACATTTATGAGTTACAGTTTTAAGAGAATGGAACGATACACCAGAATACCTAGTATTCCATAATTACCAACACACCATTATTTTTCTGAGCCATTTTTTTGTCGGATAAAACATTGATAGCTTAGAAACAACTACAGTATAAAAAACTACTATTCTTTTAGTATACATATTCTTAACAACAAAATTAAAGTCTCATGATTACTGGTAGATTAAGACGATTGAACACTTTCAAGAAAAAATTTTCAAAATTCCAAAAACACACTTTGTTTTGCAACGACTGTAATGACAAACAACAAGTAGTTAACTCTTTGTACACTGCATCATGGGGCACTTCTCAAGTGTTTCATGTCATTCCCACGTAATGACAGCACGGGAGAGGGCTAAAACTCCGGTATTCCATAATACCCTCCTCTCCTCTACATAATTCGGCAAACGGTAGTTTAAAATATTAATATTTGCAAGAGCAAGAGGCGTCACAGTCGGTGAAATTTACAGTTTGGAAAAGGATATAAATTATCGTGTAATGCAAATTGAAAGATAGTTGCAGATACTTAGTACATATCAATAAAATAGATGTCAAAAATTCAATGTTATTTTCTTATAACTCATTCATACTATTTATATTATATATATATATATATATATATATATATATATATATATATATATATATATATATATATATATAGTATATTAGTATATATATATATATGTATATTATATATATATATATATATTAGTATATATTATATATATTATATATATATATATATATATATATATATGTATATATATTATATATATTATATATATTTATATATATATATTATTATATATATATATTACTTCTAAAATTGCCTTAAAAACAATGAAATGTAAAACACGCTTAACTTAATCACTTATTTAAATATTAAATTAAAAATCTCAAAAGACGGAAAGAAGAAAAAGATAATTCTTTCTTTTTTTATAAAGGATTTGTGAAGATTTATTTAATTGATATATTTTTGTTATACAAAATTAGAATAATTATGATACGTTTTTGTCTCAAAATAAATTATACAAAATGACTTTTGTTAAATTAGAAATGTAATTGTTATTCCTTTCAAGTAAATGAAGAACAAATTAGCTTATTATATTGTTCTTTGACTCAATAGTAATACAGTTATCGGTAAACTAATTCTTAGTTTCTTCAAAGACTTTTGTGAAAAGTAGAGTATGCTTTTTTAAAAAAATTAATTTTACAGCGTGAGTGACCAAAATTGTAATTAAAAAAATTATTGTTTTCATTTTAGAAATAAAAGATAAAGATATTTTTTGCAAGAATATGTTCCTGAAAATAAAGGACACTTATGCATTAAATTAGAAATTTACTAAAATTAAACGATTTTCATTTCTTTTTAGTGATAAATCAGTACTTTAGAGGAGTATCAAGGTAACCTATCATATAATATCATGCTTTTGTTTTCCGATGTTTGCTTGATATCACAATGTAGAACGATGTTGGGTAATTGTTAGAATAATGTATTACGATATTGTGTGTGCTACCAAGTCTGATATCTGGTGTTCATTCTAAGAAAAAAAAGAAAAAGATTTGTTGCAATACATTTAAAAAAGATCGCATCAATGTGTGACATCTTTTTTTTATATATATTACAGAAAAAGGTCTGTTTTTCACTAGAATTAAAACCAAATACCGGATTTTTTCGTTCAGGTAATTGAAATGTAACGTTTTAATGAAAATGTAAATTCTATTTGAAACAAATTCTATTTGAAAAATGTCATCCTTGACTCATTTAAATACATCATTTATCGTGACTCGTATAGACACATTTTCAAATGATTATGAAACAATCGGTCCTCAAATCCCTTTATATTTCTAGATATATTTCGGAATCTAAGTTTCATTTATTAAGCCTGTGCGCATTGAAATAATGACTGATCTCATTAAACTAGAGTATAACATGGTGATTTGAATGATTTCACAATTTGTTTTCCTTTCCCTGGATTAAGAACAGTGGAACTTGAGGTAAGGAAAATAAAGTTAAGGAATATAATAAAACTACAAACATTTCTTACATATTTGTGCTAATATAACATTTGAATTATTCAGTAAAGATTTAAGTTCCGTATTTAATTTGACAAATACACTATATTTTTCAAATTTTTTTAATAATACTAAGTTTAAATTTGACATTTTTTGCAGTAGCATTAGTTTTACCTCATGGGAAATATTAAGTAAATTCCCAACAGCAATTGCCTAAATCCATCTAATAAAGCTAAAGAAATATATTTCTAAAATGTGTGTTTGGGTTTCATTGAGTACCCATTGTTTATCATAGGAGCCCAGTGAGATTTCCTTTTCTTGTAATTGTGAAAGAAATTTAGTTATAGTATATTTCTTAATAAAGGTTTTTAGAGCTAGAAAACTTTATCGAAGTGTATTGACTTAAACACTTATGTGATAGATTAACAGATACGACAAATTATTCACTGTTGTTTAGGTGCTAATCCCTAGACATTTTCAAAACGTGTTAAGTATCGTCGGAACGTATACAAGGATTTACAGGGAGAATGTATAATGGATAGTGAGTTTGTTAGATATTTAAGAGTTTGGTGAGCAATGATTTTAAAATGAGTAAACAATGTGTTGAAGCAAGTAGGAAAGCCAATAGAATGTTGGGATATATTAGAAAATGTATCACTTTTAAATCTATGGAGATTATTTTGCCATTGTACAGGGGATTGGTAAGGCCACATCTGGAATATGCTGTTCAGTTTTGGTCTCCTTTTCTCAGAAAAGATATCGAGTTGCTTGAAAAAGTTCAGCATAGGGCTACAAAAATGATTAAGGGTTTAATTGGTATAGATTACGATAACAGATTAAGATCTTTAAACATGTATTCCCTGGAAAATAGGAGAACAAGTGGTGATTTAATTCAGTTATTCAAATTCATCAAACAGGGAGACATGGAGGGCTTAGGTTTTACCTTAAATAGCCGGACAGAGGACATTGTAGAAATTAAAAAAAAATCGTGTTTCAGAAAGGAGGTAAGAAAACATTATTTCTACAATCGAGTTGTCAATGAGTGGAATGCTTTACCGGATTATGTTGTGTATTCGAAGAGAGTAGAAGAATTTAAGAAGAATCCCGATAGTTATTGGAAACTATAGTAAAGGAAGAATAAAAGTATAAATATTTTAGACCAACCTTGCTAGGCTTTTGGCCTGTTGCTGTTCGACAATTTTTGTATTTGTATTTGTTTTAAATGCTGACTGAAATTCTTATTTTAAAAAAGGATATTTTAACAGTAACTGTCACCTAGAGGCTAGAACCGCTTCCACACAAGTTTTTACAACTTAGAAATTAATCTACAACATCTCCAACAAAAAGTACATTCTTTATTGTTTGCTAAATTTATTTGTAACTTAAAGAATGCATAGGTAAAATTGTTTGAGTCAAATCCTACACTGAAAAAAAAAAAATCTTGCAAAAAAAACCATAATTGTATGGCAATGGTATTTCTAGTAATAAAACCAGAATAATAGGTACTTAAACCATTCAATTAGTAACCTTACTATTCGTTTTGGTAACGGATTACTAGAAATTACTGGTATCTAAAATAATAGCTCTTTTTACCGTACGTTTGAAAAGATTACAACTATGAAAAGTAAGTTTACCACCGCAAATGGTTTTCCTACCATACGCTTTGTTTTTATACGAGAAGCATGGTTAACAAACCAAATTAATTTCCAGAAAGCATCGGTCTTTTACCATATGCTTGGTAATCGGATCATGTTGAGCGCAATGTTACCTACCAAATACCACGGTATTAGCTGAAATTTTGACTACCAATATGCGTATGGTAAATATCACTCATCAAACATGGCGGTGCTGTGTTGCAGTCGTTTGTGGCAACTTGAAAGAAGTCATATAAGCAAACTAAACTAATTATACTAGTAGTATATTTTGCATTTTTATTGAAAGTAGTATGAAAATGGAGCTCCGCGCGACATTTCCCGATGGATCCGGTACATTTCTTGCGAAATGAAATTTAAAATTTATAATAGAAAGACGGTGATTACGCATGTGGTTTACGTAATATTATTTGGTAATATTAACTTTGTACACGGCAATAATACTATTGTATCCTGTAATAAAACCACTATATACGGTAATGAAACCACTACATACGGTAATAAAGCACTATATGGTAATAAAACCACTACATATGGTAGTAAAACCACTACAAAAAGTAATAAAACCAAATGCGCTACCAAACATCATGGTAAAGAAACCATATTTTTCTAGTAATTTTACCATAAAGTCACTACCAAACAGATACTGGTAGATAAACCACATTTTTTGGTGTTCCATATGAGCCAGAAAATACGGTTAAATATACCAGATTCTGGTAGTTGAACTAGATTTTTTTTTCAGTGTAGCATTCGTTCCGGCGACATTTGGCGCCTTGGGAAATGTCGTCAACGCCTTACATGACGCAAGTTTCCTATTTTTAATCCAGTATCAGCATAAAAATTCATGAAAACACGATATTTTCGAAATATTAAGTATTAAAAATCATGAAATTTTTCCCAATTGCATTGACAAATGAAAATACGTAATATAAAACTAGCCAGATTTTTATGCAAAAATGTGCTTTTTTGCTTTTAAAGACGCTTTCTTAGTGAACAAATAACGAATCAAATTGTACTACATTTTATGACATCATTCAAAATTAATTCATCTGAGAAATATATATTTATATATATTTTTTGTAAAACTACGTCACCGTTTGCAGCTGTTTTTGCATCAGTTGTGTAAATATTAATTAACAGCAAAAGGATGTTTTCATGGCGTTACTTTACGGCCAGATAGACATCTTTAAAATGTCAATACTTACTTTATAATAATTTTTAACTCTTTCGAATTTAACAATTGGAAAATAGGCTAAAAACTTGCCACAAAAATAGAGTGGTGACACTTTGTCTTTTTACCTAGTTTTTGTAGTGTAACTGTTCTCCGTTTTCATTGTGCAAGAGAGCTTTGGAGCCGCACTTGCTTCCACGAAATTTATGAAGAAGAGTTATAGAAAAAACGTTTTTCAATGCAACTTAACACATAAATTAAAAGAAAAAATACTTAAAAAACAATTACACACAAGTAACACACTTTACAATTAACAATATAAAACAAATAGTTTTTCTGTGAAAATTCAATAATAATTACTTTTTGTTCGCTAAATTTATTTGTAGTTCGAAGAATAAGTATGTAATTTTGCTAATATTAAAAAAAAGTAAACATTTTATTTCAACATACAACATTTAAACTATTGATATCACTTTAGAAAAGTAGCTAAACGAATTGATTCTTAAATAATAGTCAAAAAGCAAAAGACACAAAAAATAGACAAAATAATTAGTGTTAATATCTCATGAGTGGAGTGAGTGAGGGACTCACTCCACTGTGGAGTGAGAGACTGGAGTGAGGGACTCACTCCACTCACTCACTCCACTCACTCACTCCACTCACTCACTCAACTCACTCACTCCACTCACGCTACTCACTCTACTCACTCTACTCACTCCACTCACTCCACTCACTCTCACTCCACTCACTCACTCACTCCACTCACTCACTCCACTCACTCACTCAAACACACTCACTCACTCACTCACTCACTCACTCCACTCACTCCACTCACTCACTCCACTCACTCCACTTCACTCACTCCACTCCACTCACTTCACTCCACTTCACTCACTCACTCCACTCACTCACTCACCCACTTCACTCACTCACTCCACTCACTCCACTCACTCACTCACCCACTTCACTCACTCACTCACTCACTCACTCCACTTCACTCACTCACTCCACTCCACTTCACTCACTCACTCCACTCACTCCACTCACTCACTCCACTCACTCCACTTCACTCACTTACTCCACTTTCACTCACTCACTCACTCACTCACTCCACTCACTCACTCCACTCACTCCCTCCACTCACTCCACTCACTCCACTCCACTCACTCCACTCACTCACTCCACTCACTCACTCCACTCACTCACTCCACTCACTCACTCCACTCCACTCACGCTCACTCACTCACTCCACTCCTCACTCACTCACTCAGTCCACTCACTCACTCCACTCACTCACTCACGTCACTTCACTCACTCACTCCACTCACTCACTCTCACTCCACTCACTCACTCACTCCACTCACTCCACTCACTCCACTCACTCCACTTCACTCACTCACTCCACTCACTCACTCACTCCACTCACTCACTCACTCACTCACTTACTCCACTCACTCCACTCACTCCACATCACTCCACTCACTCCACTCACTCACTCACTCACTCACTCCACTCACTCCACTCACTCCACTCACTCCACTCTCACTCCACTCACTCACCACTCCCCTCATCATCACTCACTCACTCACTCACTCACTCACTCACTACTCACTCACTCACTCACTCACTCACTCCACTCACTCACTCACTTCACTCACTTCACTTCACTCACTCACTCATCACTCACTCTCACTCACTCACTCATCACCTCCACTCACTCACTCACTTCACTCACTCATCACTCACTCCACTCACTCCACTCACTCCACTCACTCCTCACTCACTCACTCATCATCACTCACTCACTCACTCACTCACTCACTCACTCCACTCCACTCACTCTACTCACTCACTCCCTATGGCCTTTCGGGATTTTGGCGTTCGGGATTATGGCTTGTCGGGTTTCGGCTTTCGGGATTGTGTCCTGAACCCAAAAAGGGTATATATATGTTCTTAATAAATAGTTTACTTTTACCTCTTCAATGATTCTTTCATAAAAACTACACTCGTCACATTGCCCTTCTAGGGGTAAATTTTTATTCTGAAATTTAATCGCATTCAACCCAACCTGTGGCATAAATTTAGAGCCTTAAAAATTCTTTTCATGCATGATTAATTTAAAAGTAGTTCTATCTTTTTTCTAAAACGTGGCTGTATTTTTCAGTGTAGCCTTTTGCAGACTCGGCATATAACCGCGAGTGATTTTTGGGCACCACGCGGCTCTCGTTAAAAATTTCGACACTCAGTTTAAAATGAATCGGTGCTCTCCATGGATGTTAAAGTATGCCGAGATTCAATTTAAGAAAGAGAACCCAAGGCAAATGGGTAGTCAAGGGATCTTCTACGTGCAGTAATCATATGACATGCTTGATGATTTCAGTATCCTAGGGATCTGCCTACTCAGCTGGGCCTCGAACCCGCAATCTTGGACTAATGATGCGGACCCCCCCCCCCCCCCCAGCCACTGAGCAGAGACATAAAAGTTCTTTTGTTTTAAAATAGATTTTGAAAATATCGTAAACTGAAATTTTTACTCCTGGTCTAAGAAACCTACACTATTTTAATATAAAAAAACAGGCATTATTTCTCTCTTTTAAAGCAACTATTCCTCAAATATTAGTTGAGATTACTATTTATTAATAATTTAATATCGTTATTGGTAAAAATAAAAATGTTGCATAGATTAAAAAAATCTATTTGTATCGGAATTTTTCATTCTTTGTTTCTTATTTCAGCTATATCTATAAAACAATGCAATAAGCCCGATTTCAAACTATTTATTTACATTTCTCGCTAAGCAAACACTTTATATGAAATTGTTGAAAAGTGGAAAACAAATACAGAATAACTAATGACTATAAAACGACATTCTTTTTATTATTTATTCCCTAAGTATGTTTTGCAGTACGTCGTTGTGTAAACACTTTATATTATTAACGATTGGTTTGTGATGTAGAAGTGGAAATTTTTGTATTGCTATGTTAGTTGAATAAAAATGATAATGTGTGCATAGCACAAAAATAAGTTTCGCTTTATTCTTTTGAAATCACATTATAAATACAAATTTTTTAATTAAAAATTTTGATAATAAGTGTAGGTGTGCATTGTATGTACAAAGTGTTCAATCAGATTTTATAAAACAATTAGGTTTCATAACATATTTTAGGGAATTAATTTATTGTTATAGTGTTACATAAACATATAGCTGTATGTAACTTATTGCTTATAAAAAATATATTTAATTCAAATAAATTATACTTCCAAATTATTTTTAGTTTCTATGAAGCTATAGAAGTATTGTAATGGTTGTGGGAAGATAAAATATTATCTTGATATGTGCGACGTTGCACGGGTGTACCCTTTTAGTAATCGCAAACTCCCCATGTATAGTATATGCATAAATATTCCTTCAGCTTTACATTTGTAAACATTAAGATTAAAAGGATTTCAGAAATATAATTCGAGTCGATTTGACTTCTTTCTTAGTCAATAACTTAAGAATAAAGAAGGCTCATTTTTTAGTTAATAACTTTGAAAAACGATGTTACTTAAAAAAATACTATAGAAGGAAAAATTCTAAAAATTTTCTATTGTGACCTCGAAATTTAAACCTATTTTGGCGCAAATTTTTTCTTGTAGTGAATTCTGTTCACGAAGTTTCTGACCCTATATGTTATAAAAAACTTCGCTTTATGTATACGTAAAAGTTCTATTTATTATTTTAATAAAAAATAACTCATTAAATTATATTAACTATAAAAAACTCTGCAGTTGCACCATGGGTATGGGTAGGGTACATATATATTCCAGCTTGTGTGCTCAATCAGAGACCCGCTTATAAGCCTTCGTCAAGTGAGACAGACACAAAAAGAATTTTTATTGTCACAGAGAAACAGTTGCACCATAAAAATTGTAAAGTGTAAACTTATCATATCATTTTGTTAAAAATTGGATTTTCTGTGTGTAACTGTATTTGTGCGCAGAAAACAGTACTGTTCTGTATTTGTGCGAATATTATTACTGTATGTAAATAAAAATAACGGTTTAAAACTCTGATTTATTTTTAAAATTTTCGCTTATAAGTTTTGAATTATATTCAAAAGAAAAAAAAATGAAAGAAATAATGTAAACGAAACTAAATAATTTGATATTCAGCATTATGTTATTAAACAGTTTAGAAGCTACCTTTTAAAATAGCACAAAAATACTTTACTGCAAATATTTATTTTCTATATTATTAAATAAACATTAAGCAGTCATTATAAGCACAAAATTCTCTTTCTTTAACTTTGAAACTATGAATGAACAGTTGATAAGGCACTGATCTACAGACCTACAGGTCCTTGGATCAAAAACTAAAATGTGACACTTTCACCCTATAAATAGATTGTGTAATTAAACATCCCAAATTTAAAAAAAAGCCTAATGGGTGGATTCATGTAAAATGCGACATGGTCTACTGTTCTAACTGATGGAGATCTAACACAGTTTCAGCAACAAATATGTTTTGGTTAAAAAACATAGCAAAGACCTGTGCTCCATTATTACGTAATGTACAGGTAAACTGATTAACGACCCATTTGTGAATACCATGAACACTTCCGTTACAGAAAAGAAAGTTCTTTAGGTTTTTTAAATTAGTTTTTCGAGTACCAGAACTTGTTCCATATACATTTTTCAGCACAATGGTCTTCATTTATCTTTCATTTTGTTTATTTGGATAAAAGTAATCAGAAAGCTTATTTTCGTATGGCAAATTTTTTGTCGTCAATCCAATCGTCGTTTATAAATTAAAAGATACGTTAAATTAATCGGTTGACTATGGAAAGAAATGATCGGGATTAAAACTAATCCTCTTGTCTGATCAACAAGTTGTTGGGTACGTTGCGGTCTCGGATTGTGAATGTTATGTTTATGATTCTCTTCTTGTAATGAAAAAAAATATATATATAAAACTTCTCTTCTTTCCCAGTTTATTTCATTTTTTATGTACATTGTTTATGCTTGCAACCATTTTGTGTGGTTGCAGACTATTGGATTATTATTAACCGAATAATATCTTATAAGAAAGTAAGTATATATAAAAAAAGATCAATCCACGTAACTAGCTTTTAGGGTGTTAAGTCACAGGAAAAAAGTGACACTGTAGTATATTCAACAGTTTATGTCAGAGCTTTTTAATGCAATTTTTTTATAAGGATTTAAAATAATCAATTCCTTTCAAAATTACAAATTTCAAAATTTTACATTATTTAAAACATTTATATTTCATTGAAAAAACTTTTTTTTTCACCCACACAGATTTTAGGTATTTAACAGCTAGAAAATTCATTCAGTTCAAAAAAGTGGGTAAAGAGGATTAAATTTTAAAATGTTGCAAATGCTTGAATCTAAAAAATCTGCACAAATATAGTTAAAAAAAATGGTCGAAAAACAGTGTAATTAAACAAATAAATTCATCTATTTATCATGTCAATTTTAAAATCCCTTCTAAAAATCTCAAACCATTTCTATTTTTTATACAAATAAATTATAACTTTTTTTTTAAAAAAAAGGGATACTTATGTCATTTAAATTTGTTCTTCAAAGAACGCCATTCGCATTCGTCCCATTTTTAAAGGATAACTTTCAAAACCTGTCACTACTTTTTATTATATTTAAGTTTTTAAATATTTAAAGTACTGCATTTATACGTAAATAATAATTTTAAAAATATAAAACTTTCTCTTAAGAGAAACTCAATGCTTTTCCCAAGTCACTTTTTTTTTAATGAATCGTGACTTGTATTTCATGCTTTTCCTATACGCAGAAATCATGATTAGTAATAAAATCCTTCTACAACTTTTTTTAAAATTATTTTTATTTATGAACTTCACAAATATAGTGGGTAGAATTTAATTGAGAAGTGAGTAGTAACTTTAACTTGGTTGGATTATTTATGCCTTTCTGTTGCGTGAATGACATGTATCTTTTCTATCGTTTCCTAAAACGGATTTTTTTTAATTAATTAGTATCTTTAAAAAAGATGAACAAGGATTTTTATAAATATATAGTTAAATTAAAAAAATATTGCTATTTTAAAGATTTTCATATAAAAAATAATTTTATTTTTAACATAAGAGTTTTTTTATAGTATATTCGTACTCTTAAATCCAGTAATCATAATGAAGATTCGCATACATGCCTCTATCAATAGAAAATCATGTGTAATTTTAAGTAAACTATGGTTCTATTTTTAAAGTGTTATTCTGAAATAGTATATATTACCTAAGGATACAAAATCGCAATTCTTCTATCAAGATGACAAAAAATCGAAACATAGTGCATCAAAATCCGTTTGAAATCTTCAAACTCCAAGCAGATAAAACTTAAAGTAAAATATAGCGCAAAATAAGCAAGTACATAAACCCATAGGATTTTTTAGTTTTCACAAAAATTGGAAATATCTTTTATTTCAACGTATAGTGTAAATCAAATATAGTTTTTTTTTTGTTCAAATATCCCTTAACGTTTCACTACCCACGGATAAAAAAAAGTATTGCGAGATTTTACTCTTTACGAACTAATTCTACTTTGTCAAATACTAAAGACTTTCTTAAAACCTTTAAAATAATTTACAGTATCAAAGTCATTAACTACTTTATTCTAGGCACGTCCCACCCCTACAATATCAATTGGCAGCTTTTAAACACTTAGCCTCGACACTTTTTGGTTCCTCAGAGGCCACACGAAAATAAAGTTAATACACTTTTTAAAAAAAGTACGTCGTTAAATGATACTTTGTTTGAAAAATAAAAACCATTTATATCAATGTATGTTGTTGTTTGTATCTTTTTTAAATTAGTATTGTTAGATTCTTATTTATTTTGTGGCAGACAAAAAAGTATATTTGTAGATTAAAGTACGGGAGACCAGGGATAGTTTTTCATGTTTTTTTCTTTTTGATTTTTAATTTTTACTTTTATTTATCCTTGAAGAAAATATATCACTGCTTTCATCAAATGCTTATCTACAAGTAGCAGTACTAATTTTTCAAAAATTAAATGCTTTTTGGAAGCAAGTTTTTAAATGCCAGCATGTTGACCTGAAAAACGTGCTCGATATAAGGGGTACATTTTCCCAGTGTACAAAAAATGAACTATACAAATTTTTAACTGATTATTTTACATTCAAAATTGATTTTTACTACAATTCATTGAAAAATAAATAGCCCAACACATAGTACCGAGAAAAAAAAAGTCAAATATTATACCAAAACTTTATTTTAATAAAGGTCATTATCATCTGGATCAATTTGTACTTATATATATTTCTACCATTTGCAAATACCATTTTTAATGGATATAAGTACAAATTGAAAACTTTAAAGTAAATATTCTTGTTTTCCCCTTTTTGCCACATTGCACAATCTACCACTAAGCACAAACAGCAAAAAGAATCAAATTGAAAGGAAAATATAATCTGGTTGCCTACCTTTTAAAATTTATTTTTCTTCCTGTTTAAAGTTTAATTGCTTCAAAATATACTGCAGAGGGCAACAACATTTTAACCTCTTAAGATCTCAGCAAAATCCTACACTTATATTCTTCATCTAAGCAAATTTTTCATACAAATATATACTAAAAAGTATGTTTTGCAAAGTAATTTTAATAAAAAATATATGTTTACTAGTTACCGAGAGACACGCCTTAAGTAATAAAAATAAATAAATTGTGCTGTAAATGCAAAAAAAAGCTGTATCACTTATTTGTATTTAACAGTTTGTTTTAAAATTGTTTTTAATGCAAAATGCTTTTAAAATTAACTACAGTCGAACCTCATTAACGTGAACTTGTTTTACCCGAAAATTTGCTTATAGAATATAAAATTACATTTACAGCCAACCTACTATCACTGTAAAATATCCCTGTTACAATAACATATTAATACAATAATATACTAACATATTAATTATTTTGGAAGAAAAACATCAATTTATGAAAATGTAATCCAACATTACACAGAAAATAATTTTATCGTCAATATAAAAATTCTTGATTAATAACCCAAAATTTAAGAGGCAAATTATACATCGTAAACATATTTGCAACTTTAACGAAGATATTATGAAGGATTATCTACTGTTTTTCTTCTTTTCTTTACAAATAATAAAAAATTCTATAATAGTTTATGTATTGGTTGAATAAAGAAACCAACGAATTTTTAGAACACATTTTTATTTTAACTTAAAGAAGTATTACATGACTTAAAATTACATAAATAAATTTTTTAACAATATAATCCAAATTTTTCCAACAAAAAATGTAGTTTCACTATTTCTAACACACATATTTTTAAAATACACTTTGCGATATATTATGCATAGTTAAACATTGCGTTAAAAATCATGAATTATTGACACTTGTCATGTCTTAAAAATAAATTAGAATTCGCGTCTGAAATTCGCGTCTGAACGTCTTAAACTGGCCGTTTTCTGGCCTTTTCAGTCACCAATTGTGTCTGACTTGACGTCACAGTATTTTTCAGACTGGTTTGATGTCAGCCAGTAATTGTTATTGGCATTCTGTCATGTAATAAAATCAGCCTTGACGCGAATCTTAGCTTGAAAAGTAACAAATAATTTTATTTCTGGGAAAAAGCTAATTGTTTAACTTAAGCTTACCAGATTTCACAAAATTAACTATTTGATATAAAGTTATTAGCTAATGTTTTTTAAATGCTTTTATTAAATATAGATTATAATTTTTTGCCTTTTATAAAGCTACTTTATAATTCATCAGATTTCTGACTGCGTAAATGGCATAAAAAAAACCCTAAAATAATAATGTAATTGAGCTATGTTATTCTTGTCCTTATGAATACTGTGAAGCAAAAACTAGAAAATATTTTTAAAACCTTGTATGAATATTTATTTTGATGGCTTTTACGGTAATACAAAATAAGAAGTTCTAAAATAACTAAAATAGCCTACTTTCCTTTTACTTAGCTGCTTACCTAAATTCTTATCAGAAAAAAAGTAGAATTATAACAGCAAATGTCATTAATAACCATTTCTACACAAGATTTATACACATTAGAAAAAACTCGCCAAACACAGCATCAAGCTATAATTTGATTTTCTCAAATCCAAAATCAACTATTTTCATTAATGTTCTTTAACAAATTAACTTAATATTATTTATTGTCTGATTAATTTATTTGTATTTCGAAGAATAATTAAATAATTATTAATAACAAAAAAAAAACACATGAAACTACTCCAAACTGCAATAAAAAAATTATAAATGCATATCAGAACTAAAAGAATTTCACGCAAAAAATATATTGCCTTGCCGCTTTCTTAGTAAAAAAATAATGAACAATCATACAATAACATTGTGCCACATTTTTTGACGTCATTCTAAACTGATTTCTGTCCAAAAATACATTTTTGTTCAAATATCCGTTTTAAATAAAGTTTCTAGAGTAACTTCAAACTACGAGCATATGAGAGAATCAGGACGTTTATTCGCAGTTCTGGTATAAATACAAAATTCGGTCGCCAGCTTGGCGAGTTGGCAACAAAATGAGGATATTACACTTTTCCCCTCTTTAAAATAAAGTTAAACAATATTTAAGCAATACAAAATTCGGTTAAAAGTTCACTAATACATCAGTCGATCAGGGGGTCGTCTGATACGCGTGGAACGTCTAGGCTCGGGGCGCTCTGGCTGCGTCGGACTGGGTGATCGGACTGGCGTGGAACGTCTGGGCTCGTTCTGGGGACGCTCCGGCTGCATCGGACTGTGTGATCGGACTGGGCTGCTTCCGGCTGGGACTGGAGACTCACTCCGATGAGTTCCTTCAATCTCCAGAGGGGGCATCCGTGGTGGATCACTGGGTGCATCCACGGGTTCCGGCGGGCCCCGGGAGGAAGACACAGGCGCTGCAGGGCGTTCCGGGCTCGGCGACGGCGGGCGTTCCGGGATCGGCGGGTCTACCTCCGGGTGCGTCCATACCTCATCTGTCGCAGGGTTCCTTCGGAGATGATCCGCATGGCAAAACCTGAGTTGCCCACAGACCTGAACATCGTATGTCACTTCACTCCTCCGGTGGATGATTCTTCCAGGGAACCATTTCACCTTTTCTCCTCGGACGCTTCTGACGTAGACTGTCTCTCCGGGAGTAAAAGAGCGACGCTGCTTCAGGTCCATGGTTTCTACATTTTCCGCCATGTTGGGCAGAATCAGGGACAGCCGGGTGCGCAGCCTCCTGCCCAAGAACATCTCGGCTGGGGATTTCTTTGTGATTGCGTGTGGCGTATTTCTGTAGGATAACAAAAAATTATCAATTTTATGTTGGATACTACGTTTGTTTTTATTTTTAAGATCCTCCAGAACTTGTTTGATCAGGGAATTCTTAACCGTTTGGACGGTCTTTTCGGCCGCACCATTTGAGGCAGGATGATAGGGAGGGATTAAAGCTTGACGAATCCCGTTTCGTTTCAAGAAATCAGAAAACTCTTCACACGCAAATTGGGGTCCATTATCTGAAACAACCAGTTCCGGTAATCCGTAACTTGAAAATAAAGTTCTTAGCTTGGTGATCGTATGTTCCGCGGTAGTTTTGTTCATCAAAAATACTTCGACCCACTTGGAATAACTATCAATAACACACAATAGGTACTGTCCTGTACTCGTTGTTAGTAAACAATCACTAGTATCTTTAGCATAGTCAATATGAATACGCTGCCATTTTCGCTTAGCTTCTGGCCAAGGTTTAAGTTCAACTTTAACAGCAGAATTTAACATACTTTGACAAATTAAACAGTCTTTAATCTTAGCTTCTATTTCACTATCAAGGTTTGGCCACCACAAGTAATTCCTAGCTAACATTTTTGTACGGGTTATGCCAGCATGACTTTCATGCAATACTTCTAACATATGAGATTTATACTTTTCAGGTATAATCACTCTATTTCCCCAAGTTAAACAATTGCTATCTATAGAAATTTCAAGCTTTCTTACCTCATAAGGTTTCAACTCGGGATTTTTACAACTTACTTCCGGCCAACCATTGAGAGTGAAGTGCAGAACTTGTCTTAAAACTGGATCTTCTTGAGTCGCTACCGCAATTTCTTTAGCTGTCAGTGGTGCACTTTCCACTGCCGAAAAAAAGTAAATAAAATGGTTAAATTCGTCACACATTGAAAAACACGAAACTTCTTCAACTGTTTCTGGGAGTGGGATGCGTGAAAGTGCATCAGCATGTGAGATGCTGTTGCCCTTAACAAACTGTATTTCATACTGGTAAGCTGATAGGATGATCGCCCATCTTTGCATTCGGGCTGCTGCGATTGGCGGAATGCCTCGCTTTTCGCCAAATATGGCAGTGAGCGGTTTGTGGTCAGTCTGTAACACAAACTTGTGGCCCATGAGAAACTTATGAAATTTTTTTACTGCAAAGATAATTGCGAGGGCTTCGCGCTCGATTTGGCTATAATTCCTCTCCGAGGAGTTAAGAGTTCGAGACGCAAACATCACCGGTTTTACTTCACCGTTTTCCATGACGTGAGACAACACTCCTGCAATCCCGTATTGCGAGGCATCACAAGTAACTATGATTGGTTTGGTAGAATCGAAGTGCGCCAAGACTGATTCCGACGTCAGCCAAGTCTTGCTTACCGCGAACAGCTTGGCGTGTTCTTTCGACCAAATCCAAGGAACGTCTTTTAACAAGCTGTAAAATATTTGAAGCTTAGTAGACAAATTCGGGATGAATTTTCCATAAAAATTTAACAATCCTAGATAGGCTCTAAGTTCGTCAACATTTTTAGGTTCTGGAGCTTGTTTAATTGCCTTTAACTCATTCGTTGGAGAAATACCACTGCGGTGGATTTTGTATCCTAGGTAGCTTGTTTCAGTGGTCAGAAATTTACAATTGGGAAAATTAACAGTTATTCCCGCTTTTTCGAATCTATCCAGAACTTGATGTAAAAGTCTTACGGCTTCCTCTCGCGTTCTACTGATCAACAAAACATCGTCAAGGAAACATACCACCCCGGGAATCCCTTCTAAAATTTGATCCATAACTTCTTGGAAGAGAGAAGGGGCTGTTGAAATCCCGAAGGGTAATCTACGGTAGACGTAGAGACCTCTGTGCGTGTTGATCGTGAGAAGGTTTTGCGATTTCGGGCTCACTTTGAGTTGTTGATAAGCGCTGGCCAAATCCAAATGCGAGAAAAAATTTCCTTTCGCGAGATGACTAAACAGTTCCTCTGTAGTGGGAAGCTTGTAGTGTTCTGTTTCTAGAACTGGATTGAGGGTCACTTTATAATCCGCACACATTCGGATCGCGTTTGAGGATTTTCGGACTACGACGATCGGCGTTGCCCACTCAGAATAGGGAACTCTAGCAATTATTCCCGCTTTCTCCAACACGTCCAGTTCTTTATCCACCAACGGCTTGATGGCATAGGGAAGGGGTCGGGCTTTGCAGAATTTAGGCACCGTATTGGGTTTTAGATGCAAATTTACTTCTTTACCTTTGATTTCACCGATTTGTGGACTAAACACTTTTGCGTACTTCTTTTTGAGTTTCTGGATGTCAAGATCGTTTTCTGGTCTATTTCCCGCGATCACGTTAATGTCAAAAATTTTATTCCAATCTAACTTTAGAACTTCTAGCCAGTTTCTTCCTATTAATGCGAAAGCTGAACTTTTGGCGCCTCTTACGATTACGAGAGGTAATTGAAACATATTACCTTGATCTTGAACGTTGATCTTAATTTTACCCAGCACATCCAATGGCTCTCCTTGGTAGGTAGTTAGGGAAACTTTGTCTCCGATTATCGGCTTCCTCTTTAGCTCGGGTATACTCCTGTAAAGATACTCAGGCAAAATTGAGACACATGCTCCTGTATCGATTTGCATTTTCAAATCCACCCCTTCAATATTTACAGTTGCAAACCATCCTTTCTTCCCTGTTTGAATTTCGCGTACTGTTGAAACCTCAAAGCTTTCACTGTAATCATCGGCTTCGAAACCATCGGAATTTTCAATTTCTTGTACGCGTTTTTTAGGATTACGCGTTCTACATGCTTTGGCTAGATGACCTCTTAAATTGCATTTCCTGCAAACATAAGATTTAAACCTACAGCTTCCTGAACCGTGGGTATTACTGTTGCACCTTGTGCACGAATACTGAACTTCTCTAGAAATTGACCGCTGTACCTGCTTTTTCTTAATTTTAGCTTTATTCATAGCGTTTACATTCGGAACCGCTGCGGATGTTTGACCAAAAGAAAACTTTTGTTTTTCAGCTTCTTCAAATTTCCTTGCTTGTTCACAAGCCTGTTGAAAAGTTAATTCCTCAGAAATAAGTTTTTGTCTCAGTTCCTGATCCGCGACACCGCTGATTAACCTATCTCTCAAAGCATCTGTGAGAAATAATCCAAAATTACAGTTGCTTGCAAGATGTTTAATCACGACGATATAGTCAGAAATCGTTTCATTTGGTTGTTGAATCCGAGTATAAAACTTATTTCGCTCACCTACAGTTAGTTTTGCTGGTTTGTAGTGGCTTTTAAACTTTTCAATTATTTCGTCATAAGTTTTTGAATCTAAATCATCTGGCGAAAATAGATCAATTAAAGTTGATACCGCTTTTGTACCCAAAATAGTGATCAAAGTTGAAACTTTTAAATCTTCACCGACTCGGTTAGCTCTCAAGAAATGTTTAATTCTCAAAATGTAAGTATCAACATCATCGACCTCTGGATCAAAGTCCGAAATCTTCGATAAATTCATTTTTACATCTGCTAATCCAAGAAGAAGAAACTTACGACCTTTTCTACCCCGCAAACCGATTCCGACTTCAGAATAACAGCATCCTCGTCGCCACGTAGAGTAACTTCAAACTACGAGCATATGAGAGAATCAGGACGTTTATTCGCAGTTCTGGTATAAATACAAAATTCGGTCGCCAGCTTGGCGAGTTGGCAACAAAATGAGGATATTACAGTTTCCTATGCCATTGTTGATGGGGCATACCATAAAAATTACTTAAAATTACATTTCAATGCTAAATCAATGGATAATTCGCCGACAGACAGTAGACAGATGTCCATCTGGTAGTACATACAGACGGGACAAAAAGTATGAAAGATGGATTTCTGAGTTCATAAATTTCTAACAAATAAAGAATTTTCAAGATCTGACGGATTGAACAGATTTTGGAGGGAGAGTACGGACAGACAGGCAGACAGACATCGTCAGCATATCAATACCTACTTATTATTTTTTTATTCTTTTGAATTAAAAAAAAAGGAGGTTAAAAATGGCGAACCTGAAGTTATGATTTTTGTTACGATTTTTTTTTGTTACTGTGTCTTTGGAATAAAGAATATAATATGTCATTTAGTCTGGAGTAAATGTGGATATCACTGCTTCTAAAAAATGGAACATCTAGTTCCTAAAGGCTAAATAGTTAGACATGTGTCAAATAGTTTCCAAACATCCTTTTCCTATTGCTTGACAGGTTTTCATGATTATGCATATTTTCTTTTTGAATAATATTGTGTGGCTTTTTTCGAAAGAAATAATGATGGTTTCAATTACAAAACATAAATATTGTTTGCTGTTTTATTATTGATGCATATCATTATGTTTTGATAAAATTTTCATGTGTAACTTTAATATTAAAGGTCGAGCTGTTTTTTGATTGTTTTAAGAACTACATTTCTTCAATGGTCTGACAGACCAAGATGGGGCCCTTGCTTTCGACAGTACTGAATTCCAGGCTCTCTGATCCCTGGCAAGAGACTCCTAAGCTTGTAATTTTTTAAAGTTTTAAATTCCTACTTAACGCAGTCGAGCCATCTGAGTTTATGTCTTTCGGATACCGAATGGTCTGATCGAGAAGACCTTTTTTGTTGTACGGCTTTCATCTATCCTGTACAGGTGACCTACCCATTTTATACACTAATAATTTATGGAAGAACTTAAAACCTTATCAGGGGAATTTGCCCTGTTTGCCTAAATTACTGAAAATACATTGAAATAAACTATTAAAAACACAGTGAACTAAAAACACATCTTCTTATTTAATAAGCAGTAAAAAAAAGCTAGAAAATTTCCATGTAGCACGTGTATGTATTTCTTATTTGATGGTTAAATGCTGAAATGATTATAAAAACCCCTTCAAAACTAATGCATTATTTTGATTATTGTTATAATTTTTATGAATAACAATATTTTAAAATGAATGCAATCTCACTCTTGATTACAATATTGAAAACAATAAAGATTGATACATTAATGCCTGCAAAGCTTGGCACGGATGTTGTTTAAAAAAATATTGATTCTTCATAATTCTCAAATAACCATTTTTAAACATATATTCTTAATATTGTAACTTAAAAGACAGAAAAAATTAAAAACTAAAGATATTTTTTAATTGCCTGTAAACTCTCAAATGTTTTATGGCAGCACAACAATGATATCTATACGGCCCTTTAAACTACTTTAATGGTGCATAAAATTTATTCATTACGAGTTAACAATTTTCATTTTATAAAGTAACTCCCAAACTATTTTTTATAACTTGCTAATAAACACATATAGCTCAATTTAAAACATCTGTTTACTTACACCTTCACATGTTTTACCAATTACGTATCTTGGTCATTTGTTCGTTGTAAGGAAAATAAAATCTATACACTGATCACTCACAAAGAAGATTTCCCGGGTCGTTTCAAACAGAAAATGTAAGAAGCGAATGAAGATAGAGAGTCGTTGACAGATTTTTGATAGTTAGCTAATGGGGATTTTAGAAAGGTTTAAATATACTTTGTAAAATATCCTGTTTCTGATATTAAATTACGCCGTAATAGTAATAGCGTTGCATATCAGCATAAGTTATAATGTACTTTTCTCTACGAATGCACGAGTTCATGACAGTATTATTATTCAATTTGTAAATGTAGTTTTGTTTAATGATGAAGTTGCATGGATTTCGAAATCATTTCAAACTTCAATCCTTTCAAATACGCATCGTCACAAATCATTCATATATCATTAAAAAAGTAGCTAGTTTTTAATGGACATAAATTAAAATATACGTCACTTTTGGTAAAATATCACTCACCAATAAGAGATACGTCACTTTTGGTAAAATATCACTCACCAATAAGAGATACGTCACTTTTGGTAAAAAACACTCATCATCCTCTTGTCGTGGATTATGACGTCATGCTTCTTTTAAATCATCTAGATCGAAAAATAAACTTTTAAGGAAAAATAGGTAGTCTAAGTTCCAGTTACTTTCATCAAACTTTGTAGATTTCTACAAAGATCTACAAAGGACTACTTTGGCGATTTCGCGATTCATCCAACACTTCTGAAATATCTACGACCCACTCTAGTACGATTGTAAACTAAAAATCCAAACCGGCTGCTCTAATTTATCTTCAAAATCTGGTTTAAATTAACAGTTTTTTCTTCGCGACAGAAAGTTTTAAAGAGGTTGCATGTTTTTTTTAATGAAGTGTATGCAAACTGTAGCGCCGTTATTGGAAAACTCGCCACGAGCATGATTATTTATGTCAGAGGCTATTTTTGTCCCATGATAGTTTATTTTCTTAAAATTATCTTAAGTCAACAAATGTACTTTATTTTTTAATAATCACTTGAAAGCAAATCCTTACATATTAAACTTTCATGGTGATTTTAAACAACATAAAAGCGTTTCATTAATTGTCCAGGAACATCCCTGATGTTGTTTGTTGGGGGAATAGAAGCGATTTTAGCCCACTTTTCTTTTTTTTATTAGAAAGAATTAAAAATATGAAACAGTAGGTATTGACAAGATGACGATGTCTGTCCGTACTTCCCTTTCAAAATCGGTTCTACACGTCGGATCTTAAAAATTCTTTTTTATTAGAAAGGTATGGCTTCAAAGAACCAACGTTTATACTTTTATCCGTCTGTCTGTACTTTCGGACATCCGTCTACTGTTTGTCGACGAATTTCCCATTGAATTAGTATTGAAATTATTTTTCAGTCATTTAAATCGCTGTTGCCATATCAACAATAGCATGAGAAACTATTTATTTAATAGTAATAAATGAAGAAAAATTTATTTTTGAAATCAGTATGGATTAATGTCATAAAATGTAGCACAATTTTATTCTTTGATTGTTCAGTATTTGTTTACAAAGTGGCAAGGCATTATATTTATTGCATAAAAATCGGGTTAGTTTTAATTTACATTTATGATTTTTTAGTGCAGAAAGTAAGTAAGTGCAATTAATTTAGTGCAATTAAAGTAAGTATTTAAGCAACAGGAAATTAGGCTATTTTAGTTCTTTTGGAACTTTTTTTGTTTTAAAAGAATTGACACTATAGCAGAACCAATCAACAGCTTGTCAACTGCAGGTATGTATGTTATTTAGTTTCTTTATTTTCATTTAAAAAGAAACTTACCTCAGAATATTCTCTTAGGTAAGAACCAGTGAGTAATTTGCAATACATTTTTTTCTTACTTTTTTGGAATATCTATGTCTCAATATATCATCAGGTACTCCATATAAAGGTCTTATATAGTTTTTATTAAACTTTTCGAAAGCTTTCAAAAGGGTTTTCTTGGAAGTAAAATATCTGTTTGAATGATTGCTTACCTTTATATTTGATTCAAAAAAGAATGATTCTTGTGCCTAGCTTGATTATTCTGTTATTATTTGTTTATGCAGATCATAAATATTATTCAATATTTTAATCCCGTATTTTTGTAAAAGTAAATCAAAGAAGGAATATATTAAAATAAATCATTTGTTTTCAGGCAACATAAACGTTCTACTACATTGTACTTCTATTTAGAATATCCATTTAGAGGATATTCTCATTAAACCCAACTATTGCTTTTAACATATTTTTTAAGACCCTTTTAACATATTTTTTTATGTTGCATGTTACATTGATGTTTTCTTTTATCATTTAAATAATGTGGTCATAAGAACCACAAAAAACCGCGGTTGTTAAATTACTACTTTGACTTCTAAAATTCTATATTATAATTTCAATAAGTGCAAAGTACCCTCAAGAAAAACTTGTGTTGACTTTCAATACAAAAAATTCTGTTTTCCCTAATTTTACATGTTGTGTTGCAACCAAATCGTGCACAGATGTTATAATCGTCTCTTCTAGCGATCGTCAGTTGTGTTGAAACAACACAAACTTGTGTTCGTATGTCGTTAACACAATTCTTGTATTATAACAACAAGTAGGTTTGTTAACGAATATGTCACTTAAACCGCTTCCATAAAGTATTTGTGCTCAACAAAAAACGCACTATTTATACACCTCTGAAAAAAATTCGCCAAACAGGGCCTTCAGCTTATAATTTATTTCTAATTCAAACTTTTAAACGCCAAAATTAAATATTTTCATTAATCTTTTTTCGCAAATTAATAAATACTCATTATCGTTTGTTGAATTTGTTTGAAATTCGAAAAATAATGATGCAACTTTTTGTAATAAAAATCTTTTAGTTACCACAATTTCCCATATTCATTAACTTTCTTTCGAAAAAGAGAATAATAAATAATAAGTAAAATTGATTCTTCGTTTTTTTTTAATTCGAATATTTATTTACAAGCTACACATACAAAACAAAGGCAAAACACACATTGATGGCCAAGGGGAAACAAAACCCGTACAGGCCATAGTAAAAGATTGATATTTCAATTAAAAAAATTATATATAAATACTAAAGTAAATAGGAAAAGATAAAAACAAAATACATCCGGCAAACATAGGCTAGGAGTATTACTATTTCTTCATAAATAAATAAGATTAAAAGGTATCAATGTCGTTGATTTTACAGATAAAGTTAGAAATTTCACGTTTGAAAGAAGAGACAGATACAATATTTTAAATGTGTAAAGGTAACCCGTTATTATAATGTGGAGCTAGATAAAAAAAGTGTTTACGAAAAATTTCTTTGCTAAAATTAGGAATAACATATATTTCATTGGGTCTTCTTTGGGAAACATGTTCTTTACGATTACAAGTAAGTTTGTTTTGATGTAGGTATAAAACTAAACGATAAATAATATTTTCCCTGAAATTCAGCAAATGTAGGTTGTCAAGATTGCCTGGATAAAAAGTTGATTTTATGATTTTAAAACATTTGTTTTTAATTTTTATTATGGGAAGTAGGTTAGATTTGTATTCACCTCCCCAAATGATGACAGCATAGTTTAAAATTGAGTAAAACCAGGAATAATATAAACTAATTAAAAACTTTCTATCGACTTTGTATCAGAGGTGGTAAAACTTGACCAAATCAAAACGTAATTTTTAAGTTAGAACTTTGATATGTGATTTCCATTTTAAGTTACAGTCAATATGTAAACCCAGATATGTAATACTACTAACAGATTCTATGACATGGCAATTACAGTTTGAATCAGAACATGAAAACGTGTGAAATTTAATTTTAAGATCCAAATCAGATGTAATTAGATTGAAAAAAATATATTTAGTCTTGTTCAAATTCAACTTCAGGTCATTAGCAAGAAATCTTAGCTTCTATTTGAAAAATAAGAGTATCAATATCACAGCATGAATAAAGTAAGACAGAATCATCTGCATAAGTAATCATTTCAGCATATAAATTCAATTTACATAAATCATTAATAAAAATGAAAAAATAGAGGGCCCAAAATTGAGCCCTGGGGTACACCACGGTTTGAGGTAGAAAAATCGCTTAATTTGTCATATATTTTTACTCGTTGTACTCTATTTGAGAGATAAGATTTAACATTTGATTAGATGTATTGTTCAAAGTTAATAAAGTCCAATAAATTGTTTTGTTCTAAATTATTAAAAAGAGATTCAATTGGTTTGCTGAATCAGTATTATTGAAGCTTACAGGAAGTGTACAATTAATTTTCTTACCACTTGTAATTTGGTTAACAAGATCCCATTTTTGCTTTGCAGAATAGCAATTTGTAAATTTATTTCTAAAATACTCAGATTTCTTTGTTTTAATCATTATTTTTAAATTTGAGACTACACTTTTATATGTGATTTTATAGACAACATCATAGGGATATTTTCGCACTTTTTTGTAAAGCTTTTCCTTTTTTTAATTCAAGTTGAAATATCTTCAGTTGTCCAG
This sequence comes from Oedothorax gibbosus, assembly GCA_019343175.1. Classification (NCBI taxonomy): domain Eukaryota; kingdom Metazoa; phylum Arthropoda; class Arachnida; order Araneae; family Linyphiidae; genus Oedothorax; species Oedothorax gibbosus. The sequence continues at coordinate 11,240,579 of CM033272.1, forward strand.
TTGTTTCTATGTCTTTTAACTGATCTTAAGTTATGTTTAAAGTTATTCTTAACATTATTGATTTTAAAATTTAAAGACTGATACTGCTGTTCAAGTGAGTCTTGACTATTATCGCTCCTCATTTTTTATTCATAGTTAGAATTCTCTATGCATCGTTCCTCATACATATATAATGAACCATCAAAAGAAATCTATTGGGATATTACAACAATCCAAACTAAATTATATCTCATAAATAAATATTCTTTCAAGAGTTTTATTTTTATTTAAAAAAAGTTTCTCGTAAGTTTGACGAAATGACAACAGTAAACATATTGAATAAATAAAAAGGCGCCAAACACAGCATTAATTCTATATTAAACATTTACATGCTAAATTTGGCTAGTTTCATTTATTTTATTTCGAAAACTCAATAATTATTACTTATCGTTTGCAAAAATTAATTTATATTCCGAAGAATAAGTATGTAATATTCATTGCTTGTAAATAGAATGAAAACATTTCATATCAACGTACAAAGAATCTCGTAGTGAAATATATTTGACGTAATTTCAAACTGTTTATTTCAATTTATTGTCTAAAAGAATTAAAGTTTCTCGAGCGATTGCTGCGAATGGCAATGATGATTTAATTCTAATAATAATGGCTTCCTGTGGTTTTTAAATGAGCATTAAATTTTGCAGTTTTTTTTAAATAAGTGATGTACTTCGAATTCGAGTTATTTTCTGAAATTTTCAATGTATTCCAATTTCGATGCGCTGAATGTTTTGACGTATCACGCTTGTCCGTAGCAATTGTAGTTCGGGCCATGCCATAAAAGTGGGTGACGGACAGACGGACTGGTCGATTATAATACCTTCTACTTTTTACGTTATAAACGTAGTGTGGAAGCTAAAACACTATCTATGCCTTGTTATGTTGCATTTTTTACACAATACTTGTATCCCACTTATGACATTTGAATAGCTGTTAAAGTTTTCTGAGAAAAACCTGAGAGCTAGAAAAACTGAGCATAATACAGTTGTTATTTGAAGTGAACTTCTGAACTACAGGTTTTAAACATTTTTTAAAGATATGTCTTGTACATATTCACGAAATCTAGATTATCAATAATAAAATCCTACATTCAATACAAGATTTAAGGTAGCTAACTACCATGTGGGGTCTAATTTTTTTATACTTTAAAACTAACTAATTTTTTTGGTGGTAATGATGAATAATAATGTTAAATGGAATAATTGACCAAAAAAAATTAAATTGAAATTTTATTCTTTTTAATAAATGGAAATTTTGAAGAAGTTTGCCTTAAATATAAGCCTTACGCTAAACGTCAAAAGTAAAAAAAATAATTCATTTGTTCCTTAAATATTAGGCAGAGTTATTCATTAGACCTTCTTACATGTTTTGAAATGAGATTTAATCAAAACTTCTAATATTTTAGGAATTACATAGTATCAAAGCCATGTTTATAGAAATTTGTCAAAAATCAAGGAAATTTTAATATTAAAAAGTCCATAAAATAAATTATATCTGTTATTTTACTTAGATCTCATTTCAAAACACACATGAACTTATAATAAACATGCTATGAAAGTTTATTACATTATATCAAGTAGTTTTTGAGATATCAGGTTTTAAAAAAGCAGAGTTGTTGAAAAATATCGTTCTTCAGAAAACGCGTTTAAAGTATAAATTTCTATCTTCCACTTTCGGTTTGGTTAGGGCAAAATTTGACATACTATGCTTCACTGAAATAGCCATAACTTTTGATTAAACTATCATAGAATTAAAATCTCAACAGTTTTTTAAACGTTAATAATAGGGCTTCTTTTTAAAATAATAAACAAAATTTGTGAAAATTGTTAAAATTTGCTGTTTTCAAGGTAAGGAGATACCTTAAAACTTTGATAATTTTATTGATATTTTCTTTGATATTTATATATACAATAAGTTTGCAAACATAGTTACCTCACGGCTAATGCCAAATAAGATTAAAATCTAATAAATCCGACCTTTAACAAATTCTTTATTCTTTGTGCTATGTAAACGCTTGATGGATATATAAAGAGTCTGTATCAGGGGATCAGGGTATTTTTGTTTGAGTAAGTTTCATCGAATCGTGAAGTTCGCAAAATAAAGAATTCTTCGAGTGAAATATTAAAGACTCAAAATAGCAGTAGAAGATGCCTTTATTTAAATGAAGAAATGAGTGTTATTGAAGAGGTTAAAGGTTAATCAATGGTCATGTTTAAGTCATGAGAGGCAACAGTTCCAGAGTATTGTTTTTTGTTCTTCTGGAACTATATTTGTTTTGGTCATAATTTGATTTAATTATTTCAAGTTTTATATTTTTAAGGAGTTAAATAAATGTTAAACTGAAACATTAATCACCATGATGCATTACGTTTACATTAATTGTTTATTATAAGAAAATAAATATCCCGGAATTTTTTGTAAATGTAATGTATAAAGTCTCAATTTCTTGTTATTACAAAGACAAATGTGCTGTTTTTAGCCTACTTTTCTTTTTTTAATTCGAAAGAATTAAAAAAATGAAAAAGTAGGTATTGACATGCGGTCGATGTCCGTCTGTCTGTCTGTCCGTACCCCCCTTCCAAAATCAGTTCTATCCATCGGATCTTAAAAATTCTTTTTTTGTTAGAAAGCTATGACATCAGATACCCAACTTTCATACTTTTTGTCCGTCTGTCTGTATGTCCGGACGGACATATGTCTACTATCTGTCGGCGAATTTCCCATTGAATTAGCATTGAAATTCAATTTTGAGTCATTTAAATCACTGTTGCCAAATCAACAATGGCATGAGAAACTTTATTTATTTAAACATATTTGAAGCAAAATAATATTTTCATGAATCAGTTTGAAATGACGTCATAAAATGTAGCACAATTTGATTATTTGATTGTTCATTAATTGTTTACCAAGAAAGCGGCAAGGCATATTTTTGCATACAATTATGCTTAGTTTTAATTTACTTTTCTTATTTTTTTAATGCAGTTTGGAGTAGTTTCATTACTTTTGTTATTAATAAATATTTAATTATTCTTCGAACTACAAATAAATCGAGCAGACGATAAATAATATTAAGTTATTTTGCGAAAGAATATTAAGGAAAATAGTTGATTTTGGCTTTTAGAAGTTTAAATTATAGCTGGATGCTGTGTTTCGATTTTTTCTAATGTGTATAAATCTAGTGTAGAAACGGTTGTTGATGATATTTACTGTTAGGAACCTAGTTTTTTCCCGATTAGAACTTCAGTAAGTATTTAAGTAACAGGAAAGTAGGCTATTTTAGTTCATTATGAACTTCTTGTTTCCTTTAATAATAAAATATCATATTAAACATTAATTAAAAGTTTAAAATATATATTTGACTAGCTTTTTAAAACCTGCGTTTCACGGGTGTACTCTTAATAACGGTGAATAATTTTTCATGTTAAGTTTTATTTTATACTAATTGATCCCCTCTTAACTGGTCAGTCTCCATCAAGATATTATAATTTCCTCCCATTCTGATATCAGCATGAGTGGATGTCCGATTGTATCCAGGCCCTTCCAGGAGTTAGAGGTTAGTCTATTTTATATACTACATTTAAAAACCATAACTTCTCACATTCATATGAAAAATAAACCATTTTATTTACACACATATTTAGTATTTCCAAAAACAATATAAAATATTTATTTACAATAAAAATTACAAATGGTGGAATTTTTCATTTAATAGTAAACTATCATCTGAAACATTGATTGAAAGTTTAAAATATATATTTGATTACAATTAAAGATTTTTCAAAAGAAACAATACGTGGTTTAAAACAATCCTTTACATCACAAATAATTGTTCCACATAAATATTATTTTTAATGCTTGATACTTTATGGAAGTTATTTTCATTTCTTTTTCGGTCAATGACCAATGTATTGCTGGTTGACCATCCTGAGGTAAAACTATACAAACATTCTTACCCTACACTAATCAGAAGGCGGTAGTGTTATGTTTGTGAAAACTTTGAATAAATGTTTGCTATTTGAGGCCGTGTAGTTACGTCTCCGCCGAACGAACAAATACATTGCTGCTTGGTACTGCTTTGCATCTCAAATATTAAAGAAATGTTTTTTTTAGAAAGGATGCATTTCTTGAATTTAGTTCGGATTCATTCTACAAAAAATTCAAAACAAGAAAAATTATAACTAATTATAACTTCTACATTGAATTTAATAATAAGTTCAAAGTATATTGTGTGTAAATGATAAGCCGACAACTGTTAGTAGATACATTTCAGCAAATGATAGCTAAAACGTTTAAGAAAATGTCAATAATCAATCAGATTTTCAAAAAAAAAAAAAAAATGCTGCGAAATTTGTAATTAAGAAAGCTTATTTGCAAACAATAAATTGAAATCAAACATGTTTTCTAAATTTTTGTCCATTATTATGAACATGTTGTTTGTTTTTGCAAGTCGACTTCGGAAATCAATGTATTTTTCTGGCCTTTCAAGACACATGAAATTGAATGATAAATATTTGAAAATGATTGCTTTCAATTTGGCGTCATATGAAATCATTTTTAAGTTATTATTTAGATTAAGTTATTATTATATTTCTTAGTAACATCAATAAAACAGATGATAAATGCATTAACATATTTTAACGCACGGTTGCATCTAAAAGTTAACATGAATATCGTTAAAAGTTGAAAAAAATCTCCAAACAAAATCTAGTTTGATGTTTAATTTATAATGCATTTAATATTTATTGGCTTTTTTAAGTGACTAATCCAATGCATTGATTTGAATAATGAAAATGGAAGGAACAAATTAAATTTTAATTCTATTTATTTAATAATTATTCCACTGCCCGAGAGCCATCTTGGGTATTTTAGCTGGTTATTAACAATACAAAATAAATTTTATTTATAAATCTAGCTTCATTTTTATCAAAAGGAAATAATTTAAAATTGCAGTTCTCTTAAAAAAAATAAACTAAACAGAAACTAAGAAAATGCTATAAATTGAAAAGGAACACAATATCTTATTCCCCATAGGTATACAACTTTAAAGAAACTTTCCAAAAATGAAGTAAACTGATGCGGTATTTATCCAATGGCTAAAGGCTCTTACTCTAAGAAAACATCAATACTCACATTCTAAGTTCTGGAAAGATTAAGACATATCCGTCCCACAGCGACCTCTACTGGTTGCCAAGAATTTTTGTTGAATTGACTTGGTTCGTACTAGACAGTCACTTTTAGATCAATATAACCCAACAGTTAGTTCGGTGGTGCTTTCTATATTCCTCGTCGCTGGACTGTGTAAGAATCATGCAAAATTTTTACACGTGGAAAAAGGTAGAGTTTTATGTATATATATTTATTTTAATTTTTTATGTCATTTTTAATTTAATGTTGGTATTTATCTTTGATAAATTATTCCATTTTTGAAATAGTTTTATGTTATTAGTTAAAACTTTTTCTCCCTTTTTAATTTTACCACAGTAAAATGTATAATATTTAGAAAGAAAATACTACATTTGGTAAAATATTAGGATTAGCTTTTGATTTATATTAAGGATTATTCATGCTATATTCGCTAAACTTTCCTAGTTTAAATATTATTATTATTCATGTGATTCTTTAACCTTTCCTAAACTAAATACAAAATTTGGCTAGAAACTGTTTAATATATGAATGGAATGAAAATTAATTGTTTCTTGTGTGAATGAACTGTAGAAATGACAAGAAATTTTTCTTTCTCTGCTTTGATTTTTAAAAAAAAATCTTTTTTTTTAGTTAAATAATATTTTTTGTATAAATTAAACTTTTCTAACGCAAACACTCTACACACATGACAACAATGATATTTTCTGATAATAAATTTTAACATTTGAAACAAAAACTAATGCATATCGTTCATTTAAAATTATTTTCCTTTTGTGTATATTTTGTCGCATAAAAATGTAAATTCACACAGAATATTTTTTTGTCCGCTCCAAAGTTTTAATACATATATTGCAAATAAATAATGTTGTTTACTTGAATAATTATTACCATAGATACTTATTTCTGAAATGGCTAAAAAATTTCGCATAAAGTTTCATGTTATAGAGGGAAAAAAATAACGTTCGAAAAATTAAATTGAGTATCCTTGTTCAATGTACTATGCGTTATGTCACCCAGTTTTGGTTAAACTGTAAGTGTTTGAAGATTAAAATCAAACTTACGTTTAAAGCCTTATGGAATGCAATTACAATAAGTTGAAAATAAATCGTAAATTAAAAAAAAAAACGTTTATAGTAAAATGCAACGATATAGAGTATTTTGTTCACTCTGTTACGCTACTGATAAGTTAAACCTGGGAATAAGTCTCTCTCAAAAGCTTTGGTTTTGAATGGTGTTTCAAAAGTTACCCTAGTATCTTTTATCGCTTAAGTTTGAAACGATATATGAATAAAATTAGCACAATCTTTCTAAAATTAAACTAATTAAAAAAATAAAATTGAATATAGATATTTAGCACTTGTAGTCTTGTGGCTTCAAAGTCTAGGATATCAAGGTTGCGGTATTAAAATTATGGATTAATGTTTTTTTTTCATTTACACTATTTTTTTTCATTTAAATAAAAATACAATACATTTTTACCAACAACAAGCCAAAGGCCCAACAAGTTTGGTCCAAAAAATTACTAATTACTTATCAGTCACCAATAACAATATAGATTCTTTTTGAATTCTTCTACTCCTTTCGAATATACAACATAATCAGGTAAAACATTCCACTCATTGATAACTCTATTGGAAAAATTAATGCCTTCTTACCTACCCTCTGAGGCAGGATTTTTTAAAAAAATTTCGGACCTTCTTTTCTGGTTCGACTATCAAAGTTAAAACCTAAGCTTTCTATGTCTTAGAAGACCTCCTTTTTTACATTAATAGATTTTTCAGTTTTTTTTATTTTCAAGTTTATTGTTCAGATCTATAGAAGGTTAACATAAATGAATAGAAAATAGTGTAAATGGGAGTAGGGAAATCGTGTTCATAAATATTTCTTGGTGTTAATGCTGTCCCAAATTCAAATATAATTTTTAAGTCTACCGCAAAATTTCCATATAGTGCAATAAATAACGTTTTTTTTGTATTTATATCAATTTATATTTTAAAATTTACGCTATAGAAAACGCTAAAAAAATATTTCAACACTTTTGATACCATCAATTGAAGTATAATTTTTTAATAAAAGTATAAAAAATTGACTATTCAATAAATGCCAGATTTTTTTTAAAATTTTAATTATGTCGTACATAAATATTCAAGTTCGACTTTTTCAAAAGGATATGTCCCAAAATTTATTCCTAAGTGCCATTCCAAGTGAAATTAATTGACAAAATTAATATTATTCACAAATAAAAAAAAATAAAATCACAAAATCTGACAAAGTATTTTTAATTATGTTCTTTGCAAAACAGCAAAAACATTTGTTAAACTGATTTCTTATTCTTCTCACTTTTAACTAAGGAAAAATGTTGCCAGTCTTAGAAAAAAATTGTAAATTGTGTAAAAGAATTCCCAATAGTGAATTTCCAAAAGTTTTCTCACAACATCACTTCTTTTAGCCGGATTTAGATCTTTAGAGGAACATATAATTTAAACCCCTAATGAGGTATTCAATTTTTATGACTTTCGAATATTTTTATTTTCTAACGTGTATGCGAATTACGACAGCACATTAATTACGCGTAACAGTTTGTAATGGGGGGGAAATTCTTTTAGATTATTAAGTGACGTTAAACATTTTTTTAAAATTTGAATACTCTACATTAAAGTTATTTAATTAATTACTTTGGTGTTGGGACAAGATTTTGACATAATTTTTTGTAAAGGTGAGTACTTGATATATCGTCAATACAGAGCCTGAAATTTTGACCATTTTTTTTATGAGGACCGAATTGGCAGTCTTCACTTTGCTCTTTGCATGATTTACATTCAAGTAACGAACCTTGGTCAAGTGAAAAAGTCCACACATGCTCGGGCAACGCATGGAAAATTAAATTATTCATTATTAAACTTAAAACAATATACAACTTTTTAAAGAATGTCCTTGTTTCAAATTTGAGTATGTCCACGTTTAAGGACTGTGTATCATGATTATTTGTGGATTTTTTTTATATTTTTCAGTACATTTGCGATTTATACTATGATTGGTAGTATATGGGATACGAATTTCTAATATGGGAAACATACTACACTTACAGAATATAAAATAATTTTGTTTGAAAGAATAGAAATCATTTTGGCTGGATCATCATATTTGAAAACAATTGTTTCATTTCAAAATGATAAGATAGATTTACTCAGATTTAAAAAGTCATTTTTCTCATTAAAAGTCATCTAAATTACTTTTCTGTAAATTTGAAACATTTTTAAATTGGTAATATTGCCTGCAATCCTTTTATTATCAGTAAAGGGGGAAAAAACCTTGCGTGATTAAAAGCAGTTAAAACCGAAAGCAGAAACACAACAGAACAAAGAGGGCTTAACGAGTTGGATCCCTAACAGCCATGTGACGAAAAGCGATATCACATACAAGTCACTGAAGATAAGATCGCTGTGAGGTCACATTCAAAGTACTTTTTTGTCACATAGAAGTTGAATGTCCGCTTTTGTTACTCTTCTACATAACATGGATATCGATGATATCGCAGCAATGTCGCATTGCGATGCGACTTGTATGTGACATAACTGACTTCTGCGACCAGTGATTTAGTGATGAACATAATATTACAGCAATGTCGCATTGCGACTTGTATGTGACATAACTGACTTCTGCGACCAGTATGTGATTTACCCAGCTGAAAGAAACTGCAGTAAAATTTTTCTGGTGGCACGTGCAATGTTTTTAAATCTCACAAAGATAAATAAAAATAATTATCAGAAAGTTGAGTTGCATTATACCCAAGTAGGAAGGCAGGAGCACGAGATTTGATATGGGAGTATTTGTGTAGCTGTTCAGCGCGCTACCAACTGCGCTATTGGAGCTTACAAATTGGAGCGCGTTTTAAAATTAGGAATGGTATATCTTATAATTAGAACATACAAAATTACACACTCCATGGATTCGATTATAGTCAATATATTTGATTCATGATTTTGCGTACAATTTGTCTGATTTTTATTTAAATTAGATAAAATATTTAAATTAGATTTAATTAATTGTTCTAAGGTGGTAATAAATAAATTGGATGCAAATTTTGTGAGTTAGAAATATATATATATATACGAATTCCTTTAATATTAATTTATTTTTAAATGTTCTATAAAAAGGTGAGAGCAAAGCTATTGAGCAAACTGAAATATTAAGCAAATAATTTTTAAATCTGCTTTTTTTTGTTTAAATTTTACTGTCTCTTTATATAGGTGGCATTATTTTCTTCTTTTTTGCAAAATCAAATCAAAAACTTCCATGGAAATTGGAAAAAAAGAATTTGAATCGCCAATTATAGCTTTGATATCGTTTCAGAATTTTTAGAAGTTACAGATTAACAAAATCTAGATCTGCGATTTGAACTTAGCTAGATTACAAAAAAAAACTCATTACTAAATCTAATGTAATAAACTCATTTTAAATTTTTCTGGAAACTTAAGAATATTTTGCCAACACAGAATTTTTATTTTTTTTGCAAACATTTTGTCTACAGTAAGACACAACAAAAATGTACTCGTTTTACATGCGTCAAAAATTAAGCTAATTTGCAAAAAAACTGCAAATGTTTACATTAAAAATTAAATGTTTTTCCGCGAAAAATTCCAACAATTTTTAGCTGGAATACAATTACTACAAGTGTAAAATATCAAAACTAATTTGCCTCTATTGGATTTTAAGTAGCTTTCTGAAATCCTCAATTACTACATACAATGTCCTCAAAAACTACATATTTTGTGATAAGTCAGAAAATTTATCTAAAATAATCGAGATAATCTTAAAAGTATATTTGACTAATATGTCATAAAAACCATAAATAACTTGTTTTGTAAGCTAATTTTTAATCCTAAATCAACAATTAAAATATTTCTGATGCTCTTCATATATTTTGAAAAATTAAAAGAGTAAATATTTCTGTATAATAAAAATTGAACTATTTCGAACAACTTGGAATATTTGGTATTAAAATCTTTTGCTTCAGGACATCGCGATGCATTGATTGTAAGACGTAAAGTGCTAACAATGTTTAAATATGACAAATACAGCTTTAAAATTTTTTTACTTCTTATTTTCACCAACACCCCAATAAACAAAAAACCCAAAGTAATGTAGAACTTAATTAAAAGCTTGAGTAAAGAAAACCAACTAAGAAAACTAATATCTTTTCTCTTTAATAGGGCTGTACTTATTTAATGAAAAATACTGTTCCATTTTTTTGTAACCTATATATATATACGTACAAATATTTTTTAAATAATGCTGAATTTTATGAAATAATGTTATAAATCGCAATAGCTGATGCATAAAAAGTTGACAGTTAAACTTTCATAGTTATTTGTAAGAAATGGTGAAACTCTATAAGAAATAAATATGCTTCCTTTTTTAAAAAAAATATTTGCAAAACACTAACATCTGTTTTATTTTTCAGACCAACACAATGGAAAACATTCATTGATCATAAAAATAAAACCCAATGAAATGTTTTCAATGATCACATGGTGGTTTTCTAATGTCCCCATAACTCAAAGATATCCACCAACTGTAGAGTAGATTCAACAAAGTACTCTCATCAACAATAACAATTGTACAAAATGGCAGGAGCCACCATGGACCTGGGCATGGGTGAACCAGACTCATACGTCATGACAGACTACTATTTCAACTTCACCAACGAAACCCTCAACGACTCCATGGGCTACCCAGAACTTCCGTATTACCTGACATTCAACGAGGACTCGATACGAGAAGTAGTTCTATACTGTCTGATGTTTGTCATCGCAGCCACGGGCAACATCCCCGTATTTGTCACGTTAATTCGCAACCGTCACCGTAAGTCCAGGGTCAACTTGATGATCATGCACTTGGCCATTGCAGACCTCATCGTGACCTTCGTGATGGTACCTCTGGAGATAGCATGGAGGTTCACGGTGCAATGGGTTGCCGGGAACGTCGCGTGCAAGATAATGCTGTACTTGAGGGCATTCGGGCCGTATCTATCCTCCATGGTATTAGTCTGTATAAGCCTGGATAGATATTTTGCCATTTTGCACCCGCTAAAGGTGAATGATGCCCAAAGAAGGGGAAAGATCATGCTTGGATTTGCCTGGACCATCAGCATTCTTTGCAGCATTCCTCAGGTAGGATTCGTTTCAATATCTATATTTTGTTGTTGAGTCTGTAAAGACCTACTGTTGTTTGCCTTAGGAAAAAGAATCCTTATACCCATATTAATTTTTCCTAATTTTCTTTAGTATGGAGCTGTTTGAACATTTTAATTATGTACACTCTAGCTATAAATAAGTTTAAATGCAGTTCCTTCTTAAAAAAAACAAATCATGACAACAAGAAAAAATATTTTTTTCTATTTTTTGCTTAAGAGTATTTTTTTCCGACAGAGAGCACGCAGTATCAAATTGTGCAAAATAATGTTATTTTACATTTTTCTTCGAAACTTTTACTTCTTCTATGAAAAGATCATTTAAATCATAAAGAAAACATTTTTTTTTCATAAAAACGTTATTATTCCTGGCGTTTAGGTGTTCTGTAGCCGTTAAATCTGTTAGCCTTAGAAATCGTTATTATACAATATTAGAACTGTGCCTCCTAAATAAGAGGCACATTGTGAACTTTTTGCCTCTTAAAATTAAGCGGTACATTGTGCCACCTAAAATTAGGAGGTACATTGTGCCTCCTAAAATTAAGAGATACATTGTGCCTCCTAAAATTAACAGCTACGGGGTGCCTTCTAATACGTGCTGCATTTGAAATTAAGAGGCACAGTGTTTTTAAATTTAGATTTATGTGCCCCTTTATATTTTCTCCATTCTGTGTTTAAAATGTAAATAGCCTAAATATATGATTAATGCTTGACACATCTTTACAATTACATCTTTACTACATCTTTATCCCATTTTTAAAAGTGAAAAAAGTTTTTGAACGGTGATAGTCTGATAGTAAAAGATAATAAAAAACGTGATGAAGTATGAAGTTTGCCACAGAATTATAAACAAATATAATATGGTTCAACTACAGTCACAGTTAAATGATGATACCACAAACAAATCACTAATCTTATAATTAGTTATTTTCATAATTAACAATATTAATATAAATGTTTACTTTAACTGCTGTTCGAGGAAAATATCCGCCATTAAACGTTAGACGATTCAGCTGTTATTGCGCATGCGCATTCTTGAGTTCAAGGTTCACTTGTGCCTGCTAAACGTCTCGGTGAATTTTATGTGGCACTTTACGGGGCACATCTATTATGGTGCCGTTTAAGGGATTTGGTCGTACAGCTGTGCCTGTTATTTTGTTGTGCCTTTGAAATATAAAAGGTACCTTGGCAAGGTACCGCTTATATTCATGTAATAGGAGGCACAATGCGTTTGTGCCTTATATTTATGAGTTACAGTTTTATGAGTGTAGGTGTACATTTGTGCACAACTAAATCAAGTAAAAACGATAACAACTTAAAAATTACGCACAACTATTTAGTTAAATTATAAAAAACAAAGCGTTACAATTCAATGTTATGTTATTTCGACATAGAAACTTAGCAATTTGCATCCAAACATATTCACAGGTAACATGACCACTAAACTGCAACTGACATTTCAGTAAAATATCACTTATATCATTGATGAAAATCGAAGTGTTTTAAATATGCAAAAACAGAAAAACATAGAAAGTATTTTGTTTGGCATTATACGTAATAGGGCATGTTATAACATCAGTATGTGATAAAAAGTTTAACAGTATTTCAGCTGAAGCAGATGGACCTTCAATTGGTAATATATCAATTGTACTGGTAACTTATATTAATTAGATAGGACCTTATTCCATTGATACTCAATGAATAGACACAATTTTAAAAAATAAAATATTTCAAGATAATTATTGGAAATATATACCAGCATTAAATATTAGTAATGTATGTTATCACTTAAGTATTCATGGGTACCTAGAATTCTACATACATATTGCTCAAGTTTACCAAAACTTCAAAGGGGTTCATGTAGTGAGTATAGTGACCGTTATTGTACTTGAACACTTCAGATATTCACTATTCGAAACCTGGCAACGCATTAGAAGTGGTGGCTGATGATAAGAGAGCACTTATAGGGGATAGGACAAGCGCGATATTGGATGAGGGTGCACTTTATGCAACAATCAGTTTGGAGCAGCTAATCCTTATTAACAGGCAAAATGGGGTGGATGTATTCACAAGTTGTGCCTGGAATTACTTGTTTACCTACATTAGAATAAGTTAACTTAATTTACATTTTATTCATTTAAAAAATTTATTTTCGACTTTGTCTTTCTCATCTAATTAGTTTGTTGGTTTTAAGATTGTCTGCTATACCGACGGACTTCCCAATGCCCCAATGCATTGGAAAGTCCATCAATGCATCGGAAGTTGCCAAAATGCAACTTTCCACTGACGTCGAAAGAAGTTTAAGATCAAGGAACGTTTGATCTTTATCTGTTTAGCGTGCACTGTAACATTAGACACGAAAAAAGTTCTTCGAATTTACAAACAAATAATTCGGTAATAAAAGAGATTGATAAAACCTTATTCCACCAAAGATGTTAAGACCTATAGACCAGTGTTGTAATAAAATGGCTCTTATGCACTCTATTTAGAACGACTATGTATTCCTACTAAAATAATTAGTCCCAATGTAGTTACTTGAACATAATGGTAAAATAAAAAGCATACAGTTATATTCTTAGGTTTCCAATTTACCGACTTTGGTACATTTATTTTAAGCTTATAAAAAAAAATTCGATACAATAAAATACCTATTTGTATTTTGTGTGTTAAAAATAGTTGGAGGTTGCATGCTTCTCTATACAAAACAATGCATATGGATAATTTGTATCCATTTTTTATAACTTTCTGATACATTAGAATAGATAAAATATAAATAAATAAAATAGTACGATACCAAGTACTATTACTATTTCTAGGAGAAAATATCTCCTATCAATAAATAATAGTACTGCATGTTGCGATTCAGGTATTCATTTGTCACTAGAACTCGACATACATATTGTTCAAGTTTACTTCAAAGGGGAAGATTCAGATACCCTATGGGAAATCTAGCAGTACATACTATAGGAGTGGTGCTGGTGCTACATATTCTTTATATAAACACTTTTTCAAAGAAATTTATATTTAAAAGTATGTTTTGCAAGGAATAAAAATAAAATATAATTTAATATTTTATGAGAGGAACATCAATTTTAATACTTGATGAGTTTTGAAGCCCTTTGCTTCTTTTTTTTTGTAATAAGTCCATTGTAAAAATTTGTAAACAAAATGCATTTTAAATTTGCTTCGAAAAACTTAAAACTTAATTTTTAAGAATCGGATTCAAAAGAAATTAATTTTACACAAGACCTCTTAAATTTTGCTGAACCCTCGTGCTTTGTCATTTTTATACAAGTAATCGACTGGTACACCAAAGCTAGAAAAGTAATTTAAGATATTCTTATTCCAATGATTAATTTAGGTTCTTAATGTTTAAAATAAATTCATTGGTAACATAACGCAAACTAAACCTTCCTCTTTAATGGAAGACAAGTCACAGGAGATTTTTGACGTATTTACAAATTAGTCCTTGCTGCCCTACCATAACGCATCTTGAAATCCTCTCCCATGTAAATTTCTAGTAACACAATTGGATTTATGTTAGTTTACATAGCATTAGATATTAATTTCGCAACATATTATAATGAAATATTATTATATTACATGAAGTATTTACACAAACAATTGGTAAGTGAGTCTTCAAAACTTGGTGTCTTCATGTTTAGTAAAGTTCACGACAATTTAATAAATCCTTCAAGTCAGGTATGAGAATGTGCTCTTAACATTTACTTTAGTTAATTAACGATTACAATGTATATCAGCCTGTATTTAACAATCATTTGCCTTTAGTCGATGTAGTTTTAGGGTTATACAAAATGTGATTCAAAATTTATTAAGCACAATTGATTGACGGATGAACATAACTTTTGTTGGTTTCATAGTAAATATTTCAGAAACATTATAGTAATATCATTCAGCATATTAATCAGTTAATAGTTTTTAAGTGAATGGCTTATTTCGAATTTCTTTTTCTTTCATAATTTGTTTTTCTTGTTAAATTTCTAATTTTTTTTATAATTAAGAAGCCCTTTTTCTCGGCCTTTATTTTGAAATTTAACTGAAATCACACAAATTTAAAAACTTCAACTTCAACCTAGCCACATTTGTATTGATATTTAAAATGTTGAAAAAAGTTAATTAAATATATATTAAAGAGGGCTTATAATAAAACTCTCTGAAATATTTCCCCCACCTAACTGATGTATATTTAATTTGAATTTGTTAAAATATTTCAAGATAAATCAAATTTCTCGCATTATCGAGACAATTTTCATCGAGATACAATTTTCATCATTGATTTTTTTCTTTGAACCTGTTCATAAAAAAATTATAAAATTATGATTTCAAATACTGAATGTATTTTTTTAAGTCTCAAGAGAGCTAAATCTTAAGGTTAACTATATGATCGTTAAAGACAATGTATTGTGTAATGTAGTTTTCTTTGTGATTAATTTTATATTGATGAAGATTTGTTTAACGTTAAGGTTTATGGATTTTTACTTACTGAAAATGAAGTAAAGGTACTGTAAGAAAACGTAACTTTAACGGAAATTCTCCGTACTTTAGACTATTTAAAACTTTTTCGCTTACTTAGAGGTATTAAACCCTTTTCTTAAACACGTTTACAGTTTAAAAGTTTTCTTTAAAAGTATTAACGTCAACTGTATTCCTTCTTTTGGCTTCAATCCGTAGTGAGATTTGATAGTCTATTTGGTATGACACTTTGTTTGTAACTGATAAGTAGTGCCTGATGCAAAATCATTTTTTTCTAATTTTAAAAAATTAGAAATGGTGACGAAAATCCGTACTTTAACTAGAATTGACCTTTTTTAATACATAAAGTTTTGTGGTTTTTTTAAAGTTTTCTTTGGTAACTTGGATGCCAGTTGAAACCGCAAATTTGACCAATGTTTTTTTGTTAAATTCCGTCATTAAAGTTAAATTCTATTAGAATTATTTGCTGAACCCTTTTTCTTCGAGGAAGATTTTGGGAGGAAAATACAAGCTTCCGTTTTATTTGGTTTTTTGAAACTATAAGTTGGAATAAAGCTCAAAAAAAGTGTAGTGAGCAAATGTTAGAATGCTCCTAATGTGATTGAACCATTAGAGTATGCTGTGAGCTATTGTTCTCGTGTTTTTCTTTGTGCATTTATCCCGCAAATCTTGTTTGCCGCCCGAGTTTAGGATGCCAAAGTGCATTGGGGTGTAATGTGACAGTGTGCTTTTTATAAGTTTCAGATCCATTCTCTCTCTCTCTCTCTCTCTCTCTCTGATGTGCTGGAAAATATAGTCAAATGAAAGGTGTAGTTGCAAAACTCACAGTCTCTAGATATATGGTCGTCCGTTCATTGGGACTTCATCCAATTAATTTACAATCGTAAAACGTCACCAATGAGCAATTTGGACCATATGTCTTAGTCATACTTTGAAGAATGTGAATTCTAGAATAAGACCATTTTAAAAAGTTAAATGTTAGAATATTACGCATGAATTAATTTTAATAAGCTTTATATTAAGTGATTCAAATAATTTGAAAATGTATTTATTAAGTCAAAATTTATAATGTACGACGATTCTGTATTGATTCCTAACTAAATCTGCAATTAAAGAAACCTTAAACTCATTGGTCACAATGAACCTTTAATTAAAATTGAAACATTGCAGTAAGTTCATTCAACTTAATTGAAATGTGGAAAAAATATTTAAAAAGAAAAGCAAAACATTTTGGAAATAGTTCTACTAATTTTGAGCACTTTAGGGCTCAGTGTGATCCCATTGATTTTTAATTCTGATACTGTTAATTTGTACTTAACTGTATATAATTAATTGATAGTTTGAATTTTAATGAAAAAAATCTTTTATTAAATGACTAATAGCTTAGTTATCATCATTCTAATAGCTTCTATTTGAACCATTTACCAAAATTAAGTTCTCTCTTCTACAAATTTTTTCGCATTTAATTGAACTATTATTTACACAACATGTTAAGTTTCGCACAAATCTCATCACAAGTAAAATACGACACACACGAACATTTTAACGTTTTATGTTAACCATAAAAAAGTACCTAGCCAACAATCTGCAAATTCATTGAAGAAAAAATATTTTACAAAACAATACAGCATTTTTAAACTTAATGATAACATAAAAAATTACGAACACTTTAAACAGAAAAAGGTAATTTTCTTGTAACTCATGTAATGTTTTATTTATGCTCTAATTGCATTAATTTAAAATCTTAACTCATTTTTAGTTTGCACAGAAGCAACGCAACATATCATAAAAAATGTATTATATCATTCCTTTTTAGATTGAATGTCTTTACTACATCACATCAGCTATATTTAGCAATAATTTACCCAGTTACTTAAATGATAAAAAATGTTTGGAAAAGTTGGTAATCATAAATCCATTCAGTGCTCGTTTTAAAAGACACCCCTCGCAAAATTTACGGAGAATAATTTTTCAAAGTCCCCCTAATGGAACTAAGACTCACCTCTTTATGTGTCATGGGCGGGCATTTTTATTCTAATGAAGTGAAGGACGCATTACCAAAGCTTATACTTTATCAAATGAAACATCAAGCCTCTATACATTCATCGAAGATTATCATTATATCAATTTTATTTTCTTTATATTTGCTTAAGAAAAAAATATTTATGCAGAAATAACACAGTATATTCATTCAAAAATATAAATGTAGATGTCTACGCATGTGCTTTGTATAAAGAGTTAAAATTTATATTAATTATATTAATTTGTAATGATACTTGATATCTGATTTACTTATATTATGCAATGCTATAATCAAACATTCGCGTCCCGATTTCCCTTAAAATTTGTCAAAATGAAATGTTTATGTATGTCAGTTACGGATTCGACGTAATGTCAATATAAATTGTCACTCCATCACACAAGTTATTCATAAATATTTTCACATTATAAAATGAAAATATTGTCCCATCAATATTTTGAAAGAAAAATACTATTTTCCTTCTTAACAAATTAACCACTAAGTCTTTAATGAGGGTTTGTTATAATAAATACCTTCTGACTAACAATGAGTTTGCTTCGCGTTTCTTTGTAAAAATTCGCGATAAATTGTATTTGTATTTTCGTTTTAGAGTGTCATTTTTCATGTGGAGAGTCATCCTGAATATCCACAATTCCTTCAATGTGTCAGCTTCAACTTCTTTCCCACTCCATATCACAAAATGGCGTACAATATTTTCTGTCTTCTGGGTGTGTACGGCGTTCCTCTTGCCATCATCATATTCTGCTACTCAATGATAATATGGACGATATCTAGAAGATCTAGAGATTCAGAGGGTAAGTTAAAAATTTCTTTTTAAATATTTTAGCTGGATTTTCAATAAGCATACATTTCTGTCATCTTAAAAGCTTTTTGTTTGGCATTGAAAAATAAATGGTGTAGCAATTAAAAAAATCAGTTTTATAATAATCTTATTTACCTTATTTATAATAATCTTTCTTTACGCATTTTGCATGAATAGTTAGGTTAGGTAAAGTTGTATGTTCTACGGCAATATATTTCTAGCCTCCATGGAGCTTCAACACCCACACACATGAATATTAATGTTAAAATACCATCTGTTAGCACAGTGTAGATCTATGTTTGTCTGAAAAGATTTTTTTTCTTTTTTTTAGTTACCTACTAATATCACTAGCCCGCTATTTTAATATTTTTTTCTGTGAGCTGCAGTTGAATAGCTTTCTCTACGTGTATTTTTGGGCGCTGATTTTGAAAGTGTACATAATTTTTTCTATTATGTCTAGAATGTTTCTAAATTTGATTCTATTAAAAACTGAGAAACTACTCTTAGATATTCTTCAAAAATTAATACTTTAATCCTAAGCGCTTTTTAAATAATCTCAATACAAATAATATTTTGAAACTACTGTGAAAAATGTTTGGGCAAGCATAAAAGAAAAAAAATTGACCAAGTTTTAAAAAATAACCAAAATTAGCAAATAGTAATTAAAACTTCCGAATTTTTAAAAAATAATTTTATAAGTTTAACTTAAAAAATACATTTCATGAACAATTTTTATTGGTTTTATCTTTTCTTTCAAAATTTTGCGTTGTTTGCAGTTAGTTTTTTTTTAAATTAACATTATTAATTGGACAAAAAAATTATCGATAATAACTGCTATATAGCAGTTATAATCGATATATGTTAGAAAAAATATTTTGGGTGGTTTCATATTAATTAAAAGCATAACTTTTGAAGTCTGACAAAATTGTTTATGTATCTTTTATATGTGTTTACACGTCTGTAATTGATATTTATAACCCGTCTGCATATAATTACTCACAAGAAATGAGTCAAAGTAGCTGTCCTCTTGAAATTGTACTACATATTTTATAACTTGACTTTAAATGTAAATAAATAGCTTACTTCTGTTTATTTAAGAAACCCAAAGTGTATTGTTTACAAACTAATTGCTGCCTAAAAAAACCCGCAAATCCGATTTTTAAAGTGTTATACTTTAGTTTTATATACCGTGGACTAGTATTTCATTCTATTTCAGCCCTAAGAATAAGTCTTAAACCAAACATAGGGTTTATGTTATTTCAGTTTATTAAAATAAAACTTGAGCAGATAATATTTTCTCATTTGGGGATCATTTGCACATTCAGTTTGATTTATAAATAAAATTTCTATATAACTGAACTGAAAAAGTAACTTAAAAGTTAGTTTAATTTTAGGGAACTTTTATTTAAGATAACTGAAAATTGAGTTTAATTTATGGGAATTTTTATTTGAGATACCTTAAAAAATCACTTTATATGCTTTGCAATCAAATATTAACTTAAAACCAGTAAGCGTGTGACTTTGGCCAACTGTTGGAATTTCTCGTATTTGAAATCGATAACCATAGCTACTCCGACAGATTTCATTGCACTCCTTATTTTTCTCCCATATCGCAATATCGTACCAATCTCGTAATGATTCAACAGCTCTAGATAGTTCTGATTGAATTGGTTGGGGACATTTTTGATTGAGATTCTCATTTTGCACTTCATTGTTTGCGTTTGATTAATGGAAAAAGCAATCATTGTAATGTCATGATTTCAGTTTAATTTTTGAACAATGATAGTTTGAATAGATATAATTTGATTTTATCTTTTTCATTTTAAAATTATAGGTACAATTATTTAAAATAGCTACTCACTCTCGAGGCACATCAAAATTTTAGGTTTTTACACAAATTACTATAACATTGTTGTCAGAATATTCCATAATGTATAATAATAACACGAGCAAACAATAAAAAATCTTTAATTAATATGAGATATCATAGGTAATAAAATAATAAATTTGTTTAACTTAGTAGCTTTCAGCGTGCTGAAGCCGAATTTGACCTAAAGACTGTCATAGGGCATTTCCACGCGAGACTTACACTACATCGGTTGATCTAACAAATTTCGTTTGCATACTTCATAATTATTTTCTACTTATTCAAAAAAATATTGTGTGTCAGTTTACCCCTGAACATGATACTATTTTTAGAAATCATAAAAAACCCTTTTCATTTAGTATTTACTAAAAAATAATAAAAATGTCATAATGTGACTTACACTACTTGAAAGAAAGTCGAGTTTAGGTTATCATTTAAAACTCTCAATTCTTCTTCATAGTGCAGTAAATCAACATTCTTTCAGTGCTTAATTTAAGTATAAGATTTAAAGTTAAATAATTTAATTGCAAAAAAGTGTTGAAATATCATAGGAAATAATTTATTAACATTTTTGTGCGTGACGTACACTACATTCAATTTGTGACATACACTACATCATGTGAATTGTATCACAGATATGGAAATTTAGGCAATAATAATATATGTAAATAATTTTGAACATGGTAAGTTAAGAATTGCATACAAGATAAAATCATAGTTAGAAAAAGTTATACAACGTCCCCAAAAGTTGGTTTCTGGTAATTTCTTAATTCTTTCTTCAATAGAATTTCCGAAAAACCTTCCTTCTTAGGCCACGCAAAAAGGCTTCCTGACCATTGCATATATTTCAGTTTTATTTAATAAGCATCTTTACTTAACATTTGTCCCACAAAATATTTAACGATAATTTTCCTACAAAAGGAACTACAGTTCTTCTTCCAGCATCAAATTCGTTTTCAGAATTTTGTTGAGAGGTATTTCCTTTTACAACATTTCCATTTGTTTAATCAGCCTGTAGTATTTTGGGGATTTAATGAAACATTGTGGCAGTTTTAAGTATATTGTATTTGTTTTAATTTTAAAAAGCAGAGCAATTTTTGAGTGTCAGGAATTGGAAATATTTTTTTTCCTTTGATAAGCAAATATCATTTAATCTACCTATTTCGCCCTTTACACAGTTGTCAGAAATGCACAATAGTGATATGTTTGGGCAGATTTCTAAGGCAAAGTGAAAAAATCTTTAGCAGAATGTGGGTCAATTTTCCTGGAAGGTGTGGCTGCTTTTATCCCACCTCACTGTATCACCAAATCCATCAAATGGTCCTTTTTCATGACTAAAGGTAAAGATGACCAACATTGATGGCAGAGAAATGCCATTCAATGTTGTCTAAAGGTTGGAACATTGCAATTCATTTTCTTTACGGTTTGAAATTTTTCACATGCTTAAAGTCTTTCCCTTTGCTTTTTTCTTTTAGCTGTTGATTTAGCCATCTTAAATTAAAATTATCAAAATATAAGAAATCTACAAATATTATAGCTAATCTACAATAGATAAATCAAACAGAAGCTGTTACTGACACTACGTTGTGACTTACACTACAAAGTTAAAATGTTTTATAAAACGAGAAAAAGCTTTTTATTTTAAAATTTAAAGGTGTGGAATTACACAAAGGTTAATATAGAAAGAAAATATCTTAAAAATTTTGAAGCAAAGCCTTACTTAAAAAAGTTATAGAAACTTTTATATCTTTTCGTGACTTACACTACATCCAAAAAGGGGATTTTTATCTTTCTAATTAAGTAATTTTTATTTATAAATGCCGATTAAAAATGTGTTTTGAAGTTAGTCATTATAGTGTATTTTAATAATTTTACCAAAAAATCAGTTAAAAGATAATACTTAACTTAAAATTCAAGAATTCAAAATTATGAAAAACCATAACACATGCTTTCAAAAAAAGCAGCCACTTTGAAACTTCAGTTTTGCCACAGATAAAAACAATAATAGTTTTTGATGTAAAATTTTTATAGTTCAAACTTTTCTAAATCTCATATAAAAGTTTCAACTGGAATAAAAAATATTTTTAAAATTCACTTGTGGTATTTATTTACGTGGAATTAAATCATAATAACGTCCCAATCTTTCTTTTATTCAAAAAGTAAAAAAATACATTTTCAGAATTTCCACCGTCATAATAAGGACTAAAAGAGAATGATATATTATTCTATTGAATAAAAAAACGTAGTTTTTGGTTAGGTTGTGTGGCATTTAAAATAATACATTATAAAAAAAGCTTTTTAAAAACGTCCTAAAACGTGCAGTTTGAAATAAAATCTAAAAACACTGCATCATATAATCATTTTTTTAAATAGGAAACAAATGCTCCCTAGTAAAATATTTTGTGACAAAAAAAAACCTTAAATGACAAATCCATTTAAGAATAAAAGTCTTTTAAACACAAAGTTACATATTAAGCCCACACAACTTCTTACTTATGCGTAGCTCAGTAGAAGAATTAGTCAATTTTAGCTAAGACTACGGAATTCTTATTTTCAAGAGAAGTCAAGGTACAAAAAATAGTTAAGGTTTAAATACTACAATATATGGTAACTGCGATGCTGAATATTTTAACTGGACTCCTTTCGGTAGCCTTTTTTCTTTTCAAAATATATTACTTTCTACTTGTGGCTCTGAGATTTTCCAACATTATATTTTTGTCAATGCAAATATTGAGTGTTTAAATGAATCTCTTTGTGTAATGAAGGTCTGTTTATTTTTGGTTAAAAATGAAATAGCTAATGTTTCAGTTTGTTTAATGAAGTCACATTAATGTGCATGGTGTCCATAGTTAAACTGATAAATATTTAGGATTTTCCGTTATGCAAGCTAATGGGAAAAGTTATGTTTATTTTGATGTGGAGGATAGAGATAGAAAGAGAATCCCATTAAAAATAAATAAGTACCTAAATTTTCAGATAGGGAATATTCGGCGTCACTGTTGTCATTTCAAGTCATTTTATGCAAAAATAATTTAAATTTTTGATACTTAAATTTGTGATACCAAAGCTTAAATTTCAAATTTGTATTTCTTATTCTTGAAACTAAAATGGATAATATTTTTTTAGTTTAATAATTAAATTCATATAAATTGCTTTTATCATGATGCTTCTTTTAACTTTATCTTCACACAAATGCCCTAATTACTTTAAGAATTTTACTAAAAAATCTATTAAATTAAATCGTAATAGAATTCTTTCGCGTCGTCAAAGCCATCTACATTGAATGTTATCTTTTTTTTTTTCTGAAAGCCTGAGAACTGTCAGTCTGATTATGAACACATTATATCAAAATTAAATTAAAATGTTGAGTGTAAGAAAGAAGTACAGTGTAGAACCTCTATTACATTATCTAACTGGGTCCGGAGGTCGAATTATTGAAAATTCCGGATAATAGAGAATTCTCCATTAAATTGTAAAATTTCTAGTACGGAGGAGCTCTAAAAGTCCGCGGTCCCTAAAATCACTCCGGTTTGGCAGTTGTAAACATTGGGTTTTAGTTTTAAGTTATCTCTAAACTAGAGGAGGAGCTAAAATTATTGCTTTTTCTATTCTTTTTTTAAATTTAAAGTAGATTTGTGGAAAAATGCTTTGAAAAAGAAAATAAAAACAGCTATCATATTTTATAGCGATAAGTACTATAACGTAACCTAAAAACTTCATACAAAGGTTTCTTATCCGAACTAATGTTTACTTTGGTTAACCTTTAATATTTAAAAATGCAATATTTAAAGCAAACATGTGTACTATGTAAATACACAGTTTTCCTTTTATTATCCATATGTCTTTTTGGGCCTCCTTTATAATTCTTAGTACTATTTTTGAAATGTATTATAAAAGAAATTTAGGACAATTTAACAATTTTTCAAATTTAAACAATAATTTTTAGTAAAAATTCTTAATTAAATTCAGTATTTGCTTAAATTCGTACATCTAAGTTATAAAATTCCCAGAGAAAAACAAGAATATTTTTTTAAATTACGAATACTAAATATATACTGAATTTTCCTAAAACTTTTCAGGCAAGGTTTTATTCAAAGCTCTGAATTATTTTTTATATGTTCAAATATCTACATTTGAAAATAAAAATGCTTTCAACACTCATTGTACACTAGGTAATGCAAATAATAATAAGAAACTAAAAAAAAACTTTTACAGGTACAAAAACTATCCCAAATATTAGGATTAAACAAAAGAAAATATTATCCAACTCTTTTGCAAAAAGTACTTCAGCTTAAATGAATATTTAAAGTGGAAAATATAAGCTTCAAAATAACGTACATAAGTGAAAGTTGAATTATTTGTAATATAAAAGTTTGGATGTTATGATATATGTATATATAATAGCCTCATAACACTAAGACGATATTGCATTTTGTGTCTGATCATCATTTTCCAATTTTCGAAGTTGCCGAATACACATTTTTATTTTTTTAATGTTTAAGATAAAATTGCTGACTATCCTGAATCATCGCATATCTTTCACTGAAGTATTCTTAATGGAAAATTTTATTTTGTAAAAATTGAACAAATTTACTGAAAAAAATTGCAAATTACTTTTTTTTAATAAAGTGATTAATCCGGCCTACACCTATACACTGATTAATCCGACCATCAAAACCCACGAAAGATACATTATTAAAATGAATCGACATTTGTTTTTTATAAATAATTAATATTATATCAAGCTTTTGAAACAATTTATTTGGCAAGTGTATTTGGCTTTATTAAAGAAACCAATTTTAATTTGTAACGGTGGGAAGATTATTGTTACGCTATTGTTTTTATTAAAAACTTTGCTATATCTTCATATTAGCTTAATATGTTACATAAATTTCACAAAAAATTTTGTATTTTGGAAATTTTATAAATTTTCTTAAATATATATCTGCTTTTTAATCATCAATTATAGTCTTATTGTGTTTACTTATAAACATTTAATGTGTTTATAATAAATATATATTTTACGCACAATATTATAATGTATGCTCGAGATATAATTCAGAGAAAATCACCTATGCAAGCCTTATGGACGAAGTTATTAATTGTGTTAAAAAATAACTAAAACATTGACAAGCAGAATAATAATTTAAGGATTTACATTTTTTGAGTTTTATGCAAATAAATAGGTTTTCTTGTTAGCTCCTTCCTTGCTCTTTGTTCATTTAAAAATTGTAAAAATTTTGATTATTCTGTCTTTATTGTATATTCTGCTTATTAATTTATCCTAAGACAAATACTAAAAAGAAGTATTAAATAGATATTTTGTTAACGTTTTCATAATTTTTAATGGATTCTGAATCTTTCATACCATATCGTCGATCAAATGACAAAACCACGAATGTGCAAAATATAGGGATGGAAAACTAGATACTGATAAGCGCACCGTTTTCAAATATCGTCCCGCACTAGAATTTTCTCATTCTCGGTTTTGTCATTTGACTGACAATGACCGTATATGTACGTTTTTCTTAAATATTGCATTCGTAGTTTTAACACATTTGGTTTAAATATGAAATATCGAAACGACTTTAAAAAAAAACTCAAATTAAAACTCTTCATCTACGTTGTAGTTTTATCTAAATTAAATAGAAAACTACAAAGACATAAACTTGAATTTTTATTAGATTCCAAAATATTGTTTTAAAATGTTGAATAACATCTCTCTAGTATCTTTTCTTTTAGACGATTTGTCCCAGGAACCCCGCTATCGCCGTCGCCTCTGCCTCCGCCGTTCAGACATCGCCCAAATCGAGCGCTCCAGAGCCCGGACCCTGAGGATGACTATCATCATAGTCCTCACCTTCTTCTGCTGCTGGACCCCCTACGTGGTAATGGTGCTGTGGTACCTCTTCGACCCGGTGTCTGCAGACAAGGTGGACTCCAGAATTCAGTCATCGCTCTTCATGTTCGCTGTGTCAAACTCGTGCGTCAACCCCCTGGTCTACGGCAGCTACGTCCTCAACCTGAAGCAGGCATTCAGGAAGTGTTTCTGCAGGAGGTCTGCCAATTTCACGGGGTCCATCAGTCACACTCATATCACGACACCGGCCAAACGAGTTCCGGTTAATAACTTTCTGCAGAGAGACATGTCCGTGAGGCTGAACCTCAGCGGGACCGGCACATATCCGATGCTGGTCGAGAAAGCGGACGTGCACTTCCCCCCTGGACCTTTGCGGCAGTGCCATAGCAGCCACAGTTGCGGAAGACTGTGCTCCATGGAAAGGTATTCAAATGGAGGTCCCAGCAAGGTCGATGTCATTGTTCATAGTTGCGATCGTTAAATGACATATACCTCATCAATCTAGCACTCATTTGGAATTCACTTCTTCAAGACGTCAGCCTCTTTCACTGTATCCATAAGGCATACCTGAATGACGGCTGTGGTCAAGCAAGTTCCATTCGGAAAGATTAAAAAGGAGTACATGTAATGTGTGGATTAACCTCAATTACACTTAAGCATAACTAATATCTGCCTAAGGCTTGTATTTACCTGGGGCTATGAGATTGATCTATAACAGCCACAGTTGTGGAGAACTTTGCTTTGTGGATAATAAAATAGTCAAATAGAGCACACACAACAATGTCAAAGTCTATAAACATGTTGTGGATCGATGGCTACAATAATTGCTTATTTAGTTGCATCTTTCATGACATACGTAAGGAACACAGTTAAACGACAATGAGAAAGTGGTAATCTTTCAGAAACTCTCAAAAGACATTTTCCATTGAGGCTCAACCTAAACGGACACACACATACCAAATTTTAGTTAAAGAAATGAATGTAAACCATTTTGAACCATTAAGTGATACAGCAGCAGATACAGTTTTGGAAGACATTGCTTTGTTAAAATGTAGTCTGATGGCTAAAGTAACAAATTAAATGTCAACCTGAAGCAGGCATTCAGGAAGTGTTTCTGCAAGAGGTCTGCCTCTTTCACGACGTCCATCAGGCCCATTCGGATAACGACACCGGGCAAACGAGTTCCGTTCAATAACTTTCTTCAGAGAGACATGTCCGTGAGGATGAACCTCAACGAGACAGGAACATATCCGATGCTGGTAGAGGAAGCTGATGTGCACTTCCCCCCTAGGACTTGAAGGCAGTGCCATGGCAGCCACAGTTGCGGAAGACTGTGCTCCATTTAAAAGTACTCGAATGAAGGTCCCAGCAAGGTCGATAACGTTTTTCATAGTTACGATGGTTAAATGACGAAAAAGTCATCAATATAGGACTCATTTGGAATTCGATATTTCTAGACGTCAACCTCTTTCTCTGTATCCATAAGACATAGCTAAATGACGGCTGTGGTCAAGCGAGTTCCATTCTGCAAGATTAATAAGGGGTACATGTATGTGTGGAATAGCCCCAAATACACTTAAACATAACTAATATCTGACTAAGACTTGCATTTACCTGGGACATTGAAACAGATAAATAACAGCCACAGTTGTGGAGAACTTTGCTTCGTGGATAATAAAATAGACAAATAGAACACAAAACAATGTCAATGTCTATAAACATATTTCGGATGGCTCCAGGAAGTGCTTATTTAGTTGAATCTTTCATGATATACGTAAGGAACACAGTTAAACGACAATGAGAAAGTGGTAATCTTTCAGAAACTCTCAAAAGACATTTTCCATTGAGGCTCAACCTAAACGGACACACACATACCAAATTTTAGTTAAAGAAATGAATGTAAACATTTAGAACCCTTAAGGCAATACCGCAGCAGATACAGTTTTGGAAAATATTGCTTTATTAAAATGTAGTCTGATGGCTAAAGTAACAAAGTAAATGTCATACTAAACTAACTGTTAGAATGAATGTCTTAACCTGTATCAGGCGTAATGGAAGAGCCCCTCCTTTTCACTCTAAAGCACTATATACTCCACTAAATTAGTCTACTACTTATTAAACCCTTTGAAATGCTCTTCATATGATCTACGGCCACTTAGCTAAAAAACCAAATATCTAAATATCAAGGTGGTAATTCAATGTTGCATCTGTTAAAAACTTTGCTTCACATATTAGTTATCATATACATATAGTAAAAATATATAACATCAATAAATGTGTATTATTTATAGAGTTCGTGGGTGTTAAATAACTCAGCACTTAAAGTTCTATAGGATGTATGTACTATTTTCAAGTTGATATTAACCCTATACGAACCCTAACGGATATATATATATATATATATATATATATATATATATATATATATATATATATATATATATATATATATATATATATATATATATATATATATATATATATATATATATATATATATATATATATATATATATATATATATATATATATATATATATATATATATATATATATATATATATATATATATATATATATATATATATATATATATATATATATATATATATATATATATATCCATACTATAAACATATTCATGCTGTTAAAATTTATTAGTAAATCCCTAATAGAAGATGGGGTTTCCTGAGTACACCAGGACAAACGGACTCGTTCAATTTTTGGAGTCTTTAAGTCCGACAGCGTTAGCGTACGATGTCGATTCAGGTTTACAGTGGGTTTTTTACAGGGGTAAAAAAACAGAAAAATACTGTTAAATTTACTACTATTCAATTTGTAACCAGTGTAAATGCTGAGGGTTTAAGATTCAGATTGTGTAAATTTTAAACATTAACATTGGCGATTTTCAGCTACTGACTGAGTTACTATAATACTTAAAATATATTATATTTATTATTTTATAAATAAAAATACAATCTAAAGTTATATACATGTGTCATTTTATAATAATATTGATAGCATATAAGACTACTGTCCTGGAATTACGCTTTCTTTTTTATTAAAGAAATTTTTACATGTTTTAAAAACTGAAATTACTATGTGAAAAAAATATATCTGTCCATCCTAGAATGTTAGCATTAGTAATAAATGTTATATAAAGTTATGAATAAATAATTGAAAATAAAAAGAATTTCAAACATATGACTTGAAATCGGGTGCTTAATTTTGCTTAAAAAGTATATTTATTACGATGTTTTTTTTTTAAATATTTTGTACAAAAGAGTTAAACTAATATCACGAAGTGTTTGTATTTTAAAATATGATTGGAATGAATTAAAAAAAGGAGCTTTTATTGTAAAGAAATTACTGTTATTGTATTAAAAAGTTAATTCAAGCGTTTGTACATAATTGTATATAGATATACAGTCGAACCCCTGTAACGCGAACTCGAAGGGAACACCGAAACATTTCGTGTTAACCGTTAGGAATATTTTTTACATTGAACCAGTGAATAGTAAAAATTATTCTAATTTACAATGTGAAACACTGTATAGAATTCGTAATTCAATTAATAAAGTTCATTTAGACAAGTACATACTAGAGAAACTAAGGAAATTTTTCAAGGAACAACAATTGGATTAATACTGACATGATTTTCTCATAAGTAGAAGACAATTTTTTATCTATTTAGTTCACGTTCCGCTTTTTTTAATTGTGTTTCATTTTTTCTTCGAAACTTTGAATCACTAAGAAAAAAAATGTAAAATTCTCAATTTTTGTTCGGGTTAAGCAGAATTTCGCCTAAAGCGATTTCGCGTTAAAAGGGACTGTCAGTCCCATAGAGATAATGCATTAGTTTTGAAATCACAATTTTTGCAAAAGAATTGCTTTGCCATGTTATCCCATTTTCACCAGGTATGGGAATCATCATAACATCAATTTAAAACAAAATTGAATAGAAAATAACATCCGGTTATTTAATTATTAATTGATAAAGTTTTAAAATAGTGTCGCCATCTGCTGTAATTTTTGGCATTTTAAAACTTCAAAAATATATAATTAAATAACTAGATAACATTTTCGTTTCAAAATTTGTTTCATTTCGATGTTATGTTGATTCTCATACCTGGGAAAAAAGGGCTAACATGGCAAAGCAATACTTCTGCGGAAGTTGTGATTAGAAAACTAATGTATTAGCTTTATGGGACTGGCAATCCCTCTTAAGGGATTTTTTAGCATTACTTCAAAGCTCTATAGGCTAGGAATTGCTTTCAGTTCATCTTAAGCGAAAGTTCGTGTTAAGTGAGTTCGCGTTAATGAGGTTTGACTGTACTACACTTAAAGATATAAAATATATAATGATGTTAATAATGATAATTCTATGTACTATTTAGTATAAATGTATTATAGTTTCTATTATTTTCTGGTTATAAATCTTAAAAATGCATTTCTTTTACTTGTCTTGGTACTTACCAAACGACAGATGACATGAATTTTTATATTCCATTTCTTTTCTAAGTACTTTTTTAGACCATAAAGTATTAATTTAATTAGATTACAACGGAAATTTGATCAATTTTAAAATCAGTAAATAATCAGTAGTAACAGCTTTCAAACCTAACTGTTTTATTTTCAGATAATTTTAGTTTATTTTTTGCTAGGCTGTTTTAACTTTTAAACATAATTTAAAGCTTTGTTACAGAATATTTATTATGAGTACGAACTATCAAAAACTTTAAAAATTACTATTTTAATTAAAATGCATATTTTGGTACTGAAACTTAAAGTATTACTTTTAAATTAATTTTATTAATTTATGAAAAATGTATATAGGTAAAGATATGTGCACATATATTGCGATGGACAATTCGAATGGGGGAAGAGCTTTGTTTGTGGGAAAGAAGGACCATGCTTGGCAAAACTGTGGCGTCAATGTAGGAGTGACCTTTCTAGTTTAGACGGATTATGTTTGTGGGGTTTACTTCAAAGGTTGATGTAAATCTGACGTCACTGTAGGCGTGGTCATTCCAGTTGTCCATTAAAATAATAACATTATTCTACATATATTATTTGTAAATGTAGTAATCTTTTATACTAGTAAGTATATTTCTCCTGGTAACGAGCTTCTTGGAACGTTATGAGTAGTTTTCATAAGTGTTTTTTTTTTAATATTATATCCTTTATGTGCAATACTTCGTCTAAATGACAATTTGCTATAAATATTCCATAATTTTCTCATGTATGAAAGTAATTCGTACACATGTCCGATATCAATAATACGACTTAAAGTATTGAATTATACCGCTTAAGATTGGCTAAAAGATGGTTATTTAATATTTTTTATATAAATTTAAATAATATGACTTTATATATTTGTGTGATAGTATCTATGAAGTTTTTTATTTGTTTTTTAATCTGTTTGTTGGTTCCATTACACAAGGTAACAATTTTTTATAGTCCCTAGGATTTTAAAACATAGCACAGCTTATATTTACAAACCTGCCTACTCGCCGGATTTAACCAAGATCTACCAGTTTTTTAACTACTTTCTTAATTTCCGTGTCATATGAATCAATGGCCGGATTTTCGAAGGGGGATCAAACATTATACTTTCTATTGGCACCCGGTACCCGGAAAATGGTTATTACCGAGTTAAATCTGATGAGTTTGCAAGTTGTTTGGTTAAATTAACGTTACAATCATAGATATCATAGTTAAAGTATTGGATTGGCAGATCACGTGACCTCCAATGCTAACGACGGGACGCGCATGGAGGCCAAATAAAAGGCCAAAATGGCCAGTGTTGCTGCCACTTTAAGGAGAAAAATACTACGAAAAAATACCATTTAATTCTAAAATTACAAAAAAAATACTAGAAAAATATTTAAAGTCACTAAAAAGATTCCAAAATGCAGGTAGTATTTTTACGATATTTTTTTTGTAATTTTAGAATTAAATGGTATTTTTTCTTAGTATTTTTCTCTTTAAAGTGGCAGCAACACTGGTCATTTTGCCCTCTTATTTGGCCTCAATGCGCGTCCCGTCGTTAGCATTGGAGGTCACGTGATCTGCCAATCTAATACTTTAACTATGATATCTATGATTGCAATAGAGACAGTTTGATGGTTTTATTTCGGTCGCTAATTCTAAATATAAAATTAGTTTTCTATAACAGCTCTACTTCTTGAGATATTTACGTTTTTTTTTGTTTGTCAAAAAAAATATATATATATAAATAAAAGGTTTGAACGTATTTTTTTAAATAGAATATGTTTTTCTTATGTAAGATTTGATTTTAACACGAATCTAGCTTTAGTTGATCATTACCTCTAACGGTTTTGTAGTAATATGATTTTTTTCCGGTAAAAAAAAATTGCAACTATCCACTTTCAGATTAAGGATCATAAAGTGGAAAAAGTGTTGAAGGTAGAGAAAAACTAGAACAATATTCGTGTTCAGCATCAAACTACGTAAGAATATTGTATTACATTTAGGTTTACCAAATGTTAAATTTTAGTTCTTTGATATTGAGCATTTCGAGCATTTCTTGACACCAAATGACGTGAATATCTCAAAAAGTAAATTGTTAGCGAAAAACTTTTTTCTTTTTACGTGGTTCTAAATTATGACGCCCGTCGCCAATAGCCCTCTTGTAGCTGTAGTACGACGATATTCAAACTAACTAACCCTGATTTCATTTTAAGAATCAGTGACCACGTATCACTAAAATCAGTTGTAAAATCCTAGGCACCTTAATAATTGGTTTTTAACCCTTTGTTATACAAGGTGGCAATTTTAAAAGAGGGCTAAAACTACTATTCGTTATTCGTTTTGGGGACTCTTTTACAATTTCCACCTTGGTTTATACAACATTTTAAAAATATTTCATATCAAATTGATGTTTTTGCAAAGGTAATTTTTGACTTTAGAACAATCGTTCCAGAAAAGTAACATTCGGGTTTGGAAATCATGTTTAAGTTTTGTATGAAGCTCAAAATGTAAATAATAAATTATAAAATGATTTTCTTTACAAGTTAAATAAAATGTGTAAGTGTTGTTTCTGAATGTTATTTACTACAACACCTTTTGTAGATAGAAAATAATCAAGAAAAAAAAGTAAAAAAAAACCGCTATATTTTAGAAGTTCTTTTTAATTATTCCAGAGTAAATTTAATTATAGAAAAAAAATACATCAATGATGAGAAACAAGCGTACGTAGAATGTAAGTCAATTTTAAATTGAAATTTTTTATAGGTTGAAATACAAATGTTAAAATACAAAAAAGACCTAGAGCAAATATCAGCTTTGGTTTGTTATATTACATTTGTTATATCAAATATATTTTTAGCCTACTTTTCTTTTTTTAATTCTAAAGAATTAAAAAAATGAAAAAGTAGGTATTGACATGCGGACGATGTCCGTCTGTCTGTCTGTCTGTCCGTACCCACCTTCCAAAATCGGTTCTATCCATCGGATCTTAAAAATTCTTTTTTTGTTAGAAAGCTATGACCTCAGATACTCAACTTTCATACTTTTTGTCCGTCTGTCTGTACGTCCGGACGGACATAAATCTACTATCTGTCGGCGAATTTCCCATTGAATTAGCATTGAAATTCAATTTTGAGTCATTTAAATCACTGTAGGTATTGAAATGCGGTTGATGTCCATCTGTCTGTCTGTCCGTATGTCTTTCCGTCTGTCTGTCCGTCTGTCCGTATCCCTCTTCCAAAATCGTTTCTATCCCTCGGATCTTAAAAATTCTTTTTTTGTTAGAAAGCTATGACCTCAGATACCCAACTTTCATACTTTTTGTCCGTCTGTCTGTACATCCGGACGGACATAAATCTACTATCTTTCGGCGAATTTCCCATTGAATTAGCATTGAAATTCAATTTTGAGTCATTTAAATCACTGTTGCCAAATCAACAATGGCATGAGAAACTTTATTTATTTAAACATATTTGAAGCAAAATAATATTTTCATGAATCAGTTTGGAATGACGTCATAAAATGTAGCACAATTTGATTCTTTGATTATTCATTAATTATCTACCAAGAAAGCGGCAAGGCATACTTTTGCATGCAATTATGCTTAGTTTTAATTTACATTTCTTATTTTTAATGTAATTTGTAGTAGTTTCATTACTTTTGTTATTAATAAATATTTAATTATTCTTCGAAATACAAATAAATCACGAGCAGATGATAAATAATATTTAATTAATTTGCGAAAAAATATTAAGGAAAATAGTTGATTTTAGCTTTTAGAAGTTTAAATTATAGCTGGGTGCTTTGTTTCGATTTTTTTTTCTAATGTGTATAAATCTAGTGTAGAAACGGCTGTTGATGATATTTACTTTAGGAACCTAGTTTTTTTTCCCGATTAGAACTTCAGTAAATATTTAAGTAACAGGAAAGTAGGCTATTTTAGTTCTTTATGAATTTCTTGTTATTGTTGTAAACACGCAATAGAGATGACAAACTCCCATTAAAATATATTTTAGTATTTTTTTTCTAGAAATTAAAAAAAAATATTTACTTTGCTAATTGAAATAAATTACCAAATAAACATATTTCTCCAATTTTGAATTATTTTAAAGTATCAATTAAAATACAAAAATAAAAATCTCAAATTTTATACATTACCTTTTTCTCGTCATTTACGTATTGACCAAAAAAAAATTTGAAAATAATCATGAAGGAGCAAAATTTTTAAAGTTCTTTCATTCATAATAAAAGAAGAAACTACTTTGTTTGTAAACAAATTTATTGTATCGATAAAGGGGAGCAATAATCTCTTTCGCTCCTTATAAATTAGATGCTGTCTGTGTTATCTTATTTTGTTTAGAGTTTCCAAGAATCAGGTACTTTCTTAATCAATTGTTTTGTAACCTTTTTTTTTAACATTACATATAAAGTTTTTTTCTCCGTACTGGAATAAGATTTATTACTTTTTTGTTTATTCTTCCAGAAATATTTAATGATTTACGAAAGTATTTAATATAAACAGTGTTGTTGGACTATATTCTTAGAATTCTTTTGGTTTGTTTGTGAAATGAAATTAAATATCTTATACGTTTCTTAATTTAAAAAACGTGCCCAAAAGAAAAACGTATACAACAGAAATAAAAAAAACACGTTATCTTTTCTCGAAAGAGTTCACACTACTCAGAAATGTTAATTGATGAAACAAAGTAAAACTAGTTAATTGAAAACATTAATAAACCTTAGACAGATAATAGACTAATTCTCTTCTGACCCGTTTTGATTTAATTGACATGGTTTGTTAGTTATTATAGGCTTATTTTACTTTTACTAAGTGGCTTTTGTGAAAATATGTATTACCTCTTCACTTTAGAGGCATGCATATATGGACATTAGTACAAATCAATTTACAACTTCATTAAAAAAATTCTTAATGTTATTTTTTTTTATTTTAAACTCGAATGTTTAAGGTTTTCAGAAATATCCATATCGTAGCAATTTATAAGTATCAGGTTTATTTGTATAAAAATGACGTAGCAGTAGGGATTCACAGGTTTTTAAAAGAAGTTTATTCAGTGGAAAATTAAAAAGACATTTTGTATTAAAAATCCTGCAATCGACTGTTAATTATATTGAAACAAAAACTGAACGGACCTTGTTTGTTCTCCCACAGCACGAAAAATGTTAGTACTTTTACGGCTGAAAACACGCGCGTTCCACTCAATTGACGAGTTCCTTAGTAAAGTTAAAACGGGTTTTGTATTACAGTCGAACCCGTTAACGCGAACTCGAAGGGAGCACCGCGCGCGCGCGCGAAACGTTTTGTGTTAACCGAATTTCAAATAAACCGTTAGGAATGTTATTGAGCCAGTGAATAGTAATAAAACTCTCTAAAGTTTATATTTTTTGTTGTTGTGCAATAATAATACATGCATATAATTAGTAACTCAATTAACAAAGTTCATTTGGAGTAGTATATATACTAGAGAAAAATTAGAATTTTTTTTAAGGAATAGCAATTAAGAACAGCAATTTGATTAAAACTGACGAATTACGGGAGATCTCGTAATTTTCTCAGAAGTATATAACTAATTTTATAATGTTCGTTTGCCACTTTTTTTTAAAAATTGTTATTATTTGTTCTTTGAAACTTTCGATTACTACGGGAAAAAAAAGTCAAATTCTAAAATTTCTGTTCGGGTTAAGCGGTATTTCGCCTAAAGCGATTTCGCGTTAAAAGATTTCTTAGTATTAGCTCAAAGATTTATAGGCCGGGGAAATGCTTTCAGTTCATCTTAAGCAAAATTTTGTGTTAAGCGAGTTCGCATTAACGAGGTTCGACTGTACTTGCAAAAACTAATTTTAAATAAATATTTGTTTGAAAAATATATTTATATAAAGTGCAGAATATTGCACGGAAGTAAAGAGGATACAAATGATCTGTGTCTAATTTTAATAAAACAGTGTATATATTAAAAAGTTAAGCAAGTAGATTTTTTTACTTTTTAGGTATTTTTTGTTTAACACTTTTTGGATGAATAATGATTTCTGAAGCAGGAATAAATAAGATATGTTTTATTTTTTAATTTTCAATTTAATGTGACTAACTGAGAATATGCTTTATAGTTTTTATGCTCACTAAAACTCATACACTGGAGGGTTAAGACATTTCTCAACTCACTGTCAAATGACAATTTGACTGCAAGGCAATGATAGTGAAACCAGCTATTTCCACTACTTGCGGCAAAGAAAATGGCGAATTCGCATGCGTGTATAGAATAAATGAAGAGCTGAGTGAAAGAACGTGCTAAGTGACATTTTTGAAAAAATTGAGATTTTTGTGTGTTATTACCTGCTTTAAACATAACAGCTTTCAATTTTTTTAGAAAACATTCGATTTCGTATATTTTTCGCATACGAAGTTGGTAGGTGCACGCGTTTTCGTCACTTTTTCAATGGAAGAACGTGCCAAGGATCCTTGGCATGTTCTTCCACCGAAATCGCCCGATTCTGGAACGATCGTTTAGTGGAAGAACGTGCTAAGTGACACGTTTGCGGAAAATTTTCATACTTTCGCTTGCATTAATAGCAAAACAAATGGTTCTTTTGAAGTTTTAATCCGAAAGAATTCAACAAAATGTAATTAATATTTCCTAATTAACTTAAATTATTAAATATAATCAATGGAACTAAATTTATATTGCGTAAAACTGGGTTTTGAGTGCATTTAGCAAAATAGGAAAAAAAAGTGCATTTTGATTTTAAATTTAAACGGAGTTAAAGGTTTTAACATTTTTTAAAATGTCGTCTGATTTTTATTGTAATAAACATAGATAATTTAGCTGCGAACAGATGGTATAATTAAAACAAAGTTGCACCTGCTCTATGAAGATGGCAGTTCGCGTTAAAAGAACATTGCACCGAACATTCAAAGCATCTGGTTTGTTTAAAAAATGAATTATGGGTACAAAAATCGTATTAAAGACATTTTACATTTGATCTCTAAAACTATCGAACGCATTTTGTGCAATGTCCTAAACTCCTACAATTATTAAAACGGAATTAAAAAGCAAGCGGAAAGCTGAATTTTTGCTTGAAAGTGTGAATAAAAGCTTATACGGTAAGTACAAATTTAATCAAGATATTGCTTTGTTATATAAAACTAATTTTTTTTAAATAATTGATGTAAAAATAAAGTGACAAAGTATAAAACGTTATAAGTTCTTAATATTTATTAAAATATCAATGACTTTAAAAAAGTACTATGCATCACGATTGTAAAAATAAATTGTTTAAATGATCATGTTCGACCTTTGTAAATGCTGTAATTTAAAGTAGCTTTCTTAAAATTGATTAAACCCTTAATTGAAAAGGAGAAAGGAAAACGTAAATAACCTTAGGATCTATATCTTGCCATAAAACTTATTTTTACTTTTTTTTAATATCAAAGTTTGTTTTTAAATTCGATTATTCTTATCTAAAAAACTATTTAAAAATTTATTTTGCGAAAACTTACATCTGGCATTATAATCTATTTTTATAAGTCTTTTAAATTTAATATTTATTAAATTCAAATGCATTTGTGTATCTTTTACTATCTTTTTGTATATACTTTTTAATAAGTTGGTTCGTCTTATTATTCTTCAAAGTATTTAGTTTATAATTTCAGTGATAATGGTATTTTTAAAAAATATTTTCAATTAAAAACTTACTCATCTAACATTAAGCAAGAAGTTCTAAAATAACTTATGTAACCTACTTTCTTTTAACTGAAATACTCAAAGCAATCCTTATAATAGGGACAGACGGACGAACAAAAAGTATAAGATAGGTGACTGATATCTTAAAAAAAACTAGGGTAACACTATTAACATTATATATCAATACGCTCATTTAAAAGTTATATATCGTATAAAGTATTTTCAATAACTTTCAAACCTAAAAAGTTCTATGGCAGCTACTCCTTGCACATGCACAATATTGTAGAAAAACTATATTTTGACATCCGACTAGTACAGGGAACACGTGTATCAAATTAGAAGTCTGTATCTATTTTCGTTGTCAGCAATACCTTTAAAACCAAAAAAAAAGTTTATAGCAGCTCTTTTTGCGCATGCGCAATTTTCTCGAAAACCTTATTACGACGTCCAACAGGAACTAGGAATCCGTGTACTAAATTTGAAGTCCGTAGCTCTTTTATTTTTAAACTGTAAAGTAGTTTCAGACTGGCAGACGGATCAATGTAAAAAAAACCCCAATTTTTTAGAATGAGCACCCTCCAAAACGTGTAGAAAGCACAAAATCTTCATTTTGGATTATTGACCCCTATCGCAATAATTTTATTACTTATATTTTATATTAGGTAATTGAAAGTAATAACTTTAAAAATTGGACGGGTACACTCTTAAAACAAACGAGCGGTTTTAACTCAGTCTGAGTTAATTTCCACTCCTTTCCGTGCCGA
This sequence comes from Oedothorax gibbosus, assembly GCA_019343175.1. Lineage (NCBI taxonomy): Eukaryota > Metazoa > Arthropoda > Arachnida > Araneae > Linyphiidae > Oedothorax > Oedothorax gibbosus. Next base: position 11,279,969 of record CM033272.1, read on the forward strand.
AAATGCACTTCTCCTATAGGAGTGAATTTCACTCTTTTTCGGAGTGGGTAAAAGAAATAAAAGAAAACAATCTGCGTCCTACACTCTTAAAACGAGCGGTTTTAACTCAGTCTGAGTTAATCTTCACTCCTTTCCGGTGCCGAAAATGCACTTCTCCTATAGGAGTGAATTTCACTCTTTTGTTTTAAGAGTGGGTACAAAGGAAGTTGGTGGGGTGGGGGGTGGGGGGGTAGGACGTACGGACAGAAACAAAAAAGCAGACGTACAGACAGGTGGCCAAACACTATACATTGTAGTCATCTAATTTTTTACTTTCGAACAAAAAAAAAGAATTTTCAAAATCAGGAACTTTGGATCGGAAATTGAAAAGGATATGGATGGACTGACAAAATGATGGACGGACAGGCAAACGATTAATAAGTATAAAAGAGATCTGTGAAGTCCTATCTTCCAAACAGAAAAAGAAATTTGAAAATCGGAAGGTTAGTACAGAAATTATGAAATGTTTATGGATCAAATTTACCTAAAAATGTCACTTAGCACGTTCTTCCACTAAGCGACTTGCCAAAATCTGAAGCACTTCGGAGGAAGAACGTGCCAAGTGCATGAGGTGTCAAGAGCGTTTTGTAAATGACGCGTTATGACGTAAATTACGGCTAACCCAAAAGCCACCAAGCATTTTGAAAAAACAAACTAAAATATCATGCAAAAAAAACTGTGATTTTGTGAATGACAGAAAAAGTTGAAAACTAAAAACTTTGAAGCTCATTATCTCGTTTTCACCTTTTTGTCACTTAGCACGTTCTTCCACTAAGCTCTTCAACTGTGGGGTTATCATCTTTTTCAAACACAATGGTGTTATAATCTTTTCATGTGAGATTCATCTTAGATGACATATTATTTTCTTTTCCAAACTTTTGGTAAAATTTCGCAGTAATTCTTCGCTTCAGAGGAAGAGTATGGAAGTGAGTTTATGAGTATGTGTGTGTGGAAAATTTGAGAAATAGTAAGAATAATTTAGGGTATATAAACAAGAGTTTTCCTCGCAATGTACTTATAAATATTTATAAGTGATATGCATTTGCTCAAAATAGAAGGAGATATTATGAATAAAACGATTTGTTGTTTGTTTTAACGTATTTTCGAATTCATCTTAACATGAAATTCAATAGAACAAAAAAACTCTAAATTTATTGTGTTTGGCAATTGATGTTTTGAGTAATTTGAAATTTTCCTGAAACATAATGAGAATTAAACGTTGAAGATAAAAGTCACATTCGTTAAAGCTACATATTTTACTAAAAATTATTCTAGGAATATTTACAACAGGTTTAAAAATCAATTTTTTTTTTATTTGTGATCTTAAATGTCATCAGTATTGTATGAAAATAATTGATAAAATACACAACAAATCGTTTTGTCTTAAGTTTAAAAAAAGCAAATTCAGTTACACATTAAGCGTCTTAAATAACGATTCTTTATTTAAGATATAAAATGCGCATGAAAAATACTGTGACGCCAATGAAGACACTATTCATGACTGAAAAGTCTTGGAAACGGCCAGTTTATGACGTTTTCAAATTCAGACGTGAAGTCATTTCAGACGTGAAGCTTAAGACATGATAAGTGTCATGAGCAATGGCGGTATGGATGCAAGTTCAGTCCGCCTAAATCATAAAATAAACATAAAAATCCATAAAATGTACAAGCAGCTCGAATATTAAACTTTGCAATACAGGACAATAAATTTCATGTTTCTAAAAATAAAACTATTCGCCTTTATTAGAATTTGTTAATGTTCTTAAAGATTTAACGAAATCACATCTATTTTTTAGTATTACTATTGCTTTCCAATTTTATTAATAAAGTAAGTTATGAAATTGATTCTTTTTGGTATTAAAATAAAAATATATTCTAAAAATTCTTAGGTTTCTTCATTCAACTAATATAATATTAAAATATTGCTTCGTTATTACTTAATAAAAAAAACGGAAAACAGTCTGAATAATTTATAATTTCCATTTCCTAATAGTTAAAAGTGCTATTTTAAAGAAGCATAATTGCGTAATTTGCTTCTTACATTTTGGATATTAATTAAAAATATTTTATATGGAAAGATAAAAAAAATTTTAGGCGATGATGCATTAATATTATTATAACTAACTATTTTACTTTGAAGGTACTTTTACTATGAAAAAATATTAACATTCATAAATAATTAACAGTTAATATTAAGTTATCTTTGTTGCTTTTTAAAATTGTTACTTCTAGGTTTCGAATAAATCTGTAGTTGAGATATTGATATGAAAAGAGTAAGATGGTAAAGAGTAAGATATATACGGTGATATATAATTTGTAGTTATGCTAAAATATTCCGAGAACTTTTTCGTAAAACTAATATTTTAATTATGTTTCATCTGCAATGTTTTTTATAATTGTTTTAAGGTATCCGCCTACGTTTAAAATACCTATTTTTAATGAAATTCAATATATATTTTTTTTTTTAGCTTTATAGTCCAATTATTCAAGTTTCCAAAAATTTAAGAAGTTTAATTTTACGTCATCTAGATCTGATTCTCGTCATCATCTAGTTCTGATTATTTTAATAATTGACAAAAGTAGTCGAATTCAACCGGAAGTCTTATTTCGAAACCGAAACTAACTTTTTAATTGCTATTATTTAATTAGTAATTGTTTTTCTTAGTTTTTTTAAAATTAAATTTTTATTTATAAGGTGTTATAGCAATGATACGTTATTTAAGTTACTTTGGTATCAAGTTTTGCTTTAGTAATCTGGTAATATAAATGATTTATTTGTTACTTTTTCAAAACACGTATTTTGCTTCACAAACCTTCACTCAAAACAAGATTTAACAAAAAGTTTTATAGATATCTTCAAAAAAAAATTTCCAGCATATTCAGCCAACTGTTTTACACGCAATGAACTAGAATCATACGGTTCTATAAGTAATTTCATTTTTATAGCTGGTTTTTCAAATAACAATTCTAAAAAAAATGGAAAATTTTAACGAAAACCCTGAGTATTGTGTTTCGACGAACAATAACTTTTCCCCCTTTTCAATATATCTCTTAGATTTTAGTTCATTGCCTTTAACAGGGTTAGCACTGTAACATAGTAAAAGGAAATTTGGCAATCTTAAGTAGTTTTTATATCAGGTTTTGCATAATGGTGTTTTACTTCCTAATTTAACAACAAAATTGCTCAAAATTTATTAAAAAGGAATTTTTATTCTAGATTTTTTTTACTTTTTATTTATATTTGATGCATATAAGTGTTAAAAATATGTTTAAATGCTGCTTAATAAGTAACGTTTTCAAACAAATTGTCTCGAACGTAGGTGGATACCTTAATTACAGAAAAATAGCTTTGAATATTTTTTAATATTAAAAACTTTTATATCTAGCATGAAAAAAAAACCTTGAAGTCGCTCACTGTAAAAAACATGATGGAATGTTACTCCGTAAATACAATACCCGTATATAGCTTACTTCCATAGCATTTACAAAGAAACTTTTCACCAATTGTCTACTGAAAATATCCTAATACTTAGACATCTTAAATTCAGACTTAAATACTTGAAAAACATTCATTTTAAAACACGATAAACATCTGAAACATAGCAGTGTAAAGCATCTATAAGTGTCTTAAACTTTCAGACGTGATTTAAGGTTTGAACTGGTGCCATCCGTTTAGGAGGATACCTTTTGTTTGAATTTTACACTTTTACAGTTGCGTTGCAGATAATTTGTTAATGCATATTTTAAACATCTATTTAATTAGGAAATGGTTTTGATCTTAAGAGATTTTGATTAAAAATAGTCGATAAAAATAGTCGTTATAAATAAACCAATCCATTAGTGATATTTAGCGTAACTCAAACATTCGGGAGTATGACCTAAAATTATATTAAAAAACGTTTACACTTTATATATGCAAAAATGGACACATGGCATTGATTAAAACTGTTAACACAAGATATGTACGTGTCTTTTGGTTTCCTTAAAGATAAATCAGGATAATGTCTTCTCATAAAGCCTAGCAACCAAAAATTTCCAGCTACATTTTATTTTTCCCAATTTTCTGGATATGTTTTCATTTTTATTTCTCATGGCTGAGTCATAACCTTAAATTGTAGTTGACTTAGTGACAAAACCATGATTCAAAATGAGAGCCATAACTTTTTTAACATGTTTATAGTTGATTTTTTCCCATTAAAATTTACTTTGTTTTATATGACGGAACACAAAAAAAAAATTACTGTGGCCTTCGTGGACTTTTCTGACATCCATAGTAGTGGAAACCGGAGTTAGTTTTCCATGATTTTTTTTCTTTTTGCCTTTATAAATTTTAATTTTGAGGAAAACATTATGAAAATCCTTTATTTACAATTTTATCTGCACACTAACATTACTACTTTTCCAAAAGGCAAGTATAATTTTCGACAGCACGTGGTTAAATTCTAGGATGTTGAGCTGGAAAACGTGCCCTGTATGCGTGATACATTTTCCCAGTCTGTCAAAATTGCATAGTGGAAATTTTCCTTAAACTTTCTTAACAGATTACATTCTTGGAAGTGGAAACTTTTTTTAAACAGATTTAACACAGGTAATGAAACTTTTGAAAAAAAAACCTATGTAATTCTAATAATAAATAAAACTACTGAAGCAACAACGCATGTTAATTGTTATAGCAAAAAACTTTCTATAAAATTGGAACCCCAAAAAAGGAATCTCTTTTCTTATAATATATAAAATTAGACGAATGAAATTTTAGCAGAAACCAGTTATAGGAATAAATTTATTATATTTTTAAAAATGTATTTAAAATATACTATCTGGTTTTAAACTAACATATCAAGTATCGGAAGTATCATCCATTTTTTAAGTGAACCACATAAACTATGTAACAAAAACATACAAACAAAAAATACCATAAAATAAAGAAAAGTATGGGGGTTAAATCAGGTAAAAAAAAAAAACCCTTTTTTTTTTATCAAAAACCCCGTAATAAGACTTTTGAAGATTGGGCGCATTTTATTTTAACATTTTTAAAAAGGGGAAATTAACAAAGTTTTTTTTTAAAAGCAAAATAACTAAATGATTCGAAAAAATGTTTTTAAAAAGAATTTTATAAAAAATTTCCAACATCAAAAAAAAATAGTATAAATTCAAAAAAAATTCAACAAGAAAAATTCGAAATAAAGAAGCCTGAAAAGGTTTTAATGGAAAAGTCCCATAATAAATACACATGCTGATATTTAAAGCCCGGGCCCGTTCTTTTTTTTTCCTTAAAAAAACTTCTTTTTGATTCATTGAATTTGATGGAAAACCAAAACTCGAAAAAATTTTTGTTAAAAAAGTATATTAGATTTTTTTTTTAAAACTAATTATTAAGG
>CM033272.1:11285485-11587496 GCA_019343175.1 Oedothorax gibbosus
GGTTTTTTTTACTAAAATTGTTCCAAAATTTTCTAAAAATAGGTTATAAACATGTGAAATAATAAATAAACATTTTTTAATATTAATTGTTTTGAAATGATCTAACATTCACCTTTTGGCCGTGGTTGAGTTTTACTCTTGTCTTGGACATACCACTTGTCTAGTAGGCATACCACATCCTCAATAATGAAGATTACTTAGCAAATGACATGGCCAGCATTTCTTAGTTTTCTTTTGTACGGACCACAATTATTTAATTTTCTTGGTTTTTGTTGTAGATTTTTTTCGTTGATTTAAGTTTTTTCTTTTTAGCAACTTTGATTTCTAACTCTTTGCTTTATAGTTGCGGGTGAGTATTTTCTGTTTTTCATTCATTATCGTTTTTATGCACTGAAAACGGGACTACGTTAGAGTTCAAAACTGTGTATGTTTTATAAGGTATTTTAACGTTTTATTTGCGGTTGAATAAGTTGCTTTTTTAACTCTTATAGTTTTGGCATTTGAAGTTTCGTCGATTAAACCAAATTGGAAATTGTAATGGTGTCAATTCCTAATTAGGAATTATTGTTTATAAGATAGAGAGGACGATGCAATTCATAAAGAATGTCATATTTTGTTTTTAAAAAAATCTTATTATCTTACGAAATCAAAATATATTCATGCATCAATCTTAAGTTCAAGTTACGTGACTTCGCAAATATTATATTGGATGTTTATAATACATTTATTATACAAAACTGAGTTTAGTAAAACGGATGTTACATCTATAGTTCCTTTGAATTTCAATGCTTGTCTTTATCTTAATACTCTCCCCCCAAAAGAAAGTTGTAAAAGGAGCAGCCCCAATTTTAAAGCTTAAATATGTGTCATGTATTTGCTGTTATCCGTTCTATGTGGTTGAATCTTTGACACGTCATTCCTTCTTAGTGTTATTCAAGAAATTTAAACTCGTTCTATTAACCCGTTAATGTTTTTTATCCCCAGTAGGATAAAAAAAAATTGGCCGAAGTGTAAACTTGTTTTCCAATGCATCATTTTAAATTTAAATTTTCAGCTTATTAATTACTTTTTTATATTTTAAAAATTTTAATCCTATAAAAAAAAGTTAAAAATGACCCCATACTTATAATTTGGAATTTGAATTATTTTTAGTTTATAATTTTTTTAAAAATTGTGTGTTGCTAGAAAAAAAACTAGTTAGTTGACGGGTTCATATGTCAGTATTCCTCAGGTGATTAAATTATAGCGCATTTTAATAATAAAGAATGTTTTTTTTATTAAAAATGTTTCCAAATAATAACTATTTAATCTTTAAACTGAATACTTATAAATTCAAAACAATTTTACTTTACTCGATGAATATTTTAAATATCAATCATTCTTTTATAAAATACATTTTATAAACAATGATGCTTGAAAGGTCTTACTCGAGATTACTTGTTCTTGGTAAAATATCTAGCTCCAAGACTAACTTATCCTAAAGAAGAGCTTGAGTGTAGCAATTTATATCACTTTTGACAATATGCCCTCAAACTTCTCGCTACCTGTCAAACACTGTAAAACCCCATACGCAAACGTATATATCGAGTACTTTGTAGCTGGAAGTAGAAGATATTTGTACAGCAAAAAAATGCGTTTTTCAGATGGTTTAAAAAAATGAGTATTAAAGTGCATTCAAAAAGTAAATTAAAGTTAGAATAGTTATTTTTCTTATACCAAAGATGTAAAATGTATTGCATAATAAACATTTTGCATCTAATTTTTTAAAAAAAATTTATTGAAAAAAAAAACGGTTTACCTTTTTTAGATAGTCATAGTTTTTATGCCAATTTATAAAAGTTAAGGTTTAAAATGTCGGTCGAATGGTATAAATAATAAGCCTTCAAAATTCTGCATAAAATATTTTCTTATTCTTTAATCGAAATATATTAAATTTAGTTATTTAATTTAACACAATTGAATATTTTTCTAATGATTAACATGTCATATTAATGGATTAGGTACCAAATTTTTTTATTCAGTTAATTTTATGTGTAATCATGAAATATTTTATAATTATCAATTTATTGTCAAAAAAGTTTTTTAATTATTTATTATTAGCAAGAAAATTTACCATGCGAAAATAAGCTTTCTGCTGAAGTTTATCTAAATAGATAAAATAAAAGTATAATTCTGAAAAAGTTATAAAAAGGACAAATTAAGTTACACAAATATTAAGTTGAAAAACTTAAGTTAACGTTTTTATTCGGTAAGAAAGATGTTAATCTCAAATGGATCTTTAATGCATTGTACGAAATATCAAACTACTTTTACAGCAAAATATGGTGACAACTTGGGTGCAGAAATTTTATGATTTTATTTTACAACAAGTTTGTGATACAAACAGCCGCGTCGTAAATGTTGCAGTATTTTGTGCTGTTATTTTACCACTGTATCAGAAAATGCTGTAAACTTTCGAGTTACATCGTACGCTAAAGCCGTTAGACATAAAGTCGGACAGATTTCACGAGAATGTTTGTTCCAGCGTACTCGATTGTATGTACTCCAGTGTACTCGACCCCCCCGCCCTAGATTTTTTTAAGGGTTTTATTAATTATTTTAACGAATGCGTTTATAGTATGGCTGTGTTCAGAACCAAAAACCTCTCGACGAAAAGCCGGTGAAATATCTAACTCGCCCACGAAGGCCTAATGTCAATTATTGTTTGCGTAATTGTTGTCTAGCATATACATCTTAATAAATTCCAGAAGGTCGGGATTCTCTCTTCCAATCAAGGTAAAAAAAGCTGTAAACACGTTTACAGCAGGTGCTGTTAAATATTCACAACATTTATTGCTGTTTACTTTCCTGTTTTTTTTAACAGTGTGGGCTAGTATCAATCTTACACCTTTAAGCATTATACCTCTTTTCATACCTACAATTAGTTGGTGTTTTATAGCATTTTTCAATATCAATAACTTAGAACAGTAATTTTTAATTTTGTATCATTCATATTTGTTGAATATTTTCAATTGAATTTTCACTCAAGCAAAGAAACCGAGGAGCTCTGTTACTTTCTCGAGAAAGAGGAGAGCAAAAGCGACAATTCAGCGATTTAAATGCGCATCCTCAGCGCAAAGAAGAATGCTTTCTCCTCTTCCGCTGTTTATTCTTTGTAAATATTTCCTACCGAATTGTTTTATTCCTTTAAAAATGTCCCTCCAGAGGATATTGAAGCGAGAACTGAATGAGCGGCCAAGACCAAGAGGCATCTTACCTTACGGCTATATTGCTAAATTTTCCTCCCCTCCCCCAGAAAGAAAATTCTTCTTCTTTATATCTTTTTGTTTTAAAAAAATATTATTTTGAATATTTTTGGTCACATTTCTGGGAGGTATTCGTTTAAAAAAGGAGATAGACGTAGATCTGGGAAAACAAAATTGAATTTCTGCTTGATGGAACCAATATTTTTGCCTTGAGAATCGCTGAAAGGGTTGGGGGACTAACTCAGAAAACGTTTTTCAATGTTTGTGTTTTTAGTGTAACAAGCTCCTTTTTATCATCTCGATTTCCTTTGTTTTGAAATTCCACTGTTGATAGGTGGAGATACCATTTTTTTTTAGGAAAATGTATTTCGTTTCTTATTTGAGAAGAATTGCTTAAGAAAAGAAATTTGAGAAAGATTGTCTTTCATTTCAAACAGCAGTCGTAAAATGTCCCTTGATCGTAATATTTCGCAATTCAATTTTTGAAAATGTATTGTTGAATTTTTTCTGTGATAATGCAATCAAATTAGTTATTTGTAAAGTGAGTTATTTGAAATAGTTGTTTGAATTTTTATAACTCTGTCGAAGATGTTTTTAGTAATCTAAGCATTTATATACCTTAAAAATAAATTATATCTTTAGCCAACTCTGCATTAGTAAACTTTGTTTTGATAAAAAAAAATGTAAATAAATACTAATATCTATAATAATAAAAGAGAGAGTCTGTGGGTCTGTCTGTTTGTCTTCGGATCGTAAAAGAGCTACTTATACTGCCTTCAGAAATTCGAAATTTTTAAGATAGATTCCCTTTAATACTAACGTGTGCACCTGAGGCTTAGTTTTTCATATTTGCTCCATTTTTAGAGAAAATTCGAATTTTCTGAAAAAAATACACCACTTTCGCTCAAATCCGATTATTTTTTCTCTTTCCTGATGCCATCGGCTGAAAAAATTAAATAAAACTTTCAACGAAAACATTTAAAATTCAAAATGTTTATTTTATTCTTTTGCCATTACTTTCAGAAACTAAATTCATTATTTGAAAAATAATTGACATGTTTCAAGTGACGTAATTCCGCCAGTTTTCATTCCCGGATTTTATTGTGGGTTTATTTGATGATTTTTTCATTGATTTTTCTGTTGACTGCATGTATGCATATTTAAGCAATAAATGTATAGTTAAGCTATTACTGAACTATGATGGTTAATATAGGCCATCGCACTAGAGCTATTAGTGTTTTATGTCTTTATTTTTTCGCCAAATACGTTACCAAACTCGACAAATTATTAACTAAAATTCGCCAAATAGGCAATTTCTTTTATAAATAATTTATAAGCTGGTCGGTTGTTCGAAGGTCATTGTGTTAGAGCTGTAAAATGGGTGTGGGTAGCTGTATCTAATTTCTCGCCAAATTATTTCTCAAAACGCGCCAAATGAGCTAAAAGGTTTTATGTATTTATGAGATAATTGTGATGACATTTATGAGTGCATTTTATAGCGTATTTTTCATTTTGGAATTTTAAGGCAATGAAACGGGATTTTATAATTTATAACGAGCGGAAACAATAATAAGTTTATGATCCTATAACAGGGTATATGGTACACATATTTGAAATCTATTTGATATTTTTTTATTCCGTGCGAAGAACGGGTATAAGTTTGCTAGTATTAAATATTTAAAAATATGAAACTTCGAATTCCTTTTCTTTTATATTCCTGTTTGAAATAAATTCAAACTAAAAATTTAGGTTAGGTTTTACTAATAACAATTTAGATAAGGATTGTTTGTCTTTCATGAGTATTTACTATTTTAGTAAATTTTTTAAAAAATCTCTACGCTTTCCAATATTGTGTTTGATTAACATTTGAAACATTAATAAACATAGAAAATAGGAAGAAGCAAAAATACCCACCAAGAACCTATCTAGATTCAACAAAAATATACACATAGATATAAAAGAGCTAAAGGCACTACCCCAAAAATTTGCTTTCATGCCTTTAAAATGGCATACTCGCATGAGTTTAAAAGTATTTTTAATTTGATAAATCTTAATTTTTCGGGTTTCTTTTTTAAGTTTCAAATATACCCAGTTCAATCTTACACGCAAATAGCGCGTTGGAGTGTTTTTCATACCATGGAATTTTTAATAAAAATGTCCCTCTAAATCCCTCAATAATAAAAGGAATTTCTTAACTGTGTCACTATACCTCGATAAAATGAATTACCGTTGAGATACATTCAATACCAGTTTATAAAAAATTAAGATTCAATGTCACTTGAAGAGCTTAGTGGAAGAACGTGCTAAGTGACAAAAAAGTGTAAACGAGAAAATGATCTTTAAAGTTTTTCGTTTGCACTTAGGTACATTAAAAAATCTTGTTATCTTTGAAGTAGGGAATAACATGTTCATTGACACAAAATTTCATTTTTTTTTCAAAAAATGTCATTTTGCACGTTCTTCCACTAAGCTCTTCAATTGTTAACTTATGTGTGTCCAGGTTCCCCAACAACACACTACGCGCATGGCACCCCTACGGCACCCAGACGGTCTGCTCAGCTCCATGTTAGGGCTCCGATTTGTAGTGGTGCCGCAACACTTGAAGAACGGAGTCCTGACGCTTTCTTGCAGGGCATACATATCCAAGGCCTACCTCACCACAAAGAGCGAAATAGTGGCGACCAACAAGGCGAAAATCGCCGAAAATCATGCCAGTAAGTGGATGTTGTCACTTGTTTCCGTTTCACTAAGATCATAAAAATTAAGATGTTAAAAAATTTCAGTCACGTACTGTAAGTTTCAAGCACATGTATCTGATCCACGATACAGTTTGAATTTTCGATTGGTAGAAAAGAAGAACATTGACCAAGGTCACGTCAAAACTCGTCGTGTACGAGTGCGCAAGCTGCGAAACTACATCACATTGTTGTATATTTGGGTTTACAGCAGCTGAAATCAAAGAAAACAGAAAGCGATGTTAATATGAAATAGATGTACTGTATTTTTTAGAGATTTTTAATAGTGAATAGTACACTTATTTATTCTACCTTGCTGGATTTCTGTAAGACAAATATATTAAATTTTCTTGGGGAATAAAGTGATCAATTCAGTAAATTGAAATAAATAATTGTTTCATACAAATTCGTCTGTCAAAAAAACATCTTTCATCGTTTTCAATCAAGGTGGATAAAGGCCCTTAGCCATACTGCATATACCCGCTTTTTTACATTGCTTAAAAGGAGTGATAGATAATTTTTGGGCATTGTATAGGTGTGGCCATCAAATACTCTCCATGGTATTCTTCCTTTTATGACTTAGCAGAGTTTCCTCTACTTTATTTCTTTCAGTCCTGAACCAAGACGGTCCATCTATAACAGGTGGACGATTGCGTTACCAGGAAGGAAATGTAGTCAACGTCAACTGTACAGCTGTGAAAAGTCATCCACCTGCGGAACTTCGGTGGTACATCAATGACAAAGAGGTGGGCATTATAATATAATTATTTTAAATTAACCTTGAAAAAATAACCTTTTCCAGTTTATATTGGCTTATATATAACCCTAACATATTGCACATGAATTTTAAAAATAGTGTATGAAAACGGAATCCTTATTTAAACTCAATGAAACTTATTTGTATTCGTCTATGGACATGTTTCACGTATTGAGTGGCAACAGCTCCAATGGAAAGATAATAAGGCCTTATTGGTTAATCAATGTAGTGGGAGGAGCTAACCGTGCCATGCCATCAATCCCCGAAACCACCTCTGAAATAAAGAATGAAAGCGGGATTGATATACGTCTCGTGAAACAAGCCAATTACTAACATGTTTGAAAAGATACAACCCCTGCCCCTTGTTGTATAAGCAAAAACTTTTTACATGTAATACTACACAGAGAAAAATTACACTTTCAAATCTGAGTAAATTTATGTTTTCTAATGAAACATTTTCTTTCAAAAATTAAGACAAGAAGCTTTCATTTCTGAAATACCAGACATACTCAGTTTCAAACCAATACTACTTCTGATACATAAAGTATAGTTAAATTCGTCACAAGAGTTGGCCGAATGGTTACGCTATTGGGCTCTAAATACTATCTTCTCTAGAGAGCCTAGGTTCGCATTCTATCTACTAGCACTGTTTTAATATTCAAATTTATACACGCAATTTCTAAACATGGACAAACTCAAAATGGAAACAAGAACGTAATCAAAAAATGGGCAGATAAGATCAATTTAAACCCAGTTTTTGAAACAGGGACATGGTCAAAAATGAACACCAAGTGTTTCATTCTTTAGTATATGCATGGTGTCAGTAATGAGTAGGTGCAAGTTTCGAACTTAAGTAAAATTTATTCTGAGCCATTTTGGCTAAGCGACGTACTCAGATTAAAGTTTTTGTTTACTTATTATAGTATTTTTATAGTATATTATGTGTTGATAATTTGTCAAATAGACTCATTTTTTGTAAATTCAGTTAGAGTAGGGTGTGGTAAAATGGGTCTTGGAGTAAAATGGGTCACTTTATAAAAACTTAATATGGGATAACTTAATATGGGATTCATTTTTTCTGAACCAATTTTTGTAATAATATTATAATAGGTGCTTGAAACATATTTCATGAGATAAAAAGTTTATTTTCATGAATCTTTCAACAAAAAACAATACTTTTAGACGATGTAAAATGTGGTGAGCAACCATATGGCTTTCTAACTTCTGAAAAAACACTTCAATCTTGCACTGAAATTTATTTATATCATAGAAGTACTTACTAGGCAACACCTCAAGGCAATCAGTTAATAAAAATAGTGATTTCCCTTTTATTATTTCAATTTACTTTGGAAGGGGTAAAATGGGACATAGTTAGGCTTAGCTCTTTTGAAGCAAATTTTTGAAGTTTAAGAGCAGATCATGCTGTGACGGTCTTTAAAGGTGCAGCATTGTTTCCTCCTGATAGAAAAGCAGTAGAACACAGGATTGTGTTGACTGAAAGAGTCTCTGATCAGCCGGATGTCTCATAATTGAACGTAGTTATATTACATGATTCAGTTATTTCAGATGATGCAGCTGTTCCATCTTGTTCAACACCAGCTACATCAAATATAATTGCCACCCTGCCCTCTTGTTCAACGCCAGCTACATCAAATTCTATTTCCACCCTGCCTTCCTGTTTAACACCAGCTATGTCGATTATTCTTGCAGTGCTTAGTTCAATTCAACAAGCCAATGTTTTACCTCTTCTCATTTAAAGATCTCAAATGTGCTATCCTGACAATTCTGTCACCTATGCCATCTAGTCTTACGAATTCAGTGATAGCCAACTCTAAAAAGGAGATAAAAGAGTTCGACATATAAAGCTGGTGCAGTAATGACAGAGGCAGATGTAAAGGAGCGTTTACAAGAAGAATAACTTGAACGAATGGTAAAAAAAACCGAGAAAATTAATAATTTGGAATTTCTTTCAAAACCTAAACGAAAGAAACCCCAGTCAAAATAAGAACCACCTAAACCGAAGATTGTTGACGATAGCCTACAGCTTTTGGCTGGAAAATGGGTGGTAGTTGAATACAAAGGAAAAAAGTCAAATAATTTGTTGGTAAAATTACACTTATTGATGCGGATGACTTACATGTAAAATATGTTTTAAAAATTTAGTATAGGAAACTTTTAAGTTTTTCTCGATAAAGAGGACATGGATATTGTAGACTATTCATATGTTATAAGAGTCTTGGAAGAGCCGTTTTGTAGCAGCAACCGCAAACAATATTATTTTGAAAACTTATCATTGTAATAATGTATCTTTAAATTTATTTTATGTATTCTAGACCTACTCTCCTTATTTAGTGTATTTCCTAATAAATAGATTATTACATAGTCATCATTTTGCATTATGCCTCATTTTACCCCACGTGTGACACATTTGACCCCATGGTGGGGTAAAATGGGTCACAATTTATGGAACAAAGTTCAATCCATTTATAATTAAAAAAATTTACTTGAACTACATAAAACTGTATTGAAATAATGCAATGTTAAGATGCAATTTTAAAAAATCTAAAAAATATTATGGTTTTATTGCCAGAGAACTTTAAAATTGAAAATAGCTAAAAAATAATGAAAATAGCTAACCCATTTTACCCCACCTGACCCTATTAAAATTTTCTTAATACATTTAAAATTAATAACTTCTCAAAAATTAAACTATCAAAAGTAGTCAAACGAAAAAAAATTATTTTTGAATTAAGTATTAAAACGAAGGCTCATTTTCTATCCTTGTCAGACGATAACATCAATGCAAGTAATCTAGGTTTTTTTTTCAAATACATAACAATTACTACTTCAAACATGAATCTCGGTGATATAATATACACAAATATATTTTTAAATAAGTTATCCAGAATATTTGAATTTAATATTTATCGCATTCTTCAATAAGGTAAGTTGAAAATTTTAAGAGTTTTATTCATATTGAATTATTTGATTTTTGATAAATTAAAAACTATGTTATAAGTTACCTAAATTACGATTTTTTTATTTATAAAAATATATTTTGTACACATATGTTGCTATAATACAATTTTTACCACAACTAAATAATACAATTCTTAACCATATCTATCGATAGAAAGTACATTTAAATACTGCATCATAGTTTCTTAATTTATGACCTTAGGTTGCCACAAATTCAAATGCTTCACATTCTTTGAATGTACATAAATCAAAATAAAGTATGGGTTCAGCCTTTCTCGATTAATTATTTACTTCGCTGTGTATCGCAGAATGCTATTCAATCTGACTGATACTTAACCATCATTTCCAAATGTATTTAAGCATTAGATTCTGAATTTAGATGAAGGATATTATCTTAAAGTTTATTCGGTAATTTAGGGTAAGTCAAATGATTATTTAGACTTGAATTTAATTAAACGAGATGTGTGGTTTAATTATGTGAATCGTTAATAAGACATTAAGAGGTTTCTGCCATAAGTGTAACTTCAATCAATCGAATATTTTGCATTGAAGTTTGTTGAATAAATTTTAAGTAGGTGTAATTAAAAATACAATTAAAGATTATAATCTCACATTTTAAATGTATGTTTATAAATAACTGATTTTTTATACGTTCTAAGATAGTTGAAAAATTACATATAAAAATACTGAGAGCAGTTTTTAACTCTATTATAAACAAAAAATAGTTCTACTTCACCTCTGTAACTAAAATGTGATATCTTTAAGTTAAATTTGAAACATACTAAATTCTAATTGAATTGCTAGTTAATAAAACAAAGTAACGGATAAATCTAAAAATAATTTTTCTAATTAATTATTTTCATTTTCAAAACCTTGTATTCATCTCCAATCTCTATAAAATATCAACCGGCATTTAATCAAAAAATATTATTTAACATATAGTTTCGATATTTTAAATTTGAGGTTAATTTTATATTTATTGAAAAACAAGAATTCCTAAGGAAAGTAATTCCTATATCAAATTTCTATTTAAAAAATCAAACCATTTTAGCTTAGTTTGGAGAGAGGCGACGCTGTCTTTGATTGTAGGTTAAAATATATATAAACTATCGTCTAGTAGTTTTTATACTTGGATTAAAATTGCTTCTAAGCAGGCGGTTAAAAAAAATTCCACAATTTAAAGTGTAAATTCTTACACTTTTGAAACATTTTATTTCCTACACTTCAAAAGATTTTCAAAAAAAATTATAATTAGATTAAGACCTACATTATAGAGTATCATCTACACACATACCCCCAAAAAAAGTTGAAAAATTACTTGTAATGGGATACATATATTACACCCACTCATAAAATGTCAGTCAGTTACCATATTTTTTCTGTTTTTTAATTTCAGAATAGAAATTTTGACTGCAGAAACTTAATAAACGATATTCTCTATTTTCAATAAGTACTAAATAATACTTAGCTGGACAAAATAAAAAAAAAGAACTTTAATAGGTAAAAATTGCTTGGTAACTGACTGACATTTCGGTAACTGACTGACATTTTGACTTGGTAACTGACTGACAACGATGTATCTGGTTATTAATTTACTTATTATCACTTTAGTATTGACCCTATGCATAAATTCTTTTTATATTACAACTCAAAAGACGATTTAAAAAAATTTATTTGCGGAAGGAAAAATACAACTCAACTTTCATGTTTGTTTTAATCAAAGTTCTTTTTAGGCATTAAAAATTAAAATAAATTATTCTAATTTACTTTACTTAGTCAGAATTTGTTAAATCAAAAGTTTTTGGATTTTAATTTCATGTGTTGCAAGCAAAAATGCCTTTAACAGCTGCGGAATGTCCCAGGTTCGGGTCCAGGCATCTCTAAAATAACTGCCGACCTATAAACGGCCAGTGCAGGCAAAAATGTCCGATTAATAATGCCCCGTGTAGAAGGAGTGCACGTTAAATATCCTCCAAAGTCCCAAAGCTGCGTATAATGAGAGTACTTATTGGTTGCGTTGGGTGCCTACTCAGGTGTCGACTCGTCACCTGACTGTGGTTCTAAATTACGACGCGCATCACCAATAGCCCTTGTGTAGCTCTAGTGTGACGATAATTCAAACTAAACTAAACTAAACTCATTAGACATGTTAAGTATTTCAGAGATGTCAGTCAGTTACCATTATGTCAGTCAGTTACCAAGGCGTTCTAAAAGCTAGTGTTTTTTCAGAGTTTATTATTTTGATATAAAAATTGATGTGCTGGATAGCCCATTTCTTGCACTTTAATATAGGCCTGACTTTTAAAAGCTACCTCTTTTATATTCAGAAGAAAATGATATTGAATAACTTGAAGTGTCAATGAAGGTTGCAGATATGTCAGTCAGTTACCACAACTTTAATAATTTTTCTAAAATTTTCTATAAGGGCTATCTACAATTGTAAACCATATTTGAATTCAGCTGAAAATTCTCTTTTAAAATATACAAAACTTAGTTTGTAAAACTTTATAATTGTCCCGCTATTTCGTAAAACATTGTAATTTTGACTTCCGAATGTCAGTCAGTTACCCGTGGAATAGCCCTATATAGTTCTTCCTATAGTTTTTTTTTTCAAATAAATATAGTTTGAATGTATAACACTTCTAACACTGTATAGCATTACAATTTCTTAATGCGAAGACATAATAACTCTTGCGATTATTTAACCCAAACACCTTAATCCAATAGCCTTCACAACCAGCTCATTACTGCAGTGCTTACAGTGCTCTTGACTCCACGCATTCAGTCTCTTTTTTTGTATTTTGCTTTGATGTTGTTGTTGTTGTTACTAATCCCAGGTGGTGTAGCTCAGCTACACCACCTTCATGAAACCAAAAATCTCCAAGAAGTCCCGGAATAAATTCGGATCACTTATAATCTCGGAAATCTAGAAATTCAAGCATTTAAGGATATGCTCAGGAGAGGCTTGGTCGACCCTGCACCAATGACACTCCGAGAACTGTTTCTCTAACTGTTGGAAAGCAAGAGATTAATGCTTAAAAATTTAATTAATTTTGCTTTAAAAAATGCTCAAACTTCAAAACAAGACACATATATTTATTGCAAAAACTGCTCAAAATTCCAATTAGCACCGAGAATATTTTAAATCCTCAGTTTTAAAACCATTTGAACACCATAAGTCTTGGAACAAGGCATGTTACCACTGGAATGTCAGATTCTTCATAAGTCAGGAGGCATCAGATCTTGTGACTTGTGGTAGCTGTTTTCCTGACCATTAATGTCTAACTTTATCTGTATAACATGTCTATCAATGTCTTTAATTGTCTTTACTTTATTTAATTTCACAAATAATTATCAATGGTACGACTACAATAATAAAACTCGTGTCACACTCAACGATTCCGGTAGTGTTCGCAGTACTTACGTTGCCGAAAAATCGCAGTGGCAATATAAAGTCAATTGCATGTTTTAAATGCGACAGAGGCGAAAACCGTACCTTGGATAAGAATTCTGTTGACTGTTTCAGGCTAACCGCGACTACCTTCGCCCCTACATGCCCATCCGCTATCCCGATGGCCAGGAGTCCACGCTGCTCGGCCTCCGATTCACAGTACAGCCCAGGCATTTCCAGCGGGGCGAGATGAGGCTCAAGTGCTTGGCCACTCTCTTCAACGTGACCAACATGCGTAATGAGGACATGGTCATCAGCAGCAGGCAGGAGAGCTCAGGTCTTGTCGTGGTCATCAACAGAAGCGGTGAGCAATATTAGCTACAATACAACCACAGTTATATTTTAATTGATCCGTTGTCGATTTTCCTTATAGATAAATTGACATCGTCTCTTAAATATCTTCATTGTCTCAATGTCATAATACAATAGTCATTATATTTGGATTAGTGTACATTGTGATTGTCCCTAGGTCTATTGATTTTCTTAGTGTAACTTTTTATCCGGGGCACTTTCCTTTTACAGCAGTGAATATGCTATTGTCTCTTCTCGATATACATTTGTTTCAATAATGATATCATTTTTAAAGAGACATGTGGAATATTTTCTTGCGATATATAAAAATTATTGTTCCCAAAATATCTTACACGCTACATAAAACAGAAATTTTCTTAAGCGATGAATTAAAATACTACAAAGCTAGCAGATTCTTTAAAAGAAGTTTCACTATTTTTTGTTTTGATCATTGTATCATTGACATCTTCATTGTCTCAATGTCATAATACCGAATTCATTACTTTTTGGATTAGTGTATATTGGGATTGTCTCTAGGACATTGTCTTAGTGTCACTTTTTATTCGTGATGATTAAAATAAATTTGCTTCAGTAATGGTATAATTGTTGCAGAAACATGTGGAATGTTTGCTTTCGATTTATAAAAATAATTCACCGTCTTACACGCAGTATCACCGTACATCCTGCACAGAACAGTTTTTTTTAAAAATTAGATTGAGAGTGGAGAATTAAATTACTACATCACTATCAGATCATGTAACAGAAGTTTATTTTTTGTAATTTTGTTTGGTGCATTCTTGCCTTATCGATTTCCAATCTAGCTTCTACTTTGAAATTGAATTTTTCAAATTCTTCTTAAAATATCCAGCCAAAGGCTAACCGAATTTAAATTTAAACTTTCACCAGATAGAGATTGGTTGTACTCGATATGCATCCTACAAACCTAAATAGGTTTCTTTTAGCACTAGCTACTAACTTATAAAATAGAGACAGGAAACATTGAAGTAAAAATTGAATTCCATTATCTCTCCATTTTCCATTTATGCATTATATTTCCGTTTTCAGGTGTCGATGGAATCGACATGGAAAAAACTTCTTTGTGGATGATCGTATTTCTCATGGTATTGCTATGCTACCGGTAGCAGAAAAACCATCCATTGGGATATTGTGCTACTTTCATCTCACTGCTGTGCAGTGGTCTTCACGTGCTTCTGTGATTGAAAAAAAATTTGTTCTATACAAAGATTATCTACATGATATGAAGAGTGCAATGTCAAAACTCACATTCTCCAAAGTATAACTAAGATATAGGGCCCGGTCTCTTCATTGGCGACTTCGTCCAATTGAATTTACCATTGTCGAAAGTCGCTAATGAATGGACCGGGCTCTACGTCTTAGTTATACTTTGGAGAATATGAGTTTTGCAACTGCAAGTTTCACATAACACACAATCCCAAACTACCTGACCTTTTAGATGACTGAATTGCACTACAATGCGTTTTATTCAAATATGTACAAAACTGTGTGAAAGTATATGCGACCGCCGAATTATGTATTATTCTATTGATGTGACCCACGAATCATTAACATAAACATAAGTAAATTTGATTTTATGCTTAATATTTGCCAGAATGTTTACAACAAAAATAATACTATTTTTGTTTGAACTGAACTTCTTATTTTAACGAAATTGCTTTAAAGTAATTGAACATATCTTCGTTCAACAAAGTAAGTGTTTAAACGTAAATATGTAAATAAAAATTTATTCGATCAGTAGATAAGATTTTTTCTTTGAAAATTTAACTAACGTAATACAACAAATGACAATCGGAAAACAAATGACAAAAAACATTAATATTTTCATTTCTCAAATTTTTTCATTCTGGCATTTTTTTATTATAAATTTTTACTCCTGGTATCTACAAGATGTATGTAAAATTCTTTATTTCAAAGTTGTCTAAAAGCTCAACTGTTAATGAAGTTGTGTTGAGTCGAATAAGAATCTATAGAATATATATCTTCTTCGAAATGAATGAAACAGTATCATTTCCGTCTTAGATTCTGAGTTCTACTCGCGATTGAACTATCTTTCCTTTATTTCGTAGATTCGTTAATTTCTAACAAGCAAATTCCAATCACATCATTAAATCATCATTCACAAATTGAAACCTTTTCCTGAAATACGGTTTAGTCTGTACACAACAAACATTTTGGTGTAACGTTACTCCAGCTTCATGGGGGAATGTTGCACCAAATTCACGTATTAAAGTTATACCGTAGAACAGGAATAAACCTCTTATTTGTGTAACTTCATCATTGAAACATTTTTCCATAAATGCGGTGTAACGTTCCTCCGTAAAGCGGGATGCAGCTAAGCTGTTATCAGTTTTATGGAGTAACAAAACCAAATTCATTTTCACATTGTACACAACAATTCCTTAAAGGTGTTTGGTTTAAAGTAATATGTACCACAATATTAATTAATATTTTTTCAAAAAATCTTAATAATAAGCCTGTATGTAGTTGAAGATTAAAAACAGTTTCAAATTCAAGAGACTATTGTGTGTACAGAACTGCTCAGGTTTTTTACCCCTGTAAAGGTTTTAAGTTTTCATTTGAGAAGGTGGAAATGTTAATGCCTTCGTCTCTAGGATAAAAGCTATTGTTGTTGCATGAAGAAATTTTAAACGCAAAAGTAACCAGAAGTAGTTGTAAATTATTTTTATCTTGTGGGAGAAATAATTTTAATGCTTCAAATCTCACTATAAGTTAGTATTAAAGATTCAGTATCAGTTTTTACCGTCACAAGATAGAATGAAGCAAACTTCATTTTCTTTTTGGATCAAATTGATAATTTTTTCTAAATTATTTTTAAATTTAGTGCATTTTTAATTTTAGTATAAAAAAATGCCAAATTTACTATTTAACGATCAAAGGAAAAAACATTATTTAAGACTTTTAGATATTGCTTTCAGTCACTCAAATTATAAATTGTTTCGATGCTATTTTATTATTTTTCTAAAAATAATATCTTTACTGGTAAATACCAACATAATCAGTGAATGTCGTCGGGTGTTGGTGGCAATTTTAAACGAAGGTTCCGCCGTATTTAATACTTTATTTCCTAAAATTTTCTTAAAACTTAGTGACATTAGGACATGCTTTCTTATACATTAAAACATCAAGACAAAGCTCAAATCATCAATTCTGCACATAACAAACTCACATAATAGAAATTGTCTGATATTTCATCGAATATATTTTGTTGTACCCAATACAAACCCTGCATTCATAATATGTTTGGTATGCTGTAGATATAATATTTGTTAAATGTACATAGATAACTTAGATAATTTAAGCAGCACAATATTTCGATTTAAAATAGAGATTATGTTTATTAACTTTCTTGTTAATGTTGTTGCTTTCAATAGAAAATCACCATGTAACATGTTGCATATTTAAAATAAATCCCTTTTGTTGTTGTTTCAAATGGTTAAGTGGGGTTTTTTTCAATTCACAACGTAACTGAAGGGTCTAGTTGCATAACTCCCAATCGCCATAATATAACTAAGATGGAGGGTTCGCTTCCTTCATTGGCGAAATCATCCAATTGAATTTACAATCGCTAAATGTCGCGCCAGACATTTTCATCTTAGTAATACTTTGGAGAATGTGAGTTTTGCAACTCGACCTTTCAATTCGGGTAAAATAGTAAACGTAAATAAATAGCTTTCATCAGTTACCAAACAAATGTATAGTAGAAATTAACCAATGTAAAATACAAATTAGCCCGTGTAATATACAAATTAACCAACCACTTAAATTTAATACATTTTGTAACAACATTTAATGGATTTTTAATCGAAGGATAAACATGTTATGTTGCATCTCTATATTAAAAAAAGTAAGCTCTTTTAAAACGTACGAAGCCATAACAGCATGAAATATTCATCTTAGAACTACATGCTTTTTCTGGAGTGTGTGTCTCCCTTATACCTCGATGCCTGTTTTTCAAATTTCCGATTAGTTTTTTAATTAAAAATAAAAATTAGTCTCTCTCTCTATGTTAAAGTATTTGCTTTTAAAACGTACGCAGCCATAACAGCATGAAATATTCATTCAATCATTCCATTCTTTTTCTGGAATGTGTGTCTCCCTTATACCTCAAAGCCTTTTTTCAAATTTCCAATTAGTTTTTCAATTAAAAATAAAAATTAGCCTCTCTCTGTGTTTAAGTATAGGCTTTTAAAACGTACGGAGCCATAACAGCATGAAATATTCATTCAATCATTCCATTCTTTTTCTGGAATGTGTGTCTCCCTTATATCTCGATGCCTTTTTTTCAAATTTCCAATTAGTTTTTTAATTAAAAATAAAAATTAGTCTATCTCTATGTTAAAGTATATGCTTTTAAAACGTACGGAACCATAACAGCATGAAATATTCATCTTAGAACTCCGTGCTTTTTCTGGAGTGTGTGTCACTCTTATACCTCGATGCCTTTTTTTTCAAATTTACAATTAGTTTTTTAATTAAAAATTAAAATAAGGCACACGAAAATGAAATTTTGGTTCTTTTTTGCATAACATCACGGGAAAAAGAAAGGCGTCACTCCGTTATATTTATGTTCTTTTTAAAGAAGAGTTGCTCTCCTCTCTGTTCTTTTAAAAAGAACAGTTCTTACTGTTTTACAAAAGTTGCTTTACAAGTAGAAGAATTCAGGCAAATATAAATATATCTTCATTAAAATGAACAAGGTTTTATTTTGTTTCGTGTTTATATATAGAAAAGGTTTACAGATTTGTTTTATTACAAATGATTTTGCTTTAAAATATATTATAGCAAGATAGAAGGTTTACAGATTTTTTTAGTTTAAATATTTCGGATGATAGGTTAGGTTTTAATCATCTTTGCACAAGAGGGCTATTAGCAATTGCCGTCGTAATTTCGATCCACAGTCAAGTGACGAGCTGACACCTAAATACGCACTCAACTCAAACTAGGACGTCATCATAGATTATAAAAAAATAATTTATGACAAAACTATTTTAAATAAACATTTAACATAACAATTACTCAGATAAACATTTTCAATAAAAAAACATTTTATAACAATATTATTTTATTAGGTTAATTCTGCTACAGTGGGAACAAAATTTCCTTTTTTTTTATAAAACACGAACATAAGATTACGATGTTTTTTGCGAAGGGTTGTTGAATGATAGCGAGCAGGGGACGTAGCCCCCTGTCGGCCGCGAAGCGGTCCAATGGAATTGTGCAGAAATTCCCGGGGGTTGGTGAGCGATAGCGAGCAGATGGCGTAAAGGAAGAATACAAGAATACAAGCTTGCGAGCCAGTGAAATTGCACAGCAATCCAAGGGTGCGAGCTTGCGAGCCGGGCGCAGCCCCTAGTTTGTTAAAAAGAATGTAAGCTGTGTATGGTTATTCTTAAACCTTTGCATTTTTCTCAAATATGATAACTCATGATTCGTAATAACTTTAACCCGCTAATCGTCAGATGGACCATCAAAAGTGAAATAATATAACATAAAATATAAAATTTTATTTTGCTAGGTCTTCATTTAATTGTCCATTTGTTAATTTGCTTTAATAATACAACTTTTGTATCAAAATTAAAATAATATAAGAACTTAAATATTTTCAATCAGTATTTAATTCTAGTAGTTGGAAAAAAAATCGGAATAGAATAACATTTGTTTAAAACTTATAACATTTGCATTGGATTTAAATTAATATAGTTTAAGATAGTTAGATATAATTTTATTTCACGGCAATAAAATACTTGCCATACAAATAAATTAAGACATCAGCAAATTAAATGCTTTATATCTGCAACAAAGCATGAAGGACATTAAGTATGGCAGTTTTATGTTTATTTTATGTTGTAAAAATTCATTTGCACTAGTTTTCAAATTTAAAGTTGATGGAATAAAAAAATAAGCTCGAATAGTAAAAACAAAATACAACAACAAAACCTTCTGGATAGTAGCTAATCATTTTCTGTAAAACTAAACGGGTTCGTTGCCAATTCAACCCTCCTATTGGTTAAACCACTTTAACCACTAACTACACCCCCAAACCGGAGTTACTTAACATATTACCATCGGAAGCGCCTTCCGACGTCGGGAAAAAATGTCCTCGTGGTAGCCCCTAAGCCGGTTATCGGATCTGAGGGTCGGAATGGGAACTTGTCGCCGGTGGAAACTTCTCACCGCGGTATCTTTCTGACCAGCTCGTGGTAGGGCCCCAGGATTCGATAACAAGTGGTTTTACGTGATGACAGGGTATTTTCGGGCTTGAACGAAGGTATGCTTGGGTATTTTCGGGTTATTTTCGGGCTGGAAACGCCACTCGAGTGAAGCGGTTTAGACGGTTATCTAATAAGCGAATAAGCGAAGTAACGATTTTCCCCGATACACTCGAGTAGCGTTCAGTTCGATGAAGATCAGAACAATCAAATTAAACTGTGATGCCACATACAAGGTAAAGTAATTTTCTATACGAGTAGCTTTAAAAAATTGTTAATTGTTTTATGTCAGGCCTAATACTCGATTCAGTTTGTCCTCGTGTAAACTAATCAGACAAGACATTTTTACAAAATAAGAATCCGCAAAATAATTTTTTTCTCAAATGTTAGTTTTTTTATTTAGTATCATATCACGTTATCTATTTAGTATTATATAACAATATTGATTCCTATCACATTATATTTACTTCTAAAATTTATTAATAAGATGCTAATTAAAGGCTTAAGTTTAAAATACTTACTTTAATACATTTATTGGTCTTTGTTATCATAAAATGCTGCAATTGCTTAAACTATATTAAAAAATTAAAATAAAAACATTTAACAAAACTTTTCCTTTTTCTTTTGCACAAATAAATTTAAATTAACGAAATTCTCCAACCAATAAAACTTTACAAACTCTTGTACTTTTAGTAAGCCGATTTAAATGCAAACCAGCGACTCTACTGCGGCAAGTCTATAGAACCAGAAATTTAATTTACTTTGTTCTGTTTACAAGAAGCTCATAAAAAAATCATTCCCAATAACTACATACAATAAATACATATTACTTTAAAAAGTACTTGATCAATTTCTTTTCTAATTTCCCAGTTGCTAACACAAACCCTAGCGTCCTCTCAAAAATGCAACGAAATTGATGTTTTTCCTTTCCCGGAACAGCAATGGCCAAAAAAACAATGCTTCCTCGGCAAAGATAAAGTTGCCCTAGTCACTCTAGGGAAGTGCAACAATGTTAGCGTGACATATAATCCGATTAACTCACGTGATCTTTCGCAAGTCTACTGCAAAAAAGTACACAAAAATATGGGATTTAGAATAGCTTCTATGTAAGGTTAGAACGGTTATATTCTTCTTCGAAAACCGTTCTTGGCTTTGAAAGTTATTTTATTAAGAAAATGTCTTTATATTTTTATTTGCATTCGTGTCAGTGGCTGAAAGGTAGTACGTGCCCGCCTCATAAGCTCAAGATGGCGGGTTTGAGCCCCGGTTGAGTCTTCAGATTTTCATGATAGGAAATTTGTCGGTACGTATGTCATATGATGACATGGCGTGTAAAAGATTCCTTGAGTATCCATTTGGATTGGGTTCTCTCGGCAAACTGAAACTCTTGACATACTTTAACAGCCAAAGAGAGCTCAGATTCATCGTAATCTGAGCGTCAAAATATGTAGCGAGAGCCGCCAAGATAGTGCCACAAAGGAGGCTCTCAGTTCTGGGGAATATGCCGAGTCTGCAAAGGGCTTCATCCACCAAAAGAACAGCCCCGTTCAAAAAAATATTTGCTTATCCACTGTAAATAAAATATTTTAGATTAGGGAATTGCTTGACCATTCAATTTTTGCTTGGCGTTTACATTTAAAAGACATGCGAGTTAAAGCAAACAATGCAAGTATGTCCCCAAAACGGAAAATACTTCCAGAGAGTTCGACTCTACTATACTATATATGTACCATCATCATTAATATAGCACTTCAAAAAATATCCGAAAAAAATGCATTTGGTTTTTGTTATGACAAAATAATTTGGTTACAGACGAATCAGGATCCAACAAACATCCAACATACATTAGAATATTTTAACGAAAAACGACTAAAAATAAAATTAAATACTTTTTTCTTAAATTCAGAAAAATGTACTATTTTGACTTAGACAATAACTAAACCATTAACCATCATTACCATCATAACCTACCATTAAAGACAAAAATCAACTTTTTCCCAATTCAAACATTTCAAGAACCTCTATTGATATATTTAAAGAGCAAAGATAAAATAATATAAGGATATTTCTTTAACATTTCTACTCACTGCCGTAACCATTCATTTGAAAGTTTAAAAGCTACCAGTGAATAAAAACAAAATATTAATTTACTGACATATAGAAATAGCTTATTAGCATGCATACGTCCCTTGACCATTACAGCGTTAAAGTATGAGATTGTTTTTCTTTTTTGTCTTCGGAAAAAGTAATTGAATCTAAATATTATTGTATCCTCGGCGTTCTCGATGCAAGATTTTTTTTTACGTTGAGCATCGGTTGAGGTATCAAATCTTGAAGAATAAAATACTTTTTTTCTTTTAATAAAAGATGAATCATAGTTTTTAATTTTGATGTTACGAGCTGTGGTCTTATGTAAAGTGTTTCTGTTGAAAGTAACGTAATTTAATGCAAGTCATATTTATTTATTGTTTTTAATATTGTTTGAAGAATGAAGTACATATATTTATGTTTGTACAAAAAATGTGTTTTAAAGTTTCTATGTATATTTGTTCATTGCAATAAGAAGGTTTAAGATTTTTCAAAGCTTATTCACTTGTAATATAAGATACCGTGTTACAATCAGAAAAAAACTTGTGCTGACTTTCAATAAAGAATGTGTTTACCCAGTTATTACAAGTTGTGTTGAAACAATACAAAAATATTATGGCGATCAAAAAATAATACATGGTTAGCGCAAAAATCCGAAATGTAGTTCAGTAACTGCTTTTTAATGTTTAAAGTATAAATAGCTATACTAAAGCTTAAAAAATAATTATTACGGTACCTTAAAATGAATATATTAAAATTTTTTTACACATATTTGAGGAAACAATGTTACGGTACTTTAAAAGGAATATTATAATTTTTTTACACAGACTTGAGGAAACAATGTAGTTCATGGGGGGTTTTTTTCAATTGCGCATGGATATAATAATTGCCGTCTCTTGTGATCGTCACTTGTCGTGATCAAAGTGAAGAACACTTTCGTGATCGTGTTTTTAACTAGCTTGTGTCTTTTTAGTAACATTTATTTAAGGAAATCCCAGTTATTTTAATACATCTTACAATTCTTCTGAATTCTATCATGCTACCCGAGTTACTTTATCTGCTCTATGGTCGCTAAGACCGCCCTTTTGACGATGTCTTCCACTAATATAGAATACTTTTTTCAATAAATATATTTATTAAAACTGATCGTACATAGTAAAAATATGTGTTTTTGAAAGCATCAATTTGTGTTCATTACACTGTACCAAGACAGAATATATCATTCACATCTAAAAACTCTTTAAGTTATCCATTTTAGCATGGATTTTCATATATAACTTGACATTGCATATGCAGATGAAAATTAATAAACTATTTTTATCTCCCTAATGTCATATTATTTGGATTTAAAAACTATATTACCAATGGGCATTGCTGACGTTTTTTAGTAGAAAATGTTCCACAGGATTGAAAATAAGGTCTCGATTGTAAATTCAATGTAGTGAGAAGAGCTTACCGTATCAAACAACCAATCACCGAAACCACCAATGAAATCCAGAAATGAATACAGGAATAATTTGAGTCACGTGAAGCAAGTCAATTGTTTTTATAAAAAAAATATTACTCGCAAATTTTTTTCTTCGAAAATAGCAATTTGTACCCGAAATAGTAAAGGAGAGTTAACCTTTCGAAACAGCCTGAAAATAGGCAAACATGTATGGTTGTTTTCTTTGCATATAATTTAAAATTAATTTTTAATAAGTTAAGTATTTGTTTATAAATCATAACTAGGTTTATTTATAAAGAGATGATCTCGAAATCATTATGAAGCGAAAAGAAATTAATAATTAAATTGAAAATTTTTTTAGAATAACAATTAAAATTCATTGTTTATAAAATTCGGAAATTTATGTTTGCTGGTAGTAAGACTGGTGGGTAGAAAGACTGATGCATAAGATACATAAAAAGCCTGGTCTAACTCTCAGAAAGTACATCAATATTTACTTTAAGTACAAAATTGATTTCTATTTTGAAAATACTTATTTTACCAAAATTTATTTCATGCTAAATTCCAATAGTTCATATGGTCTATTAGAGCCAAATTCTTTTTTAGTCTAAAAACCAAGTCTCAAATATTTTTTCTTCAAATATATGTCACAGTTTTCCAAAACGAAATATGTCCATATTTCAGGCATAACGATTGACACCGAACTGAAGAACGATTCTACAAAAACACATCCTACTAATTGAGTAAGAATTTTATAGCATATCATCCTTGAAAATTCTTTGCCCCATGCTTGTTCACATTTCAACCCACTTACGCCAGCTTTTGCAAGCGCTGCTATAGAACGCATATCTCCTCTTTTCGACGACTTTATCTAAAATGGATCTCCATCGCTTCTTCATGCTGGTAGGAGCAAAGTGCCAAGTTTTGCATAAATCTTTTCAGCTGTGAGCAAAAATCAGAAAGTCAGAAGCCATGGCCGTTGTTAGGCCATCTTTTTTTTCTTGGCGGGAGAAACTGTTTGTTTGATAAAGGTGTCACTCTCTTAACGAAAATGCGATTGAGGAGTGAGGGGAAAATAAAGTTCACGTACTTTTATAAAATACGTATTCTTAGTTATTGTTATTTATCTAAAGACTTTATTTGGTGAATTTCAGGTGACGTATTTCCTTTCAGCTTCATTCCTACATTTCCTTTGATCTGTGCTCCGATTGGTGTTCTGTTCCCACATGACATTATTTCACAAATCGAGGCTCGAGAATAAATGTATTTTCATTCAACATTTCTCCTGCCACTCAAATCCTGAAGCATGCCCATTCGATGCAAATATATAAGGTGATTGAAGTCATTTCAAAGAGTTTTAATTATTAAAAATAATGTTACTTTAATAAGTAGATTATAATATTAACTGCGAACGGAGTGGAGCATAGTTTGTCAAACGTTCATCGTTACATCAAACGTTCTATTTCCTGAAACAAATATCAACCAAGGCCGTCAGTGTATTGGTGGTAGGTTGGTACACATATTTTCCGGTTTGTGTGCTTGATCAGAGACCCGCTTATAAACCTTCATCAAGTAAGACAAACACAGACAGAATTTTTACGGACACAGAGAGCGAAAGTACACACAGAGCGCAATCGGGAATCGAACCCCTCACCCGGTACAGTGCACAGACTGTTAGAGTAATGGGCTGCGATCGAACCCACTAGGCCACCCAGGCCGTCAGTGTATAAAAGGAGACTATATATAATGACCAAAGATAACAGAGTAGGGACAGTAGTTCATTGTAAAAACATAAACGCAAATTTGCTTGTTAAATTTATAGATTTTCAATTGTATATGATCCCGTTCACTGTCTGTACGAATTTTTATTTTGCCTTGAGAAATGTTTTTTAACATTAAAAAAATAACTATTTTTTTATAAATGTAAAAATTTATCCCACAAATAAAAATTTTAGCTACCTAAAATATATTTCAGATGCCACTGGAATATATAATTAAAACAGTTTAAGAAAGTTTAGAAAGTTAAGACGTTCAACAAAGAAAGTCATTTTATTTTCTTCAAATGAAACTTAAAAAATCTAACTTGACAAGTAAAACAGTTTTTTTTAAAGAAAATGTTGTAGCAGACTTTTCTCACTGTGATTTCTTTCACGAATTCTCAGAACTAAAGAACAATTTGCTCTTATTTAAAACAAGAACAGAAGGCAAATAATACATTGTTTTGCTCTTTAAGTTACCTTGTGCGATATAAGACCAAAATTCTTTCCTCAGATAAAATGACTACGATAGGATTTTATGAACGTTTTTAAGAGGATGTTTCGGCTGAAATCGCATCTTACCTGCTAAGATAATGACACTTATCAGTAGTTAAACGAATTCAAATAGATTACCCGTGATAAAAAGTGTATTTTAATGGTTATAAAAACAGTATCAGTTTTGAGAAAGTTATAGTCGTTTGTTTCAATTAATCACTAACTACACCTATCTATTTTTATTTATAGTTTAAAATCCCTCTAATAGAAGACATCAACGCTATTCTTGTTTAGCTAGATTTTATGAAATAAATTTTTTTAAGCTTAATTGAATTTTCATCATTAACGCATTACAAATAAATTCAATAGATATTTTTTTTTAAAAAATTGATACTCCTTAAATGACTCTATTGTATAATACTGAATGTACATACATATATTATTTTTGAGTGGTCAAATTTAAATTTCAATTACTAATTTCGGAAGGGTAACGGCGATTTGCCGTCAAGTTAGGCCTAAGAAAAAATCTCAATTTGAAATTTGTTTTTTTTTTGTGAATGGGCATGTTTCCTATCTTGAGTGTCAATCGAAATATTGAAGGAAAATATTTTTTCTCCAGCCACGATTGTTGAATCCATGTCCTGTGGAAACAAAGAACCAATCGGAGCACCAAACGGATTAGATGCAGGAATAAAAGCTGGAATGAAATACTTCAAACAGTCCTGACAATACCTGAAACAAGCCAATTATATGATTTTGTTTTATGTCTAAAGGCATGGGGTTGGCGTAGCCCCCAAGTTATGTTAAAAACTACTGGCATTTATATTTAGTATGCTCTTAAATTTTGCTGTTATTTTAACATATAACAATATTCTTCCACATTATCTAGTAAACTTTATACGAATATTTTCTTAAAAGATTATGTCACTTTTTTCAAGATTGTACTTAAGTCAAAATCAAGTAGTCAGATAACACCCCATAGTTTACTTATGTGTGTAGGAAGTTTCAGTTTAAAAAATGTCAGTATATCCCGGGTATTCATATTATTTAAAAAAATTATACAATTTAAGGGAATCAAAAATACTCTGTTCAATAAGCTTTTTAATGCAACTAAGTAAACTTACAAATATTTATAAATCATAGAATATTTGTTTTGATATTATTTAATTTAATATTTTTTAGTCCTAACAACTAAATTTAGGAGCAAAATCCCAAATATCTGTTATAGAAACAAAAAAATAGAATTAAAATAACTCTGCACTTTACTTTAAAAATTATTAATTTTATATTGTACTCATGATGACTTAAGTTTATAAAAATAGTTAGCTTAACAAATGGAAAACTTCCTTTTGGTTAGCTTTTACTGCAAGGATACTACCATCGTAGAAAAACAGGTTCTACAGATTTCTAATGGATTATTAATGGAAAAAGTAGAATTCTCTCTTTTAGTTAGGAACATTACAATTCCTAAATATTTAAGCAACCTGTTTTGGTATTTGAAGCCCTTCTGGCATTAAATTCATTGTCCCGATTTGGAGTTTTAATCGCCCAATTTATGGTACATAAATTTGAAATCTGCAAAGGAAAAAAATTATTATGTGCACCGTATCCCATTATGTAAAAATGGCAACAATACAATTATGTGTTTTTCCCACTTATTACTACTAAGTTGTAATTATTATTATTATTATTATTATATTATTATTATTATTATTATTATTATTATTATTATTATTATTATTATTATTATTATTATTATTATTATTATTATTATTATTATTATTATTATTATTATTATTATTATTATTATTATTATTATTATTATATTATTATTATATTATTATTATTATTATTATTATTATTATTATTATTATTATTAATTGTGTAATAAAAATAAATGGTTAGCATAAAAATTGTGTTGAAGGCACAGCACGCATGAATTCTTCCGAAATGTAGTTCAGTATCTGCTCTTTAATGTTTCAAATAAACAGCTATGCTAAAGATAAAAAATCTATATTATGATACTTTAAAATGACTGTTATATTTTGTTTATACATATTGTAGGAACAATATATCTTGCATTTTTTTTTGTTAATCATGCATTGATAAAATAATCGTCTCTTTTTGAGATCATCAGTAGTGTTGAAACAGTTATCAACACAATTCTTGTATTGAAACAACAGCTTATTACTATTCTTACACAATTAAAGTTTACATTTGAATGTTGCGTGGCGTTTGTGAATCTCGTTTGTGAATCGCGAATGGATTTAATAATTTTCTTGCCATCGACTCAAATTTGTGTTCGTATGTCATCAACACAATTCATGTATTGAAACAACACAAAGTTGTACTGTTGCCACTTTTAAAAAATACTTGTGTTCCACTTGTGCTGTTTGAACACAAGTTTTTTATGAGTGTAATTGATATCTAGTACATTCTTACTCTAACACAGTTGGGCACTATGTAAGTAAAAATATTCAACAGATAAAATCAACGTGTTTAGTTGCTAACCAACAATACTGTAGTTCAGATTTCTAACTCTACTATTCATGGACTGTAATGGAACGCTACACTGTAAAAAAATCTGTTAATATTACAGAAAAATGTCATATGTTTACAAAACAAATTCTTTTATTTTCTTTGAATAGATTTTCTCCCTAAAAATAAACTGTTTCAAGTAAAAACAGTTTATTTTGCTTTTAACTGCGTAAAGTGTATTAGACTGCAAAAGAAGAGGCATTTCAACTGATTGCGTTATCTCTAGAACTAGAATAGTTGGGACAGCGTTGGACTGGAGCCTAAAGGTCCATGGTTCAAATCCGCGATTTGACATTATTAGGCATTATTAAACCCATGTATCAATCATGTATGTGTAATGTGCCTGTCATTTATATCATGATAGTCACATTATTAAACCTCATTAGTTTTGTAGTTAGCATCACCGCTGGTGTCTGGGGGATGTAAAGCTTCCTTTTTTCTTTATAATTTGTCTGTTAAAAAACAAAATTCGCTTAAAATTATAAATTATACGCATAAAATAAGCTCTGAAAATTTCACTGTATTTTTCTCGCACATCAGCTGACAGTTTTTTCTGTAAAAAAACAGACTTATTTTACAGTGTAGACTGCATCTCTGGAATTCGATTCCCGGCTGAAATTCAGATTTTAATTATGACTACCTCATACCTTGATTATTTTAATTAGGTTTAAATTGTTTATGCTGTTGGTTAAATAAATACTTAAAGGTAAAAAAACAAACACACCTTTTACATCAATTCCACGAACACAGAATATTTTTCTAACACATCTTCTTAAGACAGTTTATTAGTGTAAGAAGAACCTGGCAAGTGTACCCAAGAGATGAGTCTTAATATGAAATTATAGTCCCAAAGGTGGACAAGAAAGCATCAAAGAAGATCTCCTTTAATGCGAAACACGATCATGTATTTCTTAGTTCTTATCTGCGAAAAGAAAGGCTAGTAGCCCAAGAAATGACCATATCAACAAAAAGATTATCTATTTGGCCACGGAAAACAATACTGAAACAGTCTCAGGTCCATTGGCAAATAAATTGAATCAGCAGTTTGAAGAAGGCAACACTTTTCATGGGAAATTTTTTACACTAATTTTCTTCTTCAAACTGATGGTTCTAAACTGGGTGTCTTTAAAGAGAATGCTGCAGCAAAAGAAATAACGAGGTTTGGATAAAATAAAAGACATTCAGTCGATAAGTCACGTACTTAAGGTATAGGTTAAATTGATTGATTGATTCTTTGGATAATTTTATTTGAATTAGAAGATTTAGAAAAAGAGAACTCAATTAAGTCCTATTTAAATTTAAAAATGATTTCATTATAAAAAAAATTGTTTGTTCCGCCTAATTATTTTAATACTTATTATGTGTTTCATGCATTAACATGTTTTATTTATTTCAAGAACAGGAATGATGTTTTATTGGTATTCTATGTACACAGTTAATATTTTTATACTTATTTAATTACCCGTTTGTATCTTTTGATAAGTATCAGAATTCTTCTTTTTATTTAGAAAAAAATTTAAAACACCAAAATTATTAAAATAAGTTTATTATGAGCGGAGAGGAACAAAAAGTATCATCAATTATAATAGCTCTCACAATCTTCAGAAGAAATTTAATCTGGAGTAAATATAACTTTATTCTATAATCGGTATTATCATTAATTTTTAGTTGATTTTAATACTTTTTATTAATAGCTATTTTTTTTTAAATTTAAAACTAATAATTGCCAAGTAAACTTACTTAACTTTATTTCAGAAGCAATTTCATTTAACAATTTTCCCATTCATTAAATAAACACATTTTAACCAAATGCGGGTGTTTATTTAATAATTAAAATCTTCAAACATAACTAATCTCTTAGCGTAAGATCGGTTTGTTCAATTTCCAAAATTGAAATATAAATACAATAGAAAGCTGTGTTAAATTCTTTTACCCATCCCCAAATAGTTACAGTATTACAATATTACCATTATCCAACCTGATACAAATCGTTCCTACTAATATACTCAACATAATTAAAATCCACGAAACAAAATCTCGTGAAAGATAACAGGAAGAAAGCTCTCGTATTACGCAAACTTCAATGAGGGCTCATTTATTAACTGAAAAGGAGTTATTTCTCGTTTGCTGAAAGAAGCTTTTTGTTTTAGCCCAGCGGTGGAACTTTAAAAAGTTGTAAATTTTTCAAAACTCTATTAATATAACGGAATCAATATTTTGTTTCGTTCATTTAGGAAGTGTACCCAATTAACAACTTCAACTTTTATTTTAATAAATAAAAATTTATAAATAATATTGAATTTCTTTTAATTACTTAATATCTTATAAGCTGATGAAAATTTTATATAAGCTGACCGAATTTTAAAAATAAGTGCTTATACTCAGTCGCGAGTCTTTATGGGTTATTTTTGTTAAAATTGATAAACCACTTTCCTAAAGGACAATTTTTCACAAACCACTTTTCGTAAAAGTCATAACTATTCATACTTATGCTAGTGCTCTATTTTTTTAGTTCTTTACTTGTACGTGCACCCCACAATTCAAATTTTTTGGTGTAGTAATTTTGCATATGTTAATTGAATAGTTTTGAGAATAATATATGAATTATTCAGCTTATATTATTTTAGAAGTAACTTTATTGAACTTTGTGAACAAAATAGAGACGTAATGTAAGTTCAGCATCAAAAATAAACGAAACGTTAAAATTTATTTATAAATGTCAAATGCCCGTACAGTATGATTAATGATTGATTTATTCAAAAATAACTTATTACTTTTTGTGCAATTCGTACATAATTAATTTTAAAAATTAAAGATTAGCAAAGGATATATATATTAAAAATTTTTAATAATTGTTAAATCTCAAAAAGTAGAACCTAGTTATTATAATTAAAAAATACCAGTAGGATTAAACATAATACCTGAGAAGCAATTAATAAACAACCCCAAAGGTAAGTGGGCTTTTTCTATTCTACGAACCCCCACCTCCTCCTCCTCAACCCTCAAAACTTCAATCACCCTCATAATTCCCAACAACAGAGTATTTTTTCCCTAGCCCCTCTCCCCTTAACGAATTTCCGGAAGAATCCCCCTTAATTACCTCCTCCCCCGCTGGATTCAATGTTTATCCCACTTTGTAATCCAAAAAGATAGTATCAGAAGCGAATCATATTTGAACTTACAATTAATAATACAACAATTAGTTGTTAATTCCACAGCAAAAACTGCTTATTCTGTTTATTTCTTGTCAATTATTTTTATGCTTAGTTTACTTTTAAAATTTAGAAATTGCAATTGAGGATTACAGATATATTTTAAGATTAAAACATCTTATTTTTAATAAGGCTTTTAATAGATTTCATATTTTGTTTACCATTGTTTAAATCGATTTCGAAGAAATAATAAAACGTTAATAAATAACGTAATAATAACAATAACCAGATATTGTAAAGGTTGAATTTTACTAAAGTTAAAAAAAAGGGGGAGTTTCTCTGTTGGTAAAAATGTTTATTTTTATTTTTTAAGAACACAAATTGCATCAAATAAAAATGTAGCTAAATTATAAACACCAATTTACCTACATAACATCAGGAGTAACCTCATCAATAAATGATCCTGCAAAAATAATTAATAGAAGTCTATAATAACTCTCTAGTTATTCGAGAGATAAAAATTCCATTATATGCCATAGTAGGGTTCGTGTTTAAGTATTCTACAGTTGCTTTTAGGTCTACTACATCCAGTGTTTCCTCCCCCCGATTGGTATCACGCGAATCGTCAAACATCGGCCTCAGAAACGTCAAGAACACATGATGCGCTCTCACTGGGGTTGGGCCTCCACGTTTTGTCTCTGTAGATTCTCTTAACGTATTACATCAATGGCAGGCTGATGATCGGATTGGCTCTTGGACTGTCGGATTGGCTGATGGGAACTAACGAATTTATTTGTGGATGACGAATTGGCTTATTTGGGAAAAAAAGAAGGTACTGCGCGGAGTTAATTGTAATAAAATAAGTTGGTTGTAATTGCGTAGTTTTAAAGGGATTGATATATTGATTAGGTGGGAATTGTTCAGTGAGTAATTCGTATATTTAGCATAACATACAACAGAAACACGAAGTAATTGTAGAATAAAGAGACAATAAATGACACAAATTAATTCCTGGCTAATGATCGGATTGGTCTCTTTGACTATATGAATTGCCAAATTGGACCGATAAATATATTTGTGGAGGACGACATTTATATGCGTTGTGACGGCCTACTTGGGGAGAAGTGATGTTAAGTTAATTGTAATAAAAGGGGTAATTTGATTGGTATGATGAGGTAAGGATTGGTTGGATGATCATTTGGATTCTTATTTGCTGCAAAATATAATACGGAACAAATTGTAAAATATACTAACATTGACAGTGACAGTAATCAGATGGATCTCTTGGACTGTCTGAATCCTTGATGGAGACTGACGAATTTATTTGTCTATGACGAATCAGCTTATTTAAGGAATAAGGAGAAACTATGCGAGGTGAAGTTAATTGTATTAAAATCAGCTAATTGTATTTGTAATAATTTTAAAAGTATTCACATGTTTATCAGTTGGTAATTTCTCAATGTGTGGAACTAGTATTGATAGAACAATGTAACACAGAATAAGGAACAAATTGTAGAATCAATTGACTTTAATGTCTAACAAATGATCCGATTGATCCATATAAATATTGGTATATAATATTAATTCGAATTATATATTTAAGAAATGCATAAAATTACATTTTGGGTTATAAAGCATATGTAGTAAAAGATAATGCTAAAGTGAAATGTTCAACCTAAGTTAACAGATTATTTAATGCTTATTAAGAATAGCATTCTTTTAAATTGGCTCAAGTGGATTATTTTAACGATCAATAAATATTAATGAAAAAATTACTTTGTATTCCAAAAATTATTAGCATTTCATTCACACGACAAAATATACATACTATATACTGTTCGTTAATGAAATATATATTATCAATAAAGTTTAACTCATATATAATATATAGCACTGACATTGTCTCTTTGATTCAATTCTTTTATCTTTTTATGTTAGAAATAATCTCAAATCGTCTTTAATCCCAGTCATTTTATCGATTTTTTCTTGTAGGAAGCTTATGAAGAAATGAATTTTTCCCGTTGTTTGTGGTACTTATTGTGTTACTTCGAATAATAATCTTAAAATAAAACTCTTTATATAATGCTCTTATTTCTTAAGAGTTTATTCTCTTATACTTTATACCTAGGCACTGATTAGAAAAGATAAAAGTTTGAACATAAAATTTTATATTCGTCTTTAAAAATGTCAAAGAAATATTGATTTATTGATTGTTTATACAGAAAGTATGTAACTCAATAAACACCTTGTATTAAAAAATGACTAAATGAACATTAATTTTATTAGGTTATTCATTAATTCCTTATTTAAGTTCTCCTCACAATTAAGAAAAGCTTCATAGCAACAGAATAACGTTTCGTTTTGACCACATTTCCCTTCCACGCACTCTTCCGCCCCCTCCTTACACACCTCTTTCCGGATATCATGTTTGCCAACTTCATGTCGTCAACTGTTAGTTTGTGTTGTGTGCCATTTTGATGAAGATGGACCTCTTGAGTTCCCACCGAAAGATGTAAATTTGCACTAATAAACTATTTGTGCTAATAGTCTACGTATTACATCTTGGTATTACAGTTTGGGAATTTTAATGCTCGTTTTTAAAAAGGAGATTTCTATAAAAAGTTGTTAGATTCGGCTTGTTTAAGGTGACGTAGTTCCATTCAACTTTCATTTTTTCCCTTCGATCGGTGCTTTAAATGGTGCATTGCTCCCACGTAAAATTGATTCACTACCAATCGAAGCCCGAGAAAAAAAATTATTTTCATTCACACAAAAATTGCCTCTGAAATCCCTAGAAGCCCAAGAGTAAAGATACAAACAATTGTACTCTTCAATACAGGGCACTATTACTTCCGAAAACACTTCCATGAGATGGGACTTTCTCAACAAGACCCCATATGCAGGAAATGCCAACGAGGAAACGGCATATCACTTTATATTTGAATGTGATATCCTTGCCTACACTCGACTAAATACTCTAGGTATCATTCATACTAAAGAGCTACACAACAGCTCTATCAAGGGTCTAATAGACTTTATCACTAAAGTAGGAAACCGAACGAATGGAGCTAAGAAATTTTTGGGTCTGGGATTTAGTACAAAATGCTACCCAAAGCAGAGATTCCTCATATCGGACAAACCTAAATCAAAGAAGAAAAAGAAGAAGATGCACCATATCTGTCGCCACTCAATACCTGAAACATGTCCACAAACAAACGCACTTTATTTCAGTTTTGCACACATAATTTGTGTTTGGCATAATATAAATTTGCAATTCATTCTCTTGAGCGACATCCAAATGCGGTCAGAAAACTTAGGATATTAATTTCACCATCCATATCAGGATTGACTGTGTACTTAAGTGAAATAGTTAGAACTCCATTTAAGGGAGAAGTACTTAATCATCATAACTATAAAAATATTTGAAAAACAACATGTGAAACAAATTTACTCTCTAAATAAATCTTCGAATTTAAAATTTCTTAAATACATTTATACACATGTGTGCATTATTATAGCTGATAAGTTTTAGAACTCGCAGTACTGATTAAACTAATTCATTAATATTCTACAAAAAATGTATTTATTCCGTTTTAGCTTCCACACTACGTTTATAACCAAAAAAGTGGAAGGTATTATAATTGTTCAGTCCGTCTGTCAGTCTGCCTGTCCATCTGTCTGTCCGTCTGTCACCCACTTTCATATCCCAAACTACAAATGCTACGGACAAGTGTGATACCTCAAAAAATTCAGTGCATCGAGATTAGAATACATTGAAAATTTCAGAAAAGAATTCGAATTCGAAGTACTTCAATTATTTAACACAATTAACTATCAATTAATTAAAAAAAACTGCAAACTTTAATGCTCATTTAAAAAGCATAGGAAGCCATTTTTATTAGAGTTTAATCACCCAACTATCGCTCGGGAAACTTTAATTCTTTTAGACAATAAATTAAAATAAATTTATTTTTGCGACATCGATCAGTTTGAAATGACGTCAAATATATTTCACTACGAAATTCTTTGTACGTTGATATGAAATGTTTTCATTCTATTTAAAAGCGAGGATTATTACATATTTATTCTTTGAAATATAAATTAATTTTTGCAAACAATAAGTAATAATTATTGAATTTTCGAAATAAAATAAATGAAACTAGCCAAATTTAGTATGTAAATGTTTAATATAGAATATCAATGTCGCCTTTTTACCTGTTAAACACAACTGTTGTGGGGAAGCGGGTTAAGTGACAGATTCTGTTACAAACCTACTTATTATTTATTTGTTATGAAGCTTTCTCTAGTTTCCTTAATTCAAATTTCTTTTCGTGTAGGTAGGGGTAGAATATTTTTTTTCCTAGACATAACTAAATTCATTAGTCCTATATTATGTAATGTACAAACACTCATTGCTGCTAAATTATGCTTCTGTTATTTACATACAAAACAATTAAATTTAATCATTTAAAGCTACAATTTTTTAATGATCAAGTTTAATTTAAAAAGCAATTACATAATTTGAAATATAAAGTAATGAAAGTATTGTGATGGGGTCGAAAATTCGAAATGGAGATGTTGTGTTGTTGTTATGTTCATTTTTTGAAGGGTGGTTTGCAAAAAAGTGGTTACTGAACAGTGGTCCGTCTGCTAGTATGTCTGTCTAAACCCACTCTATAGATCGAACTAAAAGAGCTACGAACTTAAAATTTGGTACGCCAGTTCTTAGTACCTGTCGGGCGTAATAATAAAGTTTTCGAGACAATCGCGCAGGCGCAAAGGGTAGCTGCCTAAGAACTTATTTCTTTTTTCAGTATTGTCGAATAGAGAAAAGAGATACAGGCTTTAAAAATATCGTACACGAGTTCCCAGTACCTGTCGAATATTATAATAAATTTTTTGGAAAATCATGCGCAAATTGTAGCTGCTGTAGAATTTTTTAAGTTTTAAAGTTATGGAAACTATCTTATAAGGTATATAATTGCCTATAAATGTGCGTATTGATTTATTGAGACGTAATTGAAAGTTATGCAGGGTTACACACCCCTCGTTTTAATTGTTGTTAATTTTTGATGTTTCAAAAGTTAATAAGTATTATACATCAAAAGAGAAAGTCGTATGCATAAAAAGTCGCGCCAGCTTTCAATAATGTTTAATATAAATTAAATTCATATTCGTATCTAATTTAAATAATTGAAATACATTTTCCTTGAACAGAGATCAAGCGCCTCTCTTCAAATAAACACACTTGGTCATATTTTTGTTGGTAATAAATAGTCTAGTTTTATTTTTAAAATGATTTTTCAAAACCTAAAAATAATACAACGAAATAAAGAACCTTTTAGAATAATGCATACTTTTATACATGTATATAAAGTTAGAAAGGGTCCTATTATGTAATAGCAATCATATTGTTTGTTCCAAAAAAAAACTATTTTAAGGTTAGTAATCGTGGGGCTTAAGCATTTATATTTTATCAATTCATTTTCCTTATTCTAAGTTTATATAATTAAGTTTATATTATTTTATATATTATAAAAATTATGTGCATTGACGAAAGTCCCAGAAATGAAAACTATAATGTTCTCATTTTAATGTAAGAATAACATTCTGACACGAGAATACTTAAGAGAATACTAAAATTTGAGATCATACAT
The DNA here is from genome assembly GCA_019343175.1 of Oedothorax gibbosus. Lineage (NCBI taxonomy): Eukaryota > Metazoa > Arthropoda > Arachnida > Araneae > Linyphiidae > Oedothorax > Oedothorax gibbosus. The sequence goes on from CM033272.1 coordinate 11,322,347, forward strand.
GTTCTTAAAATTCAACAACTTCAAATAGCCCAAACACCCACTCACTACTGTCTGGATGGAATGGCATACGTGGGTATCACAATGCACTGCTTAGAATGGATATTTGCATTGCGGGTTTAAACGTGCGTCGATGGTATACTTTTGTTACGCAATCATTCTCAAAAATGATAATATAAATATTCTCAAATTTGTAACAATGTTTTCGGAGTTATTATACACCATGTTGTCCTCAAAAAAGAACATGATTCTCAAAACTGAGAACCCATGTTTAACAGCAAAAATAACTTTACCATTTGGGAATTGCAATGAAGCGTGGTATTATTTTATTTCATACCTGGAGTGGTGTCAATTGTTTTTTAATTAAACAAGTAGGTTTTTAGACCTACTTATAGGCTAGAATCTGTCACCACGAAAAAAGCGTCAAACATAGCATTTAATTCTTCATAAAACTTGTACTCGCTAAATTTGGCTAGTTTCATTTATTTTCTTTCGGAATATCAATAATTATTCATTATGGTTTGATAAATGTATGTATATTTCCAAGTATAAATGCTCACTATTTCTCACTCTTAAATAGAAGCAAAAATTTTCTCATAAACGTACAACGACATTAAAACAATATATAACCATCAAACCCAAACTACACTGTATAGTTTTAAATACCATTTAAAACAAAAAAAATCATAAAAGAGTTGAATGTAAATGAAAAATTACGCTTGCTTTTAAAATAAAACAGAATGCAACGACTCCTTCCTCTTTCTAAATAAATAATGCAAACGATCAAAGTATCCTATTTTGATACAAATTTTGAAATCATCAAAACAGATTTATATGTCACAAAAATAATTTTTTTTTATATTTTGAATGAATAAAGTTTCTAGTGTGAATGTAACATGATTAAGTGGATTAAAAAATGGTGATTTAAAAGAATTACAAAATGGCTTTTTTTATGTTTTTTATATGGGTATTTGAATTTTGTAGGTGTTTTAGCATTTCAATGATTTCTACTTTATGAAATTTTGATTTTTTTAATTAACACACTTATCTGTATTATTGGTACTTTGGGCAATGAAAATGGGTGGCGGCGAGACAGTCAGACGGACGGACCAGCGTTCGAAATTCATAGTCACTAGTGGCAAAATGCGACCAGTTTTTTCGATTTTGCGACAACAAACTAAATTTAGTCGCAGTTATCGCGACTACAGTTTTTCAAATAATCTTCGAAGCTAACTTTTTCATATCGTGATTACCAAAAATCTTGCCAAAAATTATTATCTTAAAAACAGAATTCTTCACCGATCCGATATTTTTTAAACCATTGCTGTGATCATATAGTTGCAAAAATTAGGCAATCCTAAATTCGCTCTTCTACAAATTTCGAAACTTCAACGAATTTCACAAAATCTACCAATTGGGGCTAGTGTAAAATCCCCAAATTGTGTTGATTGTCAAACATATAGAAACTCTGACAAAAACTCATAAAAAAAAACTCAGACGACCGTAATATCCACAAACTTAGCAAAAAGGCTGCAGTAAATTGTGATTTCTTTAATTTTGGAACTCCAGTTATCCTAAAATGACGAATCTCTTTTAATTCCATAAAATAGCGAAACTCCGGTGACTTTATATACACGCAAGTCCGGCAATCTTAAAATCGTTCATTTGGCACTGTAGACTCCAAAAATGGTGGAGAAATTTTTCAAAAAGTTTTTTTTTTCATAATTAAAAAATGCTCCTAGGTAATGTGCATTTGCACTTAGTTTTTTAAGTTAGTCGCACAGAGTGCTCCTAAATTTCTTTATCCGATTTCGAACACTGCGACGGACATATCTACCACAACAGCTTGCACTTTTTACGTTATAAACTTGTGTGGAAGATAAAAATGTTCAATTATACATTACTGTCTCGTTAAAAAATATTTATGAAGACATGCACTTATAAGGAAATAGCAAAAACAAACTCATTGTCAGCGATTTCATTGACGAAAAAAATGCCCTTAGTTAGAATTAAAAGTCATTTACCATGAAATTGCTGTACAGTTTAATTTAACACTAGGATAAGCATTGTTTTGAGCTTTTCTTCGCAAATTAGGTCCTAAGATAATTAGAAATCATAGCGACATCATGCGGTTCTCGTGACATGACATTTAAGTCCCGATCAAATTACGGACTTAGTCCTCTGATGCTTTTTAATTAAAAAAAATATATACATATAATATGTAGCTTAGATTCTCGAGGTAATCTTTTTTATGCCTCTATTTAAAGTGTGAAAGGATCGGGACACGCGTACAGTGTTTTAGCCTACGATATTAGCCCTTAAGAACCGATTTCATATTTTTTCGCTTTTTCGCTTTTTTTTTTCAGAAAACGAGCTATTCTAGTTTTTTATGCTTGAAAATATTGTAAAGATGTTAGCTGATACTCTTTTACGAAATAATACTACAATTAACTTAGTTGTAGTAAAATATAATTATTCTAGTATAGATTCTACATTACGTTTATAACGTAAAACGTAGAAGGTATTACGATCTTTCTGTCTATTCGTCTGTCGCAAACCTAGATCAAACTACAAATGCTACGGATAACTGTGATAAGTCAAACTGAGGCTAAAAATCATGCACGGCTACTTTCCAAATTCCATTAAAAATTTGGGTTTAAAGTATATTTAAAATTTTAAAAACTAAATTTAATGCACATTTAAGACAAGACACACAAGACAATCCACACTTTATTCAATATTTTCATGTTGCCACTTTATAAAACGCAAGAGAAACATCGGTTATTCATTATAAAAACATGAAGGAATATTGTTTTTGTAATCTAAATAAGTTTGTAATGGCGTCATTTTTTATTGTTCAATGTATGTGTAATAAGTAAGCGACAGAAGGAAAGATCTATTTTTACATAAATTATATGGATATTTTCAATTTACATTTCAGCGTATATATGTATAAAGGTGTCAAAATACAAATTATAGATTGTTAGTTCGAAAATTGTCAATCCTTATTCGGAAAAGTATAAGCATGATTTTTAGGATAATTGATTGGATATGATTTTTTAGAGATAGCAATTTCACTAAATTTTTACTAATCTAACTTCAAATTAATTTATCAAACAATAAAGAATATTATTGAATTTGCTAAAGAAATTAGTAAAAATAAGTAATTTTGACGGTTAAAATTTTAAATTTGAACTAAATGTTGTGTTTGGCGATTATGCTTCGAAGGTTTATAAATCGGGTGTGGAAGCTGTTTTAGGTGCCAGTTACTGATACAAACCTTTTATGAATTAATTTAATTATATTAGAATGCAATTGAAAATACGCTAAATGCATTCATCGTTCGCTACTTTTAGTAATTTTTTTAATTCTAAATTCAATTAATAATATACGTAATATTATTTATAAACAACTTTCTGATATTATGATATCCAATAAAACACAGGCGTGTGTGTATGTGTGTGTGTATGTGTGTGTGTGTGTTTTTAACCTGTTTATACATAATTTATTGATTTTTTTTGGGAGGCCTGGATACAATCGGACTTCTTTTTTTAAAAAATTAATGCTGATATTAGAATGTAGAGAAATTATAATATACTGATGGAGTGCTGACCGGTGGAGAGGGGATCAATTGGTATAAAATAAAAGTTTACATTAAAAAAAATCATCGTAAGGGTAACCCGTGCAACGCCGGGTTAAAGCTAGTAACTTTATAATCCTTTATAGAAGGTCAATTGTTTTATGGAAACGCTTTTCCAAAAATTTATGTTGAATTAAATGAAGACTTTTTTTTATCTAGCACTCTCTATATCTCTAGTTACCTTTTTATTTTATCAATGTCCATCTGAATGTGCCCTTTCTCTTCAAAGGTGTCTGAAATCACATCATAAAATCCATTAATAATAAAATAAAGAGACATCTGTTGTATGGGAAAACACATAACATACAAGTAGAAAAACGTTTTCACTGCTTATCTGAGATGTGAGAACAAAAACAGAGACAGTTGTTAAGATCTTTTGTCACGCTTGTGATAACACTCCGCATGGAAATGATCTGGCCCAGAACCAACTTTCACGCTTCTTAGAAGACCCAAACAATCTCTTCTGAATGGCAGAACTTGACAAAACCCGCAAAAAGTTCTTTTAAACAGTTTCGAAGAGAGGAGTCCTTGCATTCAGTGGCATTTCTGAATGAATTCAGAATTACATCTCTCAGATACATCGATTTTTCGACGAAGTAAATGGTCTCTAGAATCTGATGGTAAAGTATTGTTTGGTTTGACGGCATTGTAACAAAAACTTAACTGAAGTTGGTTTGAAATCACACACTAAAAAATAGTAGCGTAACTATTATATATCGCATACGTTTCTGTCCTTTTCATGTTTACACATCTTTTTTTGTATTTTCGGGTTTTCCTCAGAAACATAAGGGAATCACTTCATTTAACATACATCTTATTGGATAATTCAATTTCATGCATAGCTGTCCACAAACAACTAAGGCCGCGATGATTTATAAAGTGGTTTAACGAATGAAAATAAAGTTTGTTGAATCGAATCCAAACTTTTACCAATCCAACCCCTGGGTATTTAGAAAAAAATAAGAAGAATAATTTCGCCATACCCTTTTTCTGCATCCAAATGAACGGGTGTTGTTGTTGTTTTTTACATTTCCAAAAAAAGTTACTGACTTTATGTTTGATTGTTTCTAATTGTTTAAAGAAAGTTACTGATATATATTCTAGGAATTTTACTGGTAAAAATAGGGTAATAATGTAGATACATATATCTTGATGTAACGTTCGGTTTCCGCAAAAACGACAAAAAACTTGTTTCTTTTAATAAACCAAGCTCAAAAGCGTTTTTAAATAATATTTCATACTTATAAGCCAAAAACTTTGAATTTGTAAAAAAAAAGTTTAACACATCGTTTAAACGTATTTAAAATGGACGATGAATAACAAATATGCTCTATACTGTCCGTCACTATTTAAAGACAGTAAACAACGAATTATGGAAAAATTGGAAAGGTTTCTGATCATGCTTTATTAATTGTGCAATTGTATATAATTTTCTCCAAATTTATAAATAATGACAATTGATAATTATTTCGTATTAATATATCTTAATTTATTTTTATTGTTGATTAATATATAGAAAAAAGTTAATTAATGCAACCATAATAAAAAAAACTTGCGTTGATTTTCAATTCTAAAAAACGTTTACAAAAAAGTAATGTGTGTGTTTTTCACAGTTATTACAAGTTGTGGTGAAAAAATATAAAAACTACGTAGAAAGCAAATACTAATTCATGGTTAGCACAAAATTGTGATTCAACCAAAAAATAATGCATGGTTAGCACAAAAATTATGTTGAAGGCTCAGCACGCATGTAATCTTCGAAAATGCAGTTCGGCATCTACTCTTAAACGTTTCGCATAAATAACTTTACTAAAGCTTAAAAAATGTATATTACGTACTTTAAAAGGAATTTTATAATTTTGTTATATACATATTTTAGAAAAATATAGTATACGGTCTTTGTCAATCGCGTCTGGATATAATAATAGGCTCCTCTCGCGATCATCAGTTATTTTGGAATAACACAACGCTGAATCCGTATGTCATCAACACAATTCTTGCATAGAAGCAACATGATATGGTGCCATTTTTACACAATGCTTGTGTTCCCCTTGTGCTGCTTGAAAACAAGTTTTTTCTGTGTATACAATAGTTAACCATGCTATATCGTCATCTTTGTGAACAAATTTCACTTCTTTGCCGTTTCGAAAATATCACAGAACGTTGTTAGTCAGTTTTTCGCTCAACCAGCGTTTTCATTCATGTAGAGAGCAATCAGGGCCCGATCATACAATAGGTTCTTGAAGTCCGTGCTTACCTTACAAATTTATGAGGGTCCCTACACTCTCTTTCTCTCTCTCTATATCCATTTTACTCAATTTACTTTTTATTTTAATTGCGTTTTGCTTTGTTTCCTTCTTTTCGGAATTTATCGCATATTTTAAGTAATTATTGCTTTGTGTAATGTGTTTTTAGAAATAAACAAAGTACTGCCGAGGGACTAAAATAGTACATTTTCCTGTTACTTTAATATTCACAGGTATTCTTAGAATACGAATCAACAGATAAATAATAGAAAAGTGTCTCTAGTGTCAAATCTTTCAAGCAAGGAACGAATTTTTTAAATCAGTATGTTGGAACTTGAAATTAAAACAGAGCGTGGACAGACAGATTGACAAGACATCCGTTATTATCTACAAAACAGACAAAAGTGCAAAGGTTAGGTCACTGATATGATATCATAACGTTCAAAGAAAGACTTTTTCAAATTGATTTGTAAGATCGGTTCAAAAATTTAAATCGGTACTATCTGTCCTGATGTAAGGGAGACCTCCGCCGACCCGGCGGCGCAACGGTTAGGGAGCTAAGCCTTTGGAGCTTCTGGGTTCGAATCCCGGTAAGGCATGGATATTTGTGTTTGTCAATAAATGTTGTTATTTGTCTATGTGTTTGTGTCGTCTCTTTCTTTGTGTGTCTCTTGTGCCTGTGTCATTTCTGGGGTTGAGTACAATAGACCTGAGGTCGCAGTGCTTGGCGAACTTGCCCCCCACCAAGAAAGTCATAAGTCATAAGGGAGAAATCCAGTTTTCTAATAAGGTAAGTTTTCCACCTATCTTTATCTTATATTTTTAAAATAGCTTACAACTCTACTCAAGGTACTATTAAAGTCAAAATATGGTAACGGAACAGGTTTTTCAAAATTTGACTGGGCACGAATTTCAACAATCCAATTTGCTATAAGGCACTCCTTCTGCATCGAAGCACCAGAACGGGACTTTTAAACTTTTTAAAAAGCACCTCACAGGAAGCATACAAAACGTAGTACTAGGAAAGTCTGCCCTCAACTAAAGGTCTGCTTAGCTAGATATCAGTTGAGAATATAAAATGGTTTATACAAAAAGAAATCTAAAAACGGAATATGATTTTATAAGCCATTTTCGTTAGGAATATGTTCAACTCCTTTTTTAAGTATAAAATCATCAAACTACACATTAATTCTGAGTAAATTACAATCAATTGAAAACCTGTTTTAGTCTTTATTGTTTCAATTTTTTTCAAGGAAAAATAAAAGTGGAATTCAATGCACAAAATATAATTAACGGGTACACAAAGACAGCACAAAGGAAGATGCTTCACATACTTTTTTCATTATGGTTCATACCATGATGACCTATATTGAAAAATATCTTTTACGAAATTATTTAGTTATTTTTTTATCAATGAACTGGAATTGTTTTCTTTATCTAGGTACTTTCTGTGTAAACTCTTATTAAATAATTTATTTTTCAATAACATATGCATTAAAAACAGCAAGATTTAGTATATATGTTTAAACAATTATTCACAAAAAATATTTGGAAAATTTCGCCGTGCTTATTTAGCAGAATAGAAAAATGTACCATTTAATATGCAGGGTACGCTTTCCAACTCAACATGCTTGTACTTAACAAGTTGCTGCAAAAAAAATCTATATTTAGTTTGAAAAATTAGTATTGCCAGTTTTTGGATCTAAGGAAGACATTGATAAGTTTATGATTTAAGTATAAGGAAGACAATAATATTCCGTTTTTCTCAAAAATGATAAAAATACAAATTTTATAGTTAAAAAGAATAAAACTAGGAAAACTATCCTACAGACTGATCTCTTCTACAGACGAATACAAAAAATAGGTTCCTGTTGTCTTACCTTTCTAACAAAAACGAATTGTTCAAATTGGGAAGAGAAAACTGAATTCGAAAGTATGGTACAAAAAGAAAGAAGGCCATCTCATCTCCACAATGTCAATAAATCCTACTCTACATTTAGTTTAATTCTTTTGAATTAAAAAAGTAGAAGGCTAAAATGAACGCCTCGTGTCTGTTTTTAAACAAATAATGCTAATCATCAATGAATCCCATTATGATACATAATAGAACAGAAGGAAAGAGATTAAAAAGGAAAGTAGACTAAAAATTGGACTACATATAGTTTAGGTTTGTGTATAAAAATAATAGAAAAAGGCTCAAGGGTCAACCTACACAATGATTTTTTTAGATTTTTTTTGCAGACTAATCTATAAGTTATATGAAGCAATTTCGCATAGGGGCGACATTCAGCTTGGCTCTCCATATATAAAAAGGTATCTCTTGCATTGAAAGTTGGATCAAACCCTATACATATTATTTTACAATTTCGTTACATCTTGTACAAACTAAGCCAGCGTATAGAAGAATCTTGATAACGCTCCCTTGAACACTGCAGTCCGGTCCTCGCTCTGTACTACCAACCCCCGAAGTCCTCTTTAAGATAAATGAGCATGAGGCATAAAACAATTTACATAAGAAGAAGAAACTGAATGCATAAGTAATGAAATCGAAATGGAAATCGCCTGAATATTCAATATTTCATTCGGATGTAACCGGCGAATCAACATCGCCATCATTGTTCATTTTTATTTTTGTTTCATTTAGGTGACACCCCGTCCTCAGTTTCTGGAAACGTGGTGTCATTTACATGATTATTCATGCACGCATCTACAGTATTACACTTTTAAGTACAGATAAAGTACACAAATTTCATTTGGTGAGCGCCCTTATCGAATTATGAAAGCGTAACAGTCTTAAGGAATTCTAAGTGTCTTTCAGGGTTTATTTTATTGGGCTATTCTGAGGTCTTTTTTACATTAACACTTTTTATGTTCTCTTACTTATTTTAAAAATCTGTATAATGGCTTTCTCACTTCGTTATTTCGTTTTCGTCTTTCGCTGGAAAAAGTTCATTTATTAAAACAACCTTGCCAAAATTTTGATTCACATGTAAAATTTTAAAGAATGTTGTATAATTTATTTACTTTGAAGAGAATGTGTGACACAAAATTATTTGTCTGTCTATCTATTTATTTATTTATGTCGTCTGTAGTTAACATGTAAGGAGTTACTCACTCATGTGATATCTTTTTTTTATATTACGAGGCCTGCCGCCGATAGCTAGTGTGTATTTCCTGTGTGACATTAATTCAGACAAACCAAGCAAAATGCTTGATCCAAATTGTATGCACATTTTCTTAAAAATTACTTACAAATTTGATCAACTTATAATTCAAAGTCAGAAGTTTTAATTACTATATTGATTAGGAATCCTGCAAACATAAAACTAATATGCATTGAGATATTTGCAACACAAAAAGTGTTATTTTAAAATTTTAAAGATATAAAAATGTAAAAGGAAAGCAAAACATAACAAGATTCTTTTCAAATCGTAGAATATAACTCAATCATATACATATAGAGAAATTTTACACAAAGAGAATACATTCTTAGTTTAAGATGTTGCTACGTCTAAACTTTTAGTTTTCTTTTCGAATTTCTGTAACGAAATTCGTGTTTTTCTTCTTTGCCTGTAAGTCATGCATACATATGTCAACTATTTTTTATGATTTTTCGAATTTTCGAAACGTGAAGGGAACATAAACTCTAAAGATCATTGAAATATCAAATGGAAAAGAATATATTATGAAACAGTATGTAAATAAATATTGCCAATGGGTGAAATACATTTACCTTCCTCAATTGAAAAATACAATTGCTTAAAAGTATATAACACAGTACTTTTAAAACCGAAACTGAACTGAAAAAATTATTTTGAATACAAAGCTTCGTTTCAATGTAAAATGCAGTTGTATTACATGAGTAATGAAGCTTAATTTTGAATCGAAAGTGTCTGAGTCAATTAAATTTAAATTACAAACTAACACACGCTTTTGCAGTTTGACATTTCGTTATACCTACATTTAATCTGAATGTATTATAATAAAAATAATGATTCGTGTGTTAGTTTGTAATTTAAATTTAATTGACCCAGACACTTTCGATTCAAAATTAAGCTTCATTATTCATACATGAGGCATACATGATTTAGATTTTACTTAGTTTCAGGATTAAAAAAAAATGTTTATTTTTGGAAATATTTTAAATTAAGTGATCAAAATATCCAAAATTAATACAGCAATCTACCTTAAAATTCAGTTAAAAGACTTAACCTTTAGAAAACTTATACAAAAAAAAAATCATTTGTAAAAAAATTTACTAGAAAATTTATTCTTTAATTTAAGTAATAATACTGCCTAAAATGCTATACATTTAAAATAATTTATTGTAGTAGGCTACAATATTGTTTTAAATCTTCATTTAAGAATAACACACTGAATGAAACTGTCAAAAAGCTTTATATAGGAGCATATATTTTACACAGTTAGATATTTATATCGTTATATATTTTATACCAGTAGATATATGGATTTTTTTGCCCAACTGGGTGAATATTGTTGTTTCGTAAATGTTCTAGAACAGATTAATTGTTATACATTAACAATTATATTGTACAGTTTACTTCAGGGATTGAAGATGATAGCACCTGCAAAACAACAATATTCTTTAAATTTACACATTTTATTTTAAAGATTTATTCTCTAGCTCACTCTTATTTCATCTAAAAGATGTCCTCAATTCCTACTATAACGAATACAATACTATTTTTATATATATATTAGTTTAAAACATTAGAATAAACTAATTAAGTTCTAAATTTGCAACAATTTCATTCATATAGAAAAACAAATATATTTTTAGGCTGCTGGTATACTACAAGGCAGTTCTTTCGCCACAATCCACAACATAATTTTGAGAGGAAGTAAAAAAACATTGTGACCCTGTTCGCATCAGTGAGATTTCTTTACCAACTTAATATTTAATTTATTTAAGAAATGAAAATATCTTCATTTGTTTCTCCTTTTTCGTTTAGATATTTTAATAATATCTAGATAAGTAATTTTTAACATCTACATTGAAATGACTTGCTCTTTTTTAATCTAAGAATTAGGCCCCTTACAAAGAATAAATGCGTAAAATAAGTAAAACTTTTCAAAATAAAAGGCTAACTAATTTTTGCTTGAAATATACGATATTCAAACTAAAATATTAAGCCAAACTACACATAGAGAAGACTAAATATTATTTTTGATAGGATATAAATTAACCGAAAACAAATTATAAGAAAAATGTATACATACAAAAACGGAATTACATAACATTAATCCCTTTAAAGAAGATTGGATAAAATGTATTTCTTAAACTTACCAAATATTAACCAATTTAAATCCATTTTCCGAACCACTTGAGTAAAGACATCGTGTGTCCACGGTAATCTATCGATCTCTATCTTAAACGATATTTTCGAATCACGGCACGAACCCCTCAAAATAAAGAACCCACCAAAGGATTCCTCGACGATATTATCGGCTTATAGAAGACGATGCGACGGTATTAATTTTTATCTGAATTACCTAGAGACTAAAAGGATTTAATTTTCGTCCTTTAATGATATTATTCAATTCAATCGGAATGATTACAGCAACATTTTTTTTTGTTCCTTATTATTATTAACCACCAACTGTGGTACAACTAATCTTGTATCATTAGAATAATGATTCAAGAGCAAAACTTTTCACAAAATTTGATTAGAGGACTAGAGTCAAATAATTGGCTTTTCCTGCGAAGATACTTTTATTTGCTGTTCGAATGAATATTTTCGTCAAATTACGGTTAACGACTTGTCGGCTCAGTGGTTTCGAATGGCGGAATAATCTTGTTCGATCTGTTCCTTTTGGAATGACATTGTTCGCGTCCCACCTCGTGACTAATAAACGAAATATTTCTGTTAGCATTTCTTGAGTGCACCTGGGCTGGAATTTTATCGATAATAATTAAAGCATACATTATTGTAAGCTCATAAAACAACAAAAAAATGATTTAATTGTATTTTAAAACATTGCAACTTTCTGGGGATCGCGGTACCCAAAAAATGACAAAAATATCGATTTAATTTTTATTGTAGTTTGTTAACAACTATTTATGAACACAATTCCAAAATTTTAAAATGATATCTAAAACCGAAAAAAGTTATAACTTTTAAAGTTAAAACTTTTTCTGAGCCTATACCAATTTTTGACATATAATTAACACAAATTGGCATGGGATAAGGTCTAGTGTGAGTAGTTTTTTTAAATGAGGAAGTTGAAATTTTAATAAAAAAATCTTATTTTTTGGCCATTTTTATAGATGAAGCTACATAACTGTTTTTGTGTAACTGATAGCTCAATATCCATACCAATTTTTATTAATAGATGTTTTTAGGATGGAATTAGAGAACACATTCCTCGTTGTATTCAACAAACTGCTTTCGGCATTTTTTTAAACAATTAGAAAGATTGTTGTTACTCATTTACAGGTGTATGAATTATAATTGTAATATGACAAATACATATAGTCATTTTTGTTTTTAAAACAACTAGGAAACTGCACAATGCGCTCTATTTTTTTTTATTGGCATTATTTTTATCACTAAAAAATACTTGTAATACATCATTTTGTATCAATCATATCTTTATTAATTGAAGACAATATATCTTGCTACAAAAGTGCAGTTAATTTTTTAAAAAATAGTAATTCCTATTTAATTCTAATTCCAATAATTAAATTTTTTGAATTTAAAATCAAGCTTCATTTATAAAATAGACACCATACGGATCGAGCAAAACAGTCACAATACATGCTTTCTAAGGTAACTTTCACAAGACACCTATCAGTCCAACCTCAATTTCTCTTCTCCCAAGCCCCTATCTACCATAATAATTAGCCATGAAATTTCTTGAAAAGAAATCATTTTGTAGATTGAAGATCAATTACCCTTCGGCACCAACCACACAAAGCATTAAACGCCAATTACCGAAACTTAAGTAATAAAGATGCACCCAGATATCTCGATGAATGCCATAACATCTATTGTGCCAATTTTATGGGACAATAAAAGAACACGATAGGCAATCACAAGAGGTGGAGTGCATCAACGAGTCCAAAATAAGCACTGTTCCAAATTTCCGTTGAGGACATCAGGCGGAAGTGGCGGTTATCTGGGTGTTGTCAAAAGCGTGGCATATTTATTAGATGGCCACAGAAGATAAAAGGACATAATGTTTTGTCACCTACTCGTGGTTATAAGAAAAATCTCCAGTAGTAAATAAATTATTCATCATACCAAAAGTTGTGCTTCAAAGTAATAGGATCTTCTAAGCACACTTTAAAAAATCAGTTAAAAACAGCATATTTATACTATTTTCCTACAGAAAATTTCCGTATTCTTAATCTACTACAGTTTTCTGTAAAATTATATCACAGTCTGTCAAAAAGGACCTTTTTTTCTGTAAACGGATAAAATCTGAAACCACAGATACAGATTGCACCTATTAAGAACCTGTGAAAATTTGATGTATACAAAATACTTCGTGGCCCGCGATGGCGTAATGTGGTCAGTGTACCTGTCTCCTATGCCTCCATGCCTAGGGTTCATATATATGGGTTTGTCTTGACGTTTTCTTTTAACGAACCCAGAACTATACTACTAACTTAAATATAGACACTATATGTTAGGCATTAATATTTTCTGCATTGTTGCATTCTACATTGGGGGAAAATATTACAGTAAAAGTTACTTTCAGATGGCAATTGAAGTCGAATTTGGATTCTAAAATAAATTGTTTTGTTATAAACTTTTAGGAATGCTCCTTAAAAAGTGAGAATATAGCGTACTTATTTCTCAACTCTAAAATTATTAAGTAGTGTTATAATGCAATGAAAACAATTAAAAAATTCATAAAAAGGAAAGAAGCACCTTTTATCAATCTCACTATCTCAGCAATTGAAAATACTACTATAGTGTTTAGACACTGTAAAAAATACTCTCTCTAATGTGTGATGGTAAAAGTTCTGCCATCACCCTGTGCTGTGAATTTACATATGATGTAAAATTTATTGTGTGGCACCGACAAAAACGTTTGATTCATTGGCAGAGATTGTATGTTCCATTTTCTCTGCTTAAAGGGTCTTGGAGTGAGTTGTTCATGTGACTCTGTACATCCAGAAAACACCAATTACCAGTAAATCAAACTTTACAACACTGTAATATAAAAAATAACCGAGAAATCTGCTGTAATCTTACAGAATTTCTGTTTACAATGTAGTTATTCCTATCTGAAGTAACGGTGTAAAAACTATATTAGGTATAATGATAATTAACTCGTTTTCTTTGGTGATTTTAACGACAGCGATAAAATAGTTTGTATTTTGTTTAACACAGAAGAAATAGGTTGGAAAATGAAGCGATTTTACATATCTTACGCTTTGTATGCATAAAAAAAGATATTTCTATCATATATACGTTATTTTGATATTTTTCTAAACTACAAATTAAATTAATGGTTAATATCTTCCGACAGTATGGAATCAATGAAATAAATATGTAACCATTGTGTTTTACTTTATACCATCAATTAATGTCCTCCCTTTTGTAATTCAACCTTTAAAATACGCTGGTTAAAAACAAATAGAACCATTTTCAAATTATTTTAATGTACCTAAATTATACTTACTTTATAACAATGGACGCCTTTAAAATTTAACCACAATGAAAATCCATTAGATTCATATTAACAATAAATCAATCCTTACAAATGTAACCATTATAACTCTTTTAATGTTTAAATTACCAGTAAATTTCAATCCAGACACTACAAAACGTACAACAATCCTTATACTTTAAGACTTGAAAGCAAAAAAAGTCTCTATTAGTATACTAGTAACTAAACGATCGTAAAGGGAGAATGCCCAACAACTTTGTACTTGAAATAAAACAATTTTCCTATTGATAAAATTTTCATACCAAGACTCGCGTTGAGACGCCAAGGGTGCAATTCCGATCGTTTTTATCCCTCCACTGCGAGGTCTAAAGCTTGCCGCAAATCCTTCATTCGTTTTTATGGTCGGTGGTTTTCATCGCTTTACCAAATATTTCAAAGAAATGACCCACTTATCATTTTTTTGGCCTGTGTACAAAGTTTCATACACAAAAAAGTTAATTTATTTACCAGCTATATTATATTTTCAAGATAATCTAATGTAGGTTTAGTACTACGGATGACTATATATAATTTGCTTGTAAAATAATAAGAAAGAAAAAGATATTATTTATTTTTTAGGAATTTTTTACATTTACATATTTACACTAAATACATAGTTATACATAAATTAAGCGCCTTTTTTAAAACAAACAACTTTAGTATTTTTAGTATAAATAATTATTTTTGCACACATTAAAAAAATTCAAAAGAAAAGTATTTTATGTTAACTATAAATTAATTTGCACAATATAAATCGAAAAATCGATCGAAATGTAATTTAAAAGGATTAAGCTTTTAAATTTAGGGTACAGAAATTACTAAATTTTGACTTAAAATATAAATGTAGCACTAGTTTTTCTTCTTCTTCATAAGTTCACCATACAATAGACCACATTTGAAATCAGGTAGCGAGAGTGGAGCGCTCAGTTACGGGCTTAAATGTCACTCAAGCGCCGAGTTGAGGTGGAGCAATTTAATTAGTTTTTTAGTCAATAATTAATGCTAATTAAACTCTAAAAATTTATAGGTATATATTTTTGAGGTGTTATTTTAACTATTCATGAAAGAAAAAACAGATTTTTTCACATGTATCACCCCTTTAACTGAAATGTTACTGAAAATATAAGAGGCAGCCTATCAATGTTATGTTTCCGACGGCATATGTAGTAATTGACCTTGAACTCTGACTCATTTTACAAAATTATGATTTTTGATACCCTTTAACCACTAAAACCAAGGATCACTCATGGTGATTTATATTTTTCTAAGTACTACCCTAGGATATGTAGAGTTAATTCAATAATTATTTCTGTTTGTCACTTATGGCTTTAGCAGATATTTAGGCAGAATCAATACAACAATCAACGAAAACGACCTTTTTTCGAATGACTAACCTTCAAAGCATAAGTGACCCACCAAACTAATTATGCTGATATGTAATATAGTATTAAGTAGTATCCATATTTTAAAAAAAAACATGGGTCACTACTATCTTCAGAAGTAATTTGATGATATAATGAACACCATATATTCGTTACTTTAAACTTTGACCTGTACTTAGGATTAAACAAGTCAGATTTAAAAGAAAGTGAAATTCCATCTTTCTTATCTTAGTATACTACTAACATATCCTGAAAGTTTTAGGACAAGCAAAAGTATGGACTATTACAAGTTGTTCCACTATTAAAAAAAAATTACTCTTAAACACTTGGCTCCCCGAGTACAAAGTGGGACTGACGTGCTCTAGTTTCTAAAATACTCGAAAACGTTTTCAAATATATCCTAAACGTTTTAAAAGAATTTTTGAAATGCTCAAAAATGTTTCGAAATAATGCAGAAAGAGTTTTCCGAAATTCTCGGAACCGTTTACTGAAAATTATATGCTCCGTAGCTGCCCCACATATTCAGAAACGTTTTAGAGTTATTTTTTGCACTGTAGCTAAAATTATCCACTTCTCTGTGTCTCTTTAAATTATATTTTAACCATTTGATAGACTTAATGTTTAGCATCTGTTGATTGTATAATTATTGGAAAAAAAGCCCCTATGACACCACTTAAAACCTTTCTTACAAATATAATGTTAACTTTAATTATTAAAAAAAGTTTTTCGTGTAACTTAATTCTATGGTTTTCATTCTTCTTATATTTTATTTATACAGAAAACATTAAGCAAAAGGCTTATTTTTGCATGGCAAATATTCTTGCCCATCGTCGTTAATTATTAGCTTCCAACAGTAACTTGATAAACTTAATGACTTTGTATATTTTTGGAACACTAAATCAGATCACAAATAACACAATTGCCAAAAACATGTAATAATACCACACTAACACTATGGTAGACCGGGAATGATTTTCCAATGCGTGAGTCAACTGGGGGCTCAGTTTATAGAACAACACGTCACAAGTCACCAATATGAATTTTTATTCAGTTATCGTCGTCATTTTTGTGGTTAGAGCTGTTCTTGATATTTTTTCAACATTGAGGTAATATTCATGCCTATTTTAAAACTTAAATATAAAACATAATTTATTATTCGTACTGTTTTAGTGTTCAAATAAATAAAGTTTACCATGCAATTATGGATGTGGCTATATTTATTTTTTGGAAAAGCTGCAATGATAGTTTGTAGATTAAAGTGTAAGAAAAAAAATGATATCATGTTTTCTTTAAAATTAATAAAAGTAAAAAACATACAATCAAAAAAAAAATCCCCGGTATCCCCTACTGAGCCTCAGCTTTACATCAGGTACAATATCAAGGTACATCTACTTTATTCTTATCCAGATATTATTCGTATCCTATCATAAAGGATAGTTCATTTCCTTCTCGTAACTAACCAATGGCACCTCTAACTTAATGTGTCACTCAGAAGCAAAATGGTTTAATCCAAAAAGAAACTAACACCATTTGAAGAGCTTAGTGGAAGAACGCGCCAAGTGACATAAAAGGGAAAACGAGAAAATAAGGTTTAGAGGTTTTAGTCCGCACTCAGATATGTTCAAAACGGTACTTGAAACCATAAAAAAATATACTAAATTTAAATTTTGTGAAAAATGGAATTTGTTATCGTTAAACAAGTTACAATATGTTCATTGACACTAAAATCTCAATTTTTTCAAAAATGTCACTCAGCACATTTTCTTCATTTCTTCATTTATCCCCCAAAACACTAGTTCTTTAGTTTACACTTAGTTAAGAAAGTTTAGAAGCGCATCTGTGTAAACTTACTTTATGTTACTCCATTTTGCATCTAAGTGCCTCAAGTTCTATGTGTAGTAAATCCACCCGAGAGAACTAGTTCTTGACTTCCGACTGAAGTGGAAGATCAACAAACCCATAGGAATGATATCAGCCTGTAGTGCACCGTGAGATGCTACTTTCATGAGAAAGACACTTCTAGTGATAGATAGGAATTGACACTATTGTAGCATGCATGCGGATTGAAAAGCCGCCTACTCGGCGCGTCTGAAGCCCAAACAGTAGGTCCTGGGTTTGAATCCAGGTTGGTAAGCACATTGATCTTTTTTGTCTTTTTAATAAAATGTTATTGTCTATATGTTTGTCTTCGTCTTCATTTGTGCTAAATGAAGTCCAACGTCTTTGGAGGCTCTGGTAACCATCTTCCATGGGATATCCATGGACACGACAACAACAACAACATGGATTGGATAAGGAGACTTTCGTTGAAAAGACTGTGAAAATATCACTGTAAAAGTTTTCAAAATGTTACTCATATATATCGCAAACGGTTTTTTTTTGGATTTCCAAGTTTTCTTTAGAAACATAAATAAAATCTTTTGACACATATCGTTTCAGAATATAAAACATAATACATCGTTATCAACAAGCACCATTCCCGCGACGCGTGGCTCACAGTTATGAAGTGGTTTAACGAATGAACCAAAGTTCAGTGGATCGAGTCTAGCAGTATACCACTCCAATCAGCCTGTAGTGGAGAAAAAAAGATTAGTGGCGCCAGCCCGTTTCATGCATCCGAATGGAAATTTTTTGACTTTTCCAAGATAGTAACTGCCTTTATATGGGATTGTTTCTTAATTTTTAGGGATACTTACTGATATATTCTAATAATTAAACTGGTAAAAATTAGGCAGTTCAGTGAAATAAATTTCCCTATAAGGTTCCTGAAATGTTTGGCAGTGTAAGTAAAAGCACCAACTGCAAATATATTTTTAAAATAGTTTAAACGATATGTACACAAAACTCTTCTACTAAAAATCTTTTATATATAAAAGTATGTAATATATATATATATATTATATAATATATATATATATATATAATATATATATATAATATATATATATATATATATATATATTATATATATATATATATATATATATATATATATATATATAT
Organism: Oedothorax gibbosus; assembly: GCA_019343175.1. Lineage (NCBI taxonomy): Eukaryota > Metazoa > Arthropoda > Arachnida > Araneae > Linyphiidae > Oedothorax > Oedothorax gibbosus. Next base: position 11,341,297 of record CM033272.1, read on the forward strand.
ATATATATATATATATATATATATATATATATATATATATATATATATATATATATATATATATATATATATATATATATATATATATATATATATATATATAATATATATATATATATATATATATATATATATATATATATATATATATATAATATATATATATATATATATATATATATATATATATATATATATATATATATATATATACTAGACTATACTGAATAGTGAACGTTACTGATTATTATAAACGGGATCTATCAAAAGGATTTATCGTTGACAAAAACGTTCCAAAATAATTATTATAGAATTCAAAAGCAAATGAAAACTTATTTTAAACATATGTGTAAGATAACTCGGTTTCTTGAGACAAGATAGTAGTTTTAAACATTTGAGAGGAACACAAATGTTCAATATGTTTTTTTAAAAAAAACTATAATTGAATATCAAATCTAATATATGTTTTTCTTTCTTTCTTAAGAAACTATAAAGTATTTCCTAAAAATGTTTTACGTACCATAAAAAATGTAATTTTGAAGTGTCTAACTAAAAATTCCAAACTAACATCAATAAAATATTCATAAAAATCCCAGTTGGTTAATTAATTTGTAAAAACACTACTACTGCCTCTATTATGTTTATTATGAAACCAAAGTTATATAATATTTTTTTAAAAATTCGTTAAAAAATAAGAACTCTGGCATTGGAAGCAAAAACACAAATGAAATGAACTTCGTTTAAAAATTCTTCGAGTGGTAAAATACTTATATTAATAAAAAATGTTTTAATTTTAGTTAAATAGAAATCTTGAAGCTAATTAAATTCGGCTTACTGTCGAAACCTTAAAATTAGTTTTTATTTATTTTAGGGAAAGAATTAAGTAGTCTAAAAAATTACGTTACAAATAAATGCATTTGTAATTGAACTGTCTTAATTACCTATGTAGTATGAAGTTTTTGTATGAAAATTTAATCACAGATGAACTGCAATGTAAGGGACTTTCCATACCTTATTTTAACGTTTGCGTTACAATTTGTTTTTACAAAATAAAAGTAAAAATAAAAGTTAAATTTTAAAAATAAAAGTTACAAAATAAAAGTTAAATTTTAATTAAAAAAACTCTTGAAACGTCTTTGTCAAATAGGCACACAAATTTCGATCACTAAAATGTCTCTTTTAGTTTACAAACGTTAGTTATTGTTGTTATTTTAGGTTTCAAATTAGCTTTTACAAAGGCTCTATCCATCTGTCCTGCACTCACTTTTATAACCTCAAACTACTAATGCTCCAGACAAGTGTGATAGTCTAATAAAATCAGCTTATCGAAATCAGATATATATAGGAGGCCTAAAGGAGGCTAGAAATAAACAGCCGGAAACGAAATAAGTGAGTTTTGAATGATGTCATAATATGTATCAAAATAGGATTCTCAGAAATGTTACATTATTTCTTTACAAAAAGGTAGAAGACGTTCTATTTTGTTTTGTTTTAAAAACAAATGTACTTTTTCATTAACATTTCAGTATTTTTTTTATGAATAAAGGCGTTTTAATACAATTTATTCCTTTTGATGAGGTATTTTTTTGTTGCTTTTTGTTTTTAAATGGTGTTTAAAAATCATTCGATGTATTTAGGTTTTGAAGTTAATATTGTTTTAATAGTGTTGTATGTTGGTATGAAATATTTTTTTTATTTAAGAGCGATGAATATTGCATAATTATTCATTAAAGTACACATAATGGCTCGATGGTATGTATAGTTATAGACTGACCCAATATCGAAGTGTCCTGGTCAACCATGGCCAAGCAATTTTTTTTAAATATAAATTTTCTAAGAACAAACCCCAATTGTCCTTTCAGATAACATGGCGTTTACATAATAAGACTTACGCTATTCTGTCTCAAAAGTCAGTCCAGAATGGCGCGAAAGTAAATATAGGCTGATTCCCCCAACCCAATCTGGAAGTGTCAACCATGGCCAGGAATAGTGATCAGAACCGTTCCTCCTCGGACATGGAGCCATTCACCCAAACCTCCTCAAACTTCTTTTGCCCCATTCATTTTCATTGGGACTCTTCTTCCACAAGTGCTTTTGCTTTTTGGCCCTTGTCTTACGTGCAAAGGTAGCGATGGTGTCCGGTCACGTTCGGCCACTGTAGTTGGTCGTATGGATGTTAATTACAACACTATAGGATGTTTTTCACCAGTTTTAGACTGTTCTTAAATTTAGAAAATGTTTTCCACTCAACTGTTCCAGAAGTTTTTCATGTACGATAAAATTAGAGAGATAGAGATGAGTCCCATAGTAGTTAATGAAGCGATATACACATTTGAAGAAATAATAATAGTAAATAGAAAATTTAAAAAAATGTATTATAAGACTGCAAGACTTACATTAAAATGCTTATAGGAAGTCAGTAAACCATCAGAAAAATATTCCTTCTTCGCTTCAAAACATCCAAAAAGTTAAGGAATTCAAGAAAAAAATTTTAATTGCATGACATTTTCAAATACCTGTCTTTTCATATTACAATTCCTTAAAAAATATATTTTTAATTACATTACAAACTCAACATCTTAAAGTAAAATTTTCAGTGACTTCAATAATACAGTCAATTAATTACTATATTAAATTCACGGAAACATTTCAAATGTCAAATTCACGAGCACATTTTTACTCGTTGTTGGTGCATTCTTTAAAATTTCACCATTTTTGTTTTCAAAGACTGATTACACTGAAAACAACTAAGTGAAAACCAAACATTCAATCAAATATAACGGAAACCTTAGGAAAATATTTCTAAAACTAGAACACAAACATCGTATTCTGGTCTCTACTATCTGGTTCATACAGGATTCCAATCACGTCTGGCAGCTTAGACCAATACAGTAATCGGAAAAGGACTTGGTGGACTCGTTGGGAGAGATGCTCATAGAAATGCGTGAACTAAATACTACACGGACTGTCAATGTCCATCCCTGTGGATATGCTTCGGTATATAAGTAACAGTGCAGTGAATTCAAAGAAACTTATGTTGAAATTGTGTCATCCGTTCTCTTTTGAAATCAAGTTTTTGGGGGATTTTTGGACTTAAAGAATAAAGACAATGGTACTTTTGTAAGAATGGGTTTTTAGATGTTTCAGTTTTTTCATGTAATTAGAATAAAAAGGTTTGTAAAATAGTTGATTTAAATAATTTTTCTTCCAATGTAAAGATTTTGAACCGAAAGTATTTTCTTTCTATAATTTAGGTATTGCATATGTCATCAGAATTCAATCGCTATAAAATAGTATATAAATGTGCATTGAAGCTAAGCTTAAAAATGAATTGAAATAAGCATGAGTCTTTCTACTTTGTGTGGTATTATATTCATAATAGATCTGGTTAAATCTTTCTTTAATATGAAAGATGTAAATATCTTGTGACAAACTGTTTGAAAAATATTCAAAGGAAATCAAACTATAATCAATATTGAAAAAAATTAAATCTAATTTTAGATTCCCTGCAGAATTTTAGTTATAAAATAATTTTACTACAGTTATTCTCATCAAAATCTTATTTTATAAATGAATCTAGTCTTTCAAAATATTAAATTGTGCGCTTTAACTAGGCTTTAAAAAATTTCTTGAAAAGTACAGCACATTTACTACACATTCACAAAGTTTTCTATTGTATTTAATACAGATGCTTTTGTAAACACAATTAACAGCACTGTTGCTGTATTTTCTTAGCCTATGTACGCGCACACTCCATGACCTGCCATGACCTTGGTCAGGGTTCTTCTTTTCTAAAAATCGGAAATTCAAATTTGATCCTGACTGAAGCACATATGCTTGAAAATTGCAGCTCATCTTCTATTCGTTTGAATACAACACCCGTGTTGGTAAACGTGACTGAATTTTTTTGTACAGTATAGAAGTATCTGGTTTTATTTGTTTTCAATCTCTGGCATTTGCTATCCTTATAGTCAAGAGAAGAACGTTATCATATACTTACATATTCTTATCACAATGCCTCAATACTTTTAAAGACTACAATGTATTTTAATCTTGCCTAAGTAATAAAGTATGTATTTTTAGATGTTTCCAATATCCAAAAATTATAGGTGAAAGGGTCGACCTAGAAAAACGACATAAAATAAATGCGTAGTCGTTTATTTCCCGTTAACAGCTTGTGGCAGTCAATTGAACACGAAGAAGAGCAATAAACACGCAAATCTACAGTGAAAAAAACGACCACCCCCTGTACAAATGGTAGAGTCTAAATGCATCGACTCACGCTTTCTATTAATCCCAGACTGAGACAGTTCATTTACTTTAAAGGGTAAGTAGATATAACAAGTAATAAGCTGATCACAAGGAATTAATTTGCATAAAAACCCAGTAGTTGTAAAGCTATCAGGCAATGACACATGAACAAAAAGAATTACTATTATAGGATGAGTTAAAATGAGAAAGATAGTCAATTTTATGGTGAATAGACACACGATGATACAGTAAACATTTCTACTACACACATTTACTCTAACCAATTAACAGTCTTTATATTTGTCAAATAATGTTCAAAAAAGGAACATTTTTTTAATTATAATAATTTTTAACTGGTCTTTAAAATCAAAATTCAAAATAAAATATTGTTTTTCTATTACATTTAAAAAGCTATGCAAGTTTTTAAAATATGCCATTTTTACTTAAAATGTGCTTTTTTTAATGCATACGTATTGCAGAAAAGACAGATTGTTAATCTGCATCTAATATAGTATACAATTTCACTAAAAACTTACTTTTAAAAAAACTTTTAGAGTTCTGATTTCGTTTAATAAATTTTAAAACAGGTTTTGAAAAAGAGTCTAACATCACAAATCTGGATAAAACTATCGGTTTCTTTTCGCTTTTTTTCTTCTTTTTATAATCGCCTTTCTTTCATTCCGCACAAACACAGCAAGATTACTAACTGATTTGTCACCACTCGAATTATCCGAATATAAGCTTTGACCAACTCTTAGAGTTATTGATAGAAATTTATGAATCAGTATCTGATCTCTCTCTCTCTCTCTCTCTCTCTCTCTCTCTCTCTCTCTCTCTCTCTCTCTCTCTCTCTCTCCCTCTCCAAAATCAAAATTATTGTTATCAACTGTCTGCAATAATAACCAAAGCAATCGAACTAAAAAATTATCACCCTTTATCCATTTTCCCGCTAAGAAAAGCAACTAAAACAACACAAACCATTTATTTGTAGGTTAATGGTTAGTTTAAAATATCGTCCCAATAGAACTACACGAGGGCTATTGGAAACTAAATTTCTAACAACTGGAAACAAAAATAAGTAAAAATATAGGAAAATCAGTGGTGTAGGGGGGGGGGGAGGCACTTCCCGTGCATTGCACGGGCAATTCAGAAAGTGTTCAATTTCTTTCGCCCGTAAGGCTTACGGTCAAAATCGGCAAGCGGTTAATACACATACATAGAATGATATGAAAAATAAAATTTAGATTTCACTCTTTTAAAAGTTATTAATTTATCTCTAAAGAAGTTATTAAAAAACTATGCCCATTTTTTATACGCTATGCCTATTTTGCAAATGGCTTGTTTCAGATGACGAAAATTCTTCCAACTTTCATTCCTGAATTTACTTCAATCGGTTCTCCTATTGGTTCTCTGTTTCCACGTAACATTAATTCACCAATCGAGGCTCGAGAGGTAATTTATTTTTATTCAGTATTTCTGTTGCCATTCAAGACCTAAAACACGCTCATTGTACTTTTTATTTTTCGATATTACGATTCTAAAACTTTAAACAAATTCATAAATCTATATGTAAAATATTTTAGACACATAAATGTGCTCAAGATCATAAATGTCATTTTCAATCAAAAAGTATAAAACATTTACCTTACAGAAATATGTTTCTATTTTTAATCAACAACTCTATTAAAAATAATTTTTTATGGGATTGTATTTCCTTTTTAATTTTGCTAATCATGTTTACAATCAATGCTATACAAAAATTTTACTGATAGGAACTGCATTTGAAAGTAGCAATAAGAAATACATCAGGAGATTCTTATATGTCATCAGATAATATTTTTTAGAAATTCCAAAACGTTCCAATAGGAACGTATAATAAGATATAGAAGCTAGAAAATAGAAATAGAGTTTACGTTAAATGTATTTATAAAATCCTATTTTTCCACTTTTCCTCTTTTGAAGAAAGAACCTATTTATGTTTACTTTAAAAATATACAAAATTTATTTTATAAAATATTAGGATCTAATTTGGTTCAAGTAAACTTTGAAGAAATAGCACATCAAAGGAATTAGATGCATTTTTATAGGAGTTTTTTACTCCATTGAAATGTAAATAAGAACATATTTATTTCAAATAATAATTATGAAGATTTTATGTTTGAACTATTACAAAACCTTGCGTTTATTTAAATAAAATATTTAGTTTATGAATTGTACTTTTTTTAATATGCTCATAGAAAAAAAAATATAGAAATCCTGTATTATGTTGACATTTTCTGTTTAAGTTATAAACCAACTTAAATACTGAGAGATGCTCAGATTATCAAAGCAATCATTTGAAAATTAACCACATAAACTACCGAATTTTAAACAAATAAAATTTTAAATAAGAACATTTTAAGTAATGAAAGATTTTGAAATATGTATAAGTTAAATAAAATGAAGTCCGATATTATATATCGGTTTGTACAAGGAAAAGTGGTGGAAGAACGTTTTGAAGTAACGAGCTTTTCTGTACATTTCTACGTTTAGCGTTGACTACTACGAATGTTTCTATGTTGACGGTTATGATATAACGGTATTGTACACAATGACTTAAAATAATTTTCATCATTTATAGATCTTTATATTGAGATATACTGACGATCTGAAGCTTAACCTTGTATCCAACCACTTAAAAGTCGCACCAATAAGTATATCTGGATATTTAAGCCGTTAGAATATTATGTCCTATCCGGGATTCGAACCTGGACTTTTTTTGTGACAATCAAGAGTTACAACCAAAAAACTGACTAGACGGTCATTAAATAGTTTTTGTCTTGTTAAAAAGTTAGTTTCTCAATTTATTTATCATGATTTTATTCTGTGGTCACCTATTACAGTTGAACATAATAGCCATTTGGGTATGTTTTGAATGTCTATCATTTCCTTTAGTATGAATACTTGAAAAGTGTGTATTTTTATGAACAGGAAGAGTTAATTTGAGAATTCTACAAATTTATTTGAAGTTTCTAGTATTTTCAAAAAAGTTTTTTTTAAATATTAAAATTAAATCCTGGACGTTATGCCCGTCCTTACGAAATTCGTTATTCCGAGAAAATCATGTTAATTTAAAGTGTTGAATAAAAAATTGCTATATTTAAGTTTGTAGCAAATATTTTTTTAATTTACTGTATTATGGGAAAAGACTAATCTAAAAGATTAAATAGCTGTTGAAGTTCATTATTAACATGTACATAAATTATCTTATACACTAGCATATAGCAGATAAGAAAAACTGCATATCCCGATCAATCCTACTGATTCCATATCTAACTGCTTTGATGAGCTCTATAGTACTATTTTAATCCAAATCAACCAAATTTTGAATAGAAAATTTCAAATTATTTTTTTCAAAATGCCAGTCTCAAAAAAAATGCCTTTTTTATATCTTACTTCTGATATAAAGTTTCGCTGTTTAGAATGCAACGTGCCAGCAAACAGTTGTGTGAGCAACCTTAAGCATTCTATACATTCTGTATTCCTTTTGCATACTATATTTACTAATCCTACTCCTTCATACTAATATATTATCTCTCAATTCTTTTGACAAATCTGATCATTGGTTTCAATAGAGGTGCTCAGGTGTTCATCTCATCACTTGATAAGGATTCCAAAATAGCCCAAGCTTTTACTGTTTCTGACAGACCCCTCACAATTATGGATTATTAATGATGAATCAGTGTGAATCGATAACATATATGTCTTAATTCGAATGCACAAAAACAACGAATTCTACCAGATACCATAAAACCGTAGTTTAGTTTAAATTATCGTCGCACTAGAGCTACACGAGGGCTATTGGCGACGGGCGTCATATTTTAGAACCACAGTCAAGTGACGAGCCGACACCTGAGTAGGCAGCACCCAACGCAACCTTTAAGGGCGACATCGTACGCAGCATTGGGACTTTGGAGCATATTTAATGTGCACTTCCTCTACACAGGGTATTATTCGTCGGATATTTTGGCTGCATGGGCCGTTTATAGGTCGGCAGTTATTTTGGCGAGGCCCGGACCCGAACCTGGGACCTTTCGCATGCTAGGCGGGCGCCTAACCGACTGGGCTCCCCAGCCCCCTACCATAAAACCTTAAATTTCCGCATCGTAAATAGAAACCAAATCCACAAAAACAGTAATCCAATCTTTTCCAATGACTTTTGAGCGTCAACTAACCGAGTTCTCCTATCTCGGGTGGTATCGGGTTAAAATTCCTCCTCCCCACCGAATTCAATCAGTACTATTGTAACCTTCTACTGTGTTTATCATCTGAATCGATCTCGATTTATCCCGAAGATAATAAAGGATGGAGTGCTTGTGGTCCCTTTAGAGAGCATTTGGCCACTGCTCTTGTTTATTTTGAAATTTATGTTTGCAAATAAAAGTCTCTTTTGTTTCTGTGTGACTATAAATGAGAGATTTCAACTGAATCTCTGACTAAACGAATCTACAAAATTCCCAAAGTTAAAATTAATTAAAATTTATAAAAAGATATTTTCAGTTGGTCTTTTTAATCAGCTTCATTGTAAATTTCCGTAAACCATTGGTTTGTTATGAAATCTTGAACATATTAACCTTTCATCCACAAACTTGGCTAGATATTTACCCCAGGTAAACATTTAACTTCGTTTCTGATCTGGCCAGTAACATTATCTACTACCTTAAATCGATTTTTCACTAACTAAACTTTAAATTGAATTGGCTCCTTAAAATTATCTTCGGCATGATAAAACAATACAATTTTACAAGCAAAAAATCTAGAAGATAATATTTATCCCAGTTTGTACTTTAAAGGCAAAAAATTGTTTATTTTTTTAGAGTTAATTATAAATTCATAAACAAGGAAGGTCGTCAATGTGGTGCTAAAAAGTAGATTTTGAGTTATTAACCTCAATACACGGGAACAGTTTTATTTTACCCACACTGTGTTGTATTGTTTTGTGGAATGAGGGACAGATATGTATTTTATAAATGTTCCAGGGACATTTCGCTGAGCTTGTTTGCATTGATAATTTAAGTAATCAATTATCTTGTTTTATGAAGTTTTGTCAATAGAGAAAAAAGTGATATAATTCAAAAACCAAATACACAGTGTCAAATGGTGTATCACTTTTGCGGTGTATCAAAGTTACCACAAAATGACTAGATTCACACTCCAATAGTGGCAGCTGGGAAGTTATAGTATTCCTGTGCAATCTTGCACTAAACTTTTTAACAGTACACACTTAAAATATATTGGAGCCAAGATTGCAAGTAGTCGGGGAGGGGGAAGGCATTATGGTTTCATTATATGGTATGGAATTCGCCTACTTAGGAAAAGTGACAATAGAATCTAATAGTTTATCAATTTTCCTATTAAAGTAAATTTATTTATTGAGCTTTAAAAGAGAGAACGAGTATTGGAATCTTGTGCTGACTGATCCATATGCAATCAATACGTAGGGCGCTTGCCTTTGACGCCAGTTAAAAACACCTAAAGTAATACAAATGTTTACCCTTGTAACTGACTGACGTCAGGTTTTCCAGCAACGCTTATAAATTTTAAAAACATATAAATTACGTATTCTTAAAATGAAATTTGTATGAATTTATTAATTAAAATGAATTTTAAAAATTTGTTTTCATTCAGAAAATTGCATATTTTTGAAGAAATTGTCATATTTATAAAACTGTGCGTTCTTTTGTCACTTGATCGCAAACGTTATACTAAATTAGATTATCACCTAATGGTGTATTTCCCATTAAGGTCGTCCTTATGATTATAATTTAACTTACATTGTACAACCTTTCGATTATTTATTTTAAAAGAAGTTAGAGTGAATTGCGAATTATATATTAGCCATTTAATACTTTTTATAAACTTACATAAAAAAAACAAGATTATCTGCTTCGTACAATTAAAAGATTTGGTGCCAAGTTCCACAGGAATCCTGTAACTTTCTACCTGCCACCACTATTTGGAGCGTTGATTTACCACTTTTGCGATGCATAAAACTATGGTTTTACCACAAAATTGATAAATCCACTCTCCATATAGTGGTGGCAGCTAGAAAGTTTCGGGATTCCGGCGCAATCTTGCACCAACAGTGTTAACAGTTTATGTTGAAAAACAAGATTGAAAGAAAATCTAGATATTTCTTGGGCATCTCCAGAAAAAGACAAGCTGCCGTCTCAGCAATGTGGTCGTCGGCTTCCCGGGTCACGTAGTCCTGTGTCCTCCGATAAAAAGATCGCCAGGACAACAATAAATACACTGATCTTCCCTTTCGTGTCTGCCTCGGGCACAACTAGTCACCAGTCGGACACTTGATAGCTCACTGCCGGATGCACCAGCCTCAGAACCACACTAAGCTAAGTCTAAACCAAACTATTTTTATTTTTAGTGAAATTTCGCACATAGGATTATGTCTGGCAACAAGCTGAAGAAACGTACATGTATAAGTTTAAAAACAATTGTTGATGAGATAAATTATTCGATGTGTTGATTTTGAAGAAGTAAACAACGCATTTTTTAGGTCTTTATATACACTATCAACGTGTGACTATGTATATCTGTCTGAAATCTATCCCCGTCAGAACAACAAAACATATAGATATAAAAAGAAAATTGTCAAAATACGCAGATGGTAATGAGAAAGTTATTCCGTTACTTTATTACTTCTTTTCCGTTCGAAAGTTCTAATTTTTCTTCGATCTTGATAGACTTACAAGTCGATCTTGATAGACTTAACATTGGAACCATATGTTTTTAAAATATCTTTCTGGTCGTGTGAAATAACAAATTGAAATTTAAGTAAAAGCACACGGGTTGTATCGGACAGACATTAATTTGAATAAATTAAGTATATTTCATGTCTTGAGTAGCAACAGAAATTCTGATTGAAAATAATTCTTTCTAGAGCCGTGATTTGGTCTCGGTTGGTGAATCAATGTCGCAAATGAACAGTGAACCGATTGGAACACCGATCAAAAAAAGAGATTGAATGAAAGCTGGAAGAAACTACGTCATCGTCGTCTTTATCTGAAGAAATCCAATTGGATTGTTTCAGATAGACCTTTGTAAAATTTACTACAAAACTGCATTTTACACTTTTTCTTAATACTAACTTTTCTAATATAAACTAGAAAACTCATTCCTTCCAAAGCAACTGTGTTGATTAATTGTATTAAAAACAATTTCTTAGCAAGAGGGTCAAACAGATTTCAGAGGTCTTGCAAAAAAAATCTTATCAGCAGTAAATTTATAAAACATTTTAAATTAAAACAAATGTTAGAATAGACTATTACAAAAAAAAAGTTACGGAACTTTTCTGTTTATGCATAGCACACAAAAAGTGTATTTTTATCACTTAAAACCTCCAAAAACATTTATTGGAGTTTAGAGTGGGTGCATTTTAAGAGTTGGTGCGTTTCTAAATATTACAAACTGAGTAAAATCAATTTATAGAATTAAATGTTAGCGGTACATTCATTGAGAAGCTGAAATAAAAGAGTGTTTTTATGCAAAAAATATTTTTCCAATTGTTTTGAAAATTTGGGTAAACATACTAGAAGTTTTAAATAATATTTTAAAGCAGCAAAAAAATCGATATTTTCATTGATTATGAGATACTGAATCTCTTCCCTTTAAAAAAAATTCCCTTTCCTTCGTTTGCTTTTTTTTTATCGTTTATTAGGTGCGGAGTATGAATCTCAGGTGATCCCTCGTTCTGTATTGATCATTTCAGGACTATGAAAGGAAAGTAAACTTGTAGATACAGTTTTGTCTTAAAAACAATGGCTGGATAAATAAACTGCTGGACAGTCAGGGAAATCTCGAATATATACTGAAGAAAATGGGAACTAAAAAAAGCTGCTATTTTACAGCAGCATATTTAGGAGAAGTTAGTGTAAAATAGAAAACTTAAGCTTTGTATTCTTTTTCCCAGTTTAAAACCTTCCTTCTCTCTCCCGTGAAAAAGGGCGGTTGTTGGCTTTTGCTAGCTAAATGTTGGATTTTCTAGATTTTTTTTTAATTTCAAGCTTAAAACAAATAAAAAAAATTAAAATGAAGGCATACAATGTTCGCACAAAAATATTTATAAAATTTTGATGCATAAAATATTGGTGCTTTTATGACCGGGGGGTTAAGGGGTCAATGAAATGCTAAAAAAAATACATGAAAATAGTAGGAAAACTTCTTTGAACCTTTATGCAAAATAGTTAAACTCTGTAATTCTATCTTGATTTATGAAATACACTGAATTAAAGATAAAGAGCATTTTAGTCATTTTACCAATATCATCATACTCAATACTCATCATATTCAATGGAACTTTTTTTTTATTCCCCTATTATTTCGCTATTCAATTTGACGTACTCTTGCACATTTTTTTGAAAAACTTTAAATTTGGAAAAAAGTTTTTGTTTTTAAAAAAAAAATATTTTAGACACATTTTTATTCAATGAAATTTTGTCAAGTTAGCAAGATTTAATATTCTAAAATCCATTTTAAAAATAACCGATTAGTTGCTAATATTTCCAACCCAAAATGTCGAAGTACCAATTCAGCGTTTTCTAAATAATCAAGTTAATCAAGATATTTATTAATTAATATCAACATCATTTAACAATTCGTAAGAAACAAATCCATCCAGTACTAAATATAGCCAGTAGTACTAAACATACTTTCTCCTCTATCATGTACACTTTTGTGGTGCTGCCATCTACCAGCCAAATCATGCACTATTCTTGAGTCGACATTAGTTAACTACAAATTTATACAGGAGTTGGACAAAATTATTGACACTCTGTGTAATTTTTTTCACATTTCTCATGAACTACTACGAAATATGTAACATGGTTTTGACGACTTGTAACACGTTTTACGGCACCCATTTTTGAGCGTTATAAAAAACGTTTTGGAGAAGCATGATCTTAAATATCCATAAGTCCATCCATAAGAAAAAGATCAGTCATTTTAAAGAAATTACTAATATTTTCGTTTTTCATCTTTGAATACATTTAGCGTACTACATATTTAGATTCGAGACTATATTTCTGCTAAAAAATTAGTGCCCTAATTAATGTAATAAGTCATCAAAAGCGTTTTACACATTTCGTAGTAGTTCATGAGAAATGTGAAAAAAAAATTAAATTGCAAAGTTTGTCAATAATTATGCCTAACCCCTTATGTTGTATCAAACTTCCCCAATTAATAATCCTACAGTGAATATCAACTATAATATTAAATTAAGAAACTTTTGTTATTTATATTAAAATAATAAACAGCAAAGGGTTAGGGAGAAGAACCGTTAACACACACCATAAAAAAGAGATGGATTTAACTTACGCCAGAGTAGTATTTTAACCAGTTCTTTGAAAGTTAATGCTTCTGGTTTATTTACTACTCACAAAAACTATATTTCAATTGAGCATTGCTGTGTAACTTTTCTTGATTTGAAGATCAAAAAACCTTAGTAAGAAATGAAGAGCTTAGTGGAAGAACGTGCTAAGGGACAAAAAGGTGAAAACGAGAAAATCAGCTTTAAAGTTTTTAGTTTGCACTCAGATATGTTAAAAATGGTGCTTGCAAACCGTAAAAAATATGATAATCTTCAAGTTTATGAAACAATTGAAACTTGTTATCGTTAAAGAAGATAGTAATATGTTCGTTGTCACAAAAATCTCAATTTTTTCAAAAATGTCACGTTCTTCCACTAAGCTCTTCAAATATTACCTATCAACTTATTAAAAACATTAATTTACTATTCAATTAAAACTAATTTAAGCAATGATCTACAATAGCACATTCCTGCTTAAATTTCATATTGCAGTTAGGTAATTGACAACAGTTCCTGTACTTCATAAAATTATGCCATTATAATATTTTTTTTAGAAACGGGGCTGAAATTCTATTAGGTTTTGGTTGAAATTTACTACTCCATTAATTTTAAGATTTGAAAGAAAGGAGAATGGACAAGAAACTTTATGACCACTGCAGCTAATTTGCCCAAATGTAGCTTTTTACTTTTAAAATAATTTAGATTTTTTTTAAGTAGAAGAAACAAACCCATCTGCTTGTTTAAAATTCCCTTTTATTAAGTTTTTACGCCAGGTGTAAGAAAGAGAACACCGTTACAAAACTACGGTAACTTTCTGCATACATATAATACTTTCCTAACTTTTCATGCCTCCATCACTTCTTGATAAGTTCCGGGTTTCCCCAGAAATATATTAAAAATCATTTAACAATAACCTTTTAAACAATTCAATATAACGCATCTTACTCAACAAGCAACCATGGTCCGACGCGTGGCACGCAGTTGTGGCATAGTATAAGGAGCGGCCCCTGAGGTCGCTGGATCGCTTCCGAACTATCCGTAGTTTAGAAAAATATTGGAATATAACATAACAGTGGTAATATCAACATAACAGTGGTAATATCTCAAGTAGAACTTTTGTTTTGTACACCATATGGCAAAAACTACCTTAGACTATGGAGTTTTGCCCATGAAAAACCTATGGGTTTGTCTATTGATTTATTTGCATTTTCAGGGAAGTTGCTGGCTTTGAAAGGGATTGTTTCTACATTTTTGGCGAAGGTTAATATTATATTCTAGGAATACTACCAGTAAAAAAATTGGGCACATTATAGTTGCCCAAATTCTTCCAGGAACATTACTACTTTTTTACGGTGAAGGTGTAACATCGAAAACAAAAATCACAAATTAACTTATTTTATTCTCTGGAACATTAATAAGAGCACACCATTTAAAATACACCGGTTAATAGATAAATCTCTCATTCACTGGAAATACATTTAACAGAATAAAACTATTCTTGCAAATTTGAAAGATTCTAGATCCACCTTGCTAGTCATTTGCTCTTTACGTAGATTACCGATTTCCGCTTAGGTTCTTTGAAAAGTGCATTTCCTGAGAACATATCTAAGTGTCGCATCCTTCTTCCTGAAGTGGGTTTACCATACCTAATTCCTTGTCAACACTTTTTTTTCGAAACAATGTTATTGATAGGACTATGAAGCCACTTGGAATTTTCTTAGTATTTTTATGTTGCAAATTTTGCACTTCTCAGAGACCAACTAGAGAAAAAAGGATTTTAAGTGAAAATGAAAGTAAGTGGGTTTGGGAATTCAAATTAATATATAATAAAACTTATAATATTAATAATAGTAAAATTCAAAAAGTTACTTGTTTTATGCATAGTATAACAAGGTTCAGTTTCCGCTTTCAAAATTTCCAAGACATCCTCTGTATATCTATATTTTGTTATTAATACTATATTTGAATATATATTTGAATTGACATAGTTTCTACTTATTTTAATTTTGGTAATAAGTTACCTTAGTTTGTTATAAATTATATACCTGAATTTTTCTGCGCTTGTTTCACTATTTCTTTTATGTTTTAAATGACGAAACTTTAGTAAAATATTTGAATTTAAAGATATTGCGCAACTCAAAATAATATAAATGGTTTCTCGACACTACAGATATTTTACTAGCGTCTCGTCATTTAAAAAATAGAATAAATATTGAAACAAGTGCGGAAAAATTAAGGTACATAATATATAACCAATTGAGATAACTTGCATATAGAATCGAGATAACTTGATAGATATTTAGATAACCAATTGAGTAATCTATAAGCAACTTCAACTCTTCTTAGTTCTCTGTAAACTCATTTATTAAAAAAATTATTGCTAATAAAA
The DNA here is from genome assembly GCA_019343175.1 of Oedothorax gibbosus. Lineage (NCBI taxonomy): Eukaryota > Metazoa > Arthropoda > Arachnida > Araneae > Linyphiidae > Oedothorax > Oedothorax gibbosus. The sequence continues at coordinate 11,357,298 of CM033272.1, forward strand.
AATTAATTAATAATTTATCAAACATCAAATAATTATAATCATTTCTACTTTTTCTCAACTATTAGGCAATTAAAAGTTATCTATCACACTAAATATGTTAACTCAACAATATGTATTTCTGCGTCAAGGAGAAAATGCTTTTTTTAACTTTAAACCTATATCTTCAATGTACCTCATTTCTTATTTTAAAAAAACTCATAATATAAAAGAGTGATTTTGGAAGTCAACTTAAAGAATTGTATTTTTTCTTAGTTTTGGAGAAGAAAAAGAAACTGCATATTCAAAAATCGTTTGTCAAAGATTGGCTGCTTCGTTACATGACAAATGACATTAAAGAATACCAAACTTACGATGGCTGGTACAATAACCCTTGGCATCCCAGTCTGGGTTCAGCAGGTGAGACCATACGTTTTTTGGGCCATTTTGAATTTCAAAAGTGTTCAAATAGTTAGAACAGCGTTTTACATCATAATTTTTGTATCAGACTCGTGCAAAAAGTTTTTGAGCAGTGAAAAAGGGGTTTCTTTTTCACTCTTTTCATAAGATGTCAAACATTTCAAGTAAAACTTTTATTTCATAATATCCATGTTAATAGTTTCATTGGAACCTTATCAATGCTTATGTTTGGCACTCTAGTTGGTTGGTTGGTTGGTTGGTTGGTAGACATATATATTCAGGTTTGTGTGCTTGGTCAGAGACCCGCTTATAAACCTTCGTCAAAGTAAGACAGACACAACAGACAACACACACACATAAGTGGATCCATCTAATTTTTAGAGACAGAGGCCAACTAGAGGATCCCCAGAATTGGCTTGTCACCCCCAGAGGTATTGATTTGGTATGGGAACTTAGAGGACTTTCGGACCCAACAGATTTAACGAGCACGTACTCCGCATATACTCGATAGGTCATCAGTGGTACCGAGACTCGATCGCAGGACCTTCCGATCCCGAGACCGAGACGCTGACCACTAGGCTCACCACGGCCCCATTTGGCACTGTAGTTACATAGGAACCACTGTTGTGGTATTTCTATCTCCTGAAAGTTAAATACTTTCAATTTTTAATTTGAATAAGAATCCATGTTTAAATTTGGGACTGTGATTGTTCATTACTTTTATAGTGACAGAAATAAAGCTGAGTCGATAAGCAATAAAAACAAAGAAAGATTAGCATTTCGATTAAATTAAATTTTTGTTTAGTTAGAAAATATGTAGCGCTATACCGCGCCTCCAGATGAGCGGGACAAAGTCTGAACTTCACAGGGACCTTTAAGCGTCTGTCAAAAGTTTCGATCGGCGGAAAGTGTCTGGCAGTTTGATTATTAACTTTTAACAATATTTTCTAAAACATTCGTAAAAATAGTCTTGAGAAAATGACTTAAGTTAAATTATAATTTACCTACTTTTTACACCCGATATCTGTAAATTGGCCGTCGGTCTACTCTAGCAGGTATGCATACACTAAAAGTTTATGAAAACTAAACCAAATTCGATACATTTCATTCATGAGATAATAACTTTAGGTCTTTGGGCCCTGGGCTCTCGCTCTATAACAGGCTTTTTGAACGAAATAGATTCCGTTGTCGTTCCGTAAAGATCATTTCACACGGTGCTCCGTAGACTTGATCCTTCCATAGGATAACATGGAGGACCGGTTTCGACGAATCGGTCCGATTGCGGGGAATTTTTCCACTGGAATTTTTTCGTGCAAGCACGAAAAAGTTTACGACGAGATATAGGTAGCCAATCAGCATCAAGTATAGCTCCGACGTCTTGTTGGCGAAATCGAGTTTGCCTAGAGAGCCTAAATAAAGGAACGAACTTGTACTTACTATTTATCGAGGCACCCTAAGTTTGCCAAAAGGCAAAAATCTTGTTTATTGTTGATATTTTGTAGTTAGTACTTCTTTACTCAAACGTTTTAACGCGCGCTCACTCTGAAATGTATCCAAAAAAATGAGTAAAGCTAAAAAAATTATATGGCCTGGTGCCTTGGAAGTAGATTTGATAGAAGTGAGGAAATATAATTTTCTGAAGCAAACCAAACCTTTTTTCAACTGATCTCCGTAATAAATAGATATTTATTATTTAAAACAAATCTATGGAACTATAATCAATAAAAAATATAATAATACAAAAACAAATAGGTACAAATAAACTTCTAACGTACAATGCTGCAGTTTTTCATTAACTAACGAACCCAATGTGACTTAAATCTCATCAGTTCAGTTCTTTTATCGGCATTCTCAGTTCCGTTCACCTCATCTGTAACGGATAGGAAAAACAAAACAAACTGAAGTTCCTTCCTTTCCCAAATCATTTATTTGATTACATCAATTCAACATCTCACCTCCTTTTAATTCGTTATGCTGCAAACACCCACTGTCAACATAGCATCTTTCAACTAACAAAAACAATGGGAAACGCCGATTTCGTGTGGCCGTGGCAGTACCAGTTCCCCCCCTTCTTCACTCTCCAGCCCAACATTGACACTCGCGTCAAACAGTTCGAGGCCTGGAAGTCCCTCATCCTCGACTACCACAAGGCCAACAAGATCTATCTTCTGGACGTCACCGAGGCCCAGGCCTCCCCGCTCTTCTCCAACAAGGCCATTCAGCGCCAACTGAATGTGGAGAGCATCATCCTGCTCCTCGAAGATCTCGAGGAACAGGGAAATGTAGAGTGGCTTGACAAGCAGCTGAAGCAGAGGTGCTACGTGTTCTGGAGGACCCCCGAGGAGTGGAGCAAGATGATCTACAAGTGGGCGGAGGACAACGGCCTGGTCAACGCGGTCTGTACTCTGTTCGAGATCACGGCCGGGGACGACGCGGCCAACGAGGAGTTCTTCGGGCTGGACCACGGGGTGTTGAAGAAGGCTCTACAGGTCCTGGAAAAGGAGGGGCGAGCTGAGCTCATTCTTGACGAAGAGAATGAGGGAGTCAAGTTTTTTTAATCCGACATCTATAATGTAAAAGGGTTAAAAGCTAGCTTGGGATGTCCTTCGGTAATATTTCAGGTACCTACAGCTATAATATAATAGAGGGAGTGAAAAAAATTTTTAATCAGACACCTAAACTATGAAAGGGTTAAAAGGTAGGGTAAAGTTATGATATAATAGCTGGTCCTCATTGGGGACTTTAGGCAAGCTTGAAAATTTAATGAAGGATTGCTATACCTATCGAGTTATATGAAATGGGAAGTGGAAAGTTTACCAAATTTGGTTGTTTTCGTTGCTTGGTGTTGTAACACAAATTGAGACTGGCCCTTATATCATAGCAGTTCCAAGGTAACTTGGGGAGTCTGTTGGTAATATTTCAACAACTGATGACATTTGAAGCAACTTGTTGCATATTTTAATATGGCCTATGCTTCATGTACACATTCCCTTATTTTCAGTGGCCCTTTAGTTAAAATTAAGTAATTTTAACGTAATATCATTTTTACTGATTACTTAAATATACCCTAGGTAGCAATCCTTACCTAAAACAACTACAATTCTTAACTACTTTTCAAATACTGTCAATGGACACCCCAAGCTACATTTGTATGACAGTTTGGTTTACACTGTAAGATTATTAAAACTTGAAGAGAAGTTTTAAATTTTTGAGTTAGTTTCTTTCGAAATTAAAATAAAATTGCTTTTTTTGTAATAAGCATTAGTTTTGTTTGAAGGATATGACAAGATACACATGAAGGACTTTTTCGAGTAAAAAGAATTTTCCTTATAATAAACATGCAATGTCATTTTTCGAAAAATCACAAAATATTACTATAAACAGCATTCTAAGTGTGTTTCTTCCCTCAAAGCAAATTATAAACTAAGGTTCTTGCCAAAAAATAAATGTTAAATGTGAGGTTCTTAGACTAGAAGTCCAAAGCAACCTCTTAACAGGGTCATGCATGTATAAGAGTGTAGCTGTTATTATATGCCCTGGTTAAATCCTAGTTTCAGTATACGGCGACTTTTTCGGAACGTTGGCGACAAAAAAGAAGGCGATAAATAATTCCAATCTGGCAACAGTTGTTTGACTTCGCGGTTTCCGAGTAGCATCGTCTAATCACGCGTCGCTACACGATGTTTTCTCCCCAACAAGTTTAGCGAGTAATAAAAAGTCGCCGTATACCGAAACTAGGAATTAACCTATGCCCTCAGTTCTGGATCCAGAAATTCATCAGTTATCAGCGGACTTAATTGTATTTACAAATTTAACTATTATTAACTTACAGAATGCTTTAATTTTGGCTGCCCCTGCTGTCAAAATATTTTGGATCCACCCTGTTTTTTTAAGATTTCGATGCAATATATTAGTTTAAATCAAGACATTGCTGCATTCCAATTGTGAAATTGCTTCATAAAATTAAATGGTTGTTTTTTAAAACACTTTAACATACTCCTCAGAAAATCAACTAAGATTTGTTTTATTTTTGAAATGTATAGTTCTGGAATTGTCATACGAGATGTCAACAGTGGAAAAATATGACTTGTTCTTTTGGTCCAAGCTACAAATATACATATGCACCCTCTGTAAAAATTACGATTTTTAAATTACATATTTTTAATAAGATCATTAGTGACTTGTAAATTTATGTGGGTACAGCTATGATAAAATGGCTGGTCTGTTCACTGGTGACTTTTGGCTAGCTTGAAAGTTTAACGTAGGGTGGCTATACCTATCGAATTGTATGAAATCTGAAGTGAAATGTTTACCACATTTAGACAGATTTGTTGATTGCCAACATAACACAAATCGCCAAATTGAGACCAGCCATTATATCATGGCTGTTCCTATATGTGACTTAGGCCAACTAAGTATACCCTTCAGACAGATAGATGTGGTAAATTTGTAGGTCAATGGATTAAACTCAACTACGGTGCTGACTGGTGTCATTATTCTAGTGTAAAAACTTTCTTTAACTTTCGCCCGCGTTTTTTTTGAACAACATTTACTGCATAAAAAACACGTTTAGCTGTATATAAAGAATGTTATGTTATATACATATATAAATTTTATTTACTCAAGAATAAGAAAGTTTTGAAATATTACCAGTATTTAAGTTTGTTAGTTACTTGAATATAATTTAAACCACTTTCTAAAATTTTTTGAAAAAAAAGTCTGATGTCATGGTTTTTCAACCTATCTACTAGTTCTACCTTATAAAATAATACCTCCAAGTATGTGTTTCTTAAATATCCTTGAAAGGGCGTGTTAACCTATTTGTATGTAAAATGTATGATTTAGTTATGCAAGCAACATTTCTAAATTTTGTGGCAAAAAAATTGTAGTTAAATGGTATTGGAATTTTTAAAATTTCGTTGTGAGCTGCTAAAAGTAGGGTTATAAAAGTTTGACTTAGGAAATTGGTTCACCTTAATAAAAATTAGACCGCTACTTTTGTTGCTAGTTCAGTACTTTTTAAAAGTATGTCAGTAATTAAGTTTGTTAACTTATAATTAACCATAATTAAATATGTAGTACATGAAACAAGTTTAAAACTGAGCTGAACTTTGTATAAAGGTAAACTTTAATTTACAATTTTTTGTAGGGCATTTCGATGTGACCTGTGTTACAAATTGAGGCAGTTTTTTTTTTTTTCCCATTATATAACATATCCTTATTATCAAAGTTTGATGCAATTTACTGTAATATTTTTTTTTATTATCTTAATTCTAAATTAAATTAACTAAAAGAGTAATCATATAAGTTATATTATAATTTCAAAAATCTTACTCTAAATTTGATTGTTGTTGCAGAATTTCCTTATGATGATTTTTTTGAATTCTCTCAAAATGGTCCATGTAATGATGCATATAGATTAGACACATTTTTCAAAAGTATTGGATTAATCCTAGTCGCTGTCTTTGCTTAGAATTTGTTTTCGGTAACCCTACGTCTTGGTCAGCTTCTGGATGCGTGAACGTTAATTTAGCACCCCCTTCTTTTGATTAGTGTACATGGTGCCAGAAAAAGTTATTTATTGCTCTTTAAAATAAAACTGGCCAGATATTGTAATTTGTCGTCGTGCCAGCGACTAGGATTTTACTAAAGTATTAAAGTATTAAGCAGCTTACTTAAAGTATTAAGCAGCTTAACATAATTGCTATGATTAGTGAATTTAGTGCTTATGATTAAATACAGAGGTAAATATGCATGAAAGTAATGCATGAAATAACAGCTACTAGTAGTAAAATTATATATGAAACATAAAGCTTTATGTAACTAGCTGTTAAAGTTGCAATCGTAAATAAGTTTTAATTATACAGTGGTGCTCTTTCCCTGGAAAAAAGTTGTGCTTTTTGCTACACAGTTGTAGGCTTTTAGAAAAAAAATTAGAAATTGTTACTTTTTAAGAAAAAAAGTGTATTTTTTTAATAAAATTATTTGTTAAATCAAAAAATTTATATTGTTCTTAACCGGCCATGATAAGAAAATTATACCTCATTAAAAACATCCTGATTTTTTTTTAATTTGAATTATTTTGATCTAGTTGTGTGTAATACTTAAAACAAATTTTGCTCTATATTTCAATTTTTATATAATATCCTTGTCTAACCTTATGGCATCAAACATTTTTTTTTTACTTAAAAATAATTAATCTATTTAGAGGGTAGTTATATTCTAATTTATTTTGTTTGAAGTATTGCCTTATTAGTTTTTGCTGTATTCTAATAGTTTGCTAATATGACACAAAAGCCTTTCATTTTTAAAATACAAGCTTTTTATAATTTTTTTAAAGTCAATACTGTTGATTTTTAGCATAGAAATAATTGCCAATAATTTTTTTTTGTTTGAAAATAGTTTTCTACTTAAATGCAGTGGTCGAGCTTATTGAGGGTTTTGCAAATTTCCCAACTATTTTCAACTTAAGCTTGTATTATTTAAATTCTCTTTGTACGTGAACACGCTAAATCGAAAGGATCCTAATTGTGTTTGTGTTGATATAAATATACGTTGTTTATTTCATTGTGAACAAACAAAGCTTAACTGTGATGTTTCGATTTTTGTATATTCGAAAAGCACCCTAAATTAACTGTTCAATGTTAAATGTTGTGACTTATGGATATGAATTTAAATATGTAGTAGTGCTGTAGAGTTTTTCCAAAAAGTGTTCTGGGCTACTGTTATCGTTATTTTTTCTGTATCTTAAAAGATTACTATTTTTTTATATTTTTTGCTTTGGAAATAAAATTTCTTTTTCAATGCAAACATTTGTTTTTTCTTTAAACTTCATATCTACATACATTAAAAAAAAAACCTTAATAAATACATGTCTATTTAAATATTCATCCAAAAAACTTCTGAATTTTGCATTAGCTGTATATCGTATTTAATACATATTTGGTTTATTTTAATACATTTTGGCTCAATTCAAATACCATTATTTAAAAGTAAAGATATCAATAGCACTATTTGTGTTCAACCCAATTATATAAATCTCAACTTATTACAAAAATGTTGTACATAAACTATTTATATTAATATGCCTTAAAAATTGAATTTAAAACGATATTTGGTGATTATCCAATGCAGCATATTATTTTTAATTGCCTTTTTTATCTTTAAGTACAATAACTTTTGCCATTATCAAAACAGCATTTAGATTAAATTCGATTGAGTTTTTTTTAATCTATTTATCAACAACATAATCTTTTCCCAAATAAGCTATATTTCTTTTATTATGATATTTACTTATGCAATTGGCATTCCTTTAAATTTTTTCTTTTCATTTCTTACTGCCTTTTTGTAATGACAGAAAGTGAGCTGATCCGACTTCTACCCCCTGCTTATGATGGAGGAATCTACCGCCCTACCAACCGGAGTCGTGCCAATCCGTTTGAGGTCAGCGATGCCATCATGCAAGAACTACCCTGCAAAGGACATGATGACTCATCTAAAACTGGAAAGAATGTGTTGATGGTGTTTTTTGGTAAGTTTGGTAGAAAATTATTAGGTACTATGTTATTCAGTTTGACATTAATGAAACCAGACTTTATGCTTATTTTTAAATAATCTTTATTCTGATTAGTATTGTGGTTCTAAAATACGACGCCCGTCGCCAATAGCCCTCGTGTATTGGCATTTCATTATTTCATTTATACATCATTTATTCCTTTATACTTTATTTTTTAAAACATTTGTAAATATGAAATTTTGTCGTAAAAATTAACTTAAAAGTAATTGTAATTGTAATTTGTTACTTTTGGAAATTAGTAATTTTATAGGTAATTAGTTACTTTTTACAAAAAGTAATTGTAATGGTAACAAGTTACATTTAAACAAGTAACGGCCTAGCCCTGGAAGTAGATTTGGTTTAAGTTATATGCAACATGTGTGCTAGGTACAGTTATATTCAAAAATATAAAAGGACATGAAAACTGGGCTAACCTACACTAGAATGTTAATTTTTTTTTAATAGGTCTGTTTGTGACAGAAGAAATTCTCAACACCAGGAGTTCCTCTTCTTGTCCTCCTGATTATTTCAGAATCAATATTCCTCGCGAGCATCCTTTCCGAAAGACAGGGAGAGACAAAATGCCTTTCACTCGTTCAAGATATGAGAAAAAAAGCGGGAAATCCTCAAATAACCCAAGAAAACAAGTACATTTAAACGTTTTATTTTAATTGTCATATTTTTAATGCTTGTGTATTTGTATAATGTGAATTGATTATTTATGGTGAAAATTTCATTAATAGACCATGATATAAATATGTAATGTTTCACCCAATACTTACTAATAGTTCTCGAATGTTTTATCCCCATTTAAAAGTTTATTTGAAAAATTCTTTGATAAAAATCAAAAATTAACCACTCCTAATATAACCAAGAGAAACCTATTTTTGTTACATAAAGCACCATTTAAGTTTTTACTGGCATTCATCAACATGTTGTTCAATCATATTTTTTAATCAACTATTTGGTTAAATATTTATCAGAGGAATACTTTGTTTTAGTTTCTACGTTCATGATAATTTGTTATCTTGCATTTAACCATACAGCACGCATCCTCTTAACAAGTTTAAATGCAGCCAAGGGTAAACCGGTTAAGCAAAAATCTAGGTAAACCAGAGAAGTTAAATAAATTAAGCTTTAGATTATGTAAATTTGATTACACATTTCTACATTGATGATATTTGCATTATAAATAAATACACAAAATTAAAATACAACATTTTAAGCAATGTATCAAAGCATTTTATAAGTTACTTATCATTAAGAGAACGAGTAACCTAATTTTTATTGAAGCCTACAACTTGGGAAACCTGTCACATTCTTCAATTTTTTTAGCAGTATCCCAAGGGGATCAATGACAAAACATGTAGTCTTTTAGCAATTTTTCACTTTAAAAGTAAAAAAAATTCTCCGGTTAAATCGGAGATCCGATTAAACGAAGTCCGGTTAAGTGGGAGCCTACTGAACATAACTTTATGTTCATTATTTTTATTGGTAAGCTAATAAATAGTTCTGATAATTTTTCTGTAGCTGAATTCTGCTACTTCTTGGATTGATGGAAGTGCCATTTATGGTACTACAAGGTCAGAAGCCAATGCCCTAAGATATTATAAAGGCGGCTTCTTGAAAAGCAGCGATAAGGAAGGATTCTTTCCACTTTTAAATGATGGTTATATGTCCTTTTTCTCTCCAGCAAGGAACTTCAAAGACAATAAGAAAAAGACCAGTCATTTCAGTAAGCTATTTTTGGTAAAATTTGTGTTGCTTTTATTCGACATTTTGATGTAACCTTTTCTTATCTAAGTGGTATTCTAGACAAGGATCATTCTAGGGTTTGTAACTAACCTGAAGACTAAAGCAATTGAATTTCAACTCTGCACATTATGACTTCTCTCTTGTCTGTATGGCTTAACATTTTGTTGTTTACGCTTGCTGTGCCAAAGAAGTGAATGAAACAATAATAATATCCCTATTGATCTGCAAATTATTCCAAAATCACCGTTTTCAAAAATACCCGCTTTAAGTAGATATTTAATTTTATTGTGGGTATTGTTTTGTTTGTTTTTAAATAGCACCAAACCAACAGCCTTGCCTTATTTCACTGTCATGTCCATCTTGTATTATTATTTTTAAATGTCATGCTTATTTTTTCTCATATGGAATTCTAATAATCCCCAGTGTTCTATATTGTTATTTTGTTTTTGTTAATAAAGAATAATTGAAATTTAAACGAATTAAAGACCACTAGAAATTTTGCCTAATAACTTATTTATTTTTCTAGGAGTTGGAAATCCATTAGCTCATGAAAATCCTTTTATCTTAGCGATTAATATTATTTTTTATCGATACCATAACGTTATAGCCAAATCTATATCCGAAAACAACACTGACTGGGATGATGAAAAGATATTCAATGAAGCTAGGAAGCTGGTTGTAGCTAGTTTACAAGTAAGTTTCTCGTAAAAATATTAAAACCCATAATCTTGATAAATGGAACAAGTTTAGTAGTAAGTTTACTATCAAAATTAAATAAATGTTCTATTTTGGAGTAAGTGTATGTAAGGGGATTGTCTCTTACACAGAATAGCATACTTGTTCTTTAAAAGGAGATTGGATGTCCAATATAATTTATTTAGTTCATACGAAATATTTAAAGTAGTAAAGAAGCCTTTACGGCTATTGAAGAGAGCTAAGAAAGGCCGCCAAGACATACAGCCTCACATATCGAGGTCTAATTAGAAAGTGAATCTATTTTCAATGGTTGTGTTATGAGAAGAGTAGAGTCAAAACAAATTCTGATGTGTTCGCAATTTCGCTGGGAAAGAATTTATTGATGCGACGGAAAGGCGCTATTAGAACGTGGGAATTATTCGATGGATCGACAAGACATTAACTGAGACTTATTAGGAAAGAACTGAATATTAGACCATTATATTAAAATTGGAACATTATATTACATGTATTCTAAATGAACCTAACTATTCAATACTTTAAATCATTTCTTTTGCAGAATGTTATTGTTAATGAATGGCTACCAGCATTCTTGGGTGAACCACTGCCCAAGTATAGAAGTATGCAATTTATTTTTTAAAAAACTTTGATAATAAGCTTAGCCTACTCTGCAGAAAAATAATTTTTATTCTCAATACCCACAGGATATGACCCCAGTATCGATCCCAGCATATCAAATGCTTTTCAGTCGGCTGCAATGAGATTTGGCCATACTCTGGTTCCTCCAGCTATTTATACAAGGTATATTTTTACATTTGAAACATGTACGGAAATATTTTTAATTTAATCTGATTTGTCATCAATATAGCTTTAAAATGAAATATTTGTTTGATATGTTTTTGAAGTTTTTAAAGAGCAATTTTTACTTTCAATTACCTAATATGAAATATAAGATAATGAAATATAGAGATGGGGTCTAAAATCCAAAATTGAAATCTCGTTGGAGGGTTCTAATTCTAAAATAGGTGGTTTTCGAACATTGTTCCGTCTGTCTTATTGAACCGCTCTACAGCTAGAACAAAAAGAGCCACAGACTTCAAATTTGGTACACCAATTCCTAGTACCTGTCAGATATCATAATAAGGTTTTTAAGAAAATCACACATGCGCTAAGGCCATAGCTGCCATAGAAATTTTTAGGTTTTAAATTTATTAGAATAACCTTATAGGGATGCATAATTGCCTTTGAATGTATTGATTTATTGAGTGGTAATTGAAATGTGTGTAGTGTTACTCACCCTTGTTGTATAAATGACTATTTTAATGTTTTAGACCATCTCCAAAAAGTTGTGAAAGTGTCCTTATTCGACTTTGTGACAGCTATTACAATACCCAGGTAACACTCACCTAAAATCACAATATCAATCATAATCACAAATGTGAAGAGTCCTGTGGAAGAACCCCTTCATAGACTGGGTATATGCCTGTATTCAGGTATGCTTGGTGGAATGTGGCGACCTTAAATCGGTTTCTCCCTTGATTCTTCTCCCTTGATTCTTCTACTCCCTTGATTCTAGTACAATCGCTGCGTCTCGTGTGAATCTCGGTCAGTAGAAAAATCGTAGCTTAAAACTTCTACATTTAGTTATGAATCTTAAAATTTCTATTAATTACTTTAGAAATATGTATGATCCTCTATTATAAACATACTTTATTATTAAAGTTTTATATAAGTAAACTCCCGATTATCCGCGTATTTGGGTGGTGCGGCATCTGCGGATAAGCGAATTCGCGGATAATTTACAAAACTAAAGAAAATATCCACAAAATTGCTGCTTGGTTTTATAAAAGTAAAGTACAGTAATCATAGTATTATAAGCGAAAAAAACTGTAACAGGTATGAAATATGAAGATATACAATTTTACAAAAAAGTCAGTTAATTGTTTTTGAGTTACTTTATTCTTCAATGTATCGTCTTCTGGCTCTTCATCATCAGTATCTGAATCAGTTCCGCAAAGCGGTTAGTTTAAAATCGCGGGCAGTTTATTTACAAGTGACGCTTTTTGACAAAAAGCTGCACATGGTGCGCACCTGGCCGAACACAATTTGGTACACACCCCTTCGTTGTTCTTGGAAAGCATTCTTCCAACAAGTTTTGAACAGATAAATTGGATTTCTTTGCGTTTTGTTAAATTATTATTTTTGCAGGGGACCGTGACCCGCGGATAATCGGGGGTTTACTGTATTTGCTATTCCCATTATTAAAACATTATTTTGGTTCCTTAAATTGTTTCGTTCTGCAAAACTTTTGAGAGAAGAACCAAGTGCGAAACCGGTTTCATTGCAACAGTTTAGGCGATGACGCGCTACAGTCGCCAAAGAGTCCTGATAAAGACAGATGTAAATTTGACAAAGGGGATTTTCCCCTGGACTCTTCATTTGGTAAAAAGATAGTAAAAAATCTAATTTTATTTCATTCAAAAACTTTATGGAGGATTCCTATTTCTTTATTTCACAGGAAGTAATGCATGACGTTACTCTTGAATCCCTTATACTAGGAATGGCCCTTCAAGCTTCCGAAGCTGAAGACACATCAATAGTTGATGACTTGAGAAGTATTGATTCCATTATAATATACATTTTTATTCATTAAAATTGATTTCATTCTTATATTCATTTATAATATAGATTATGACATACATTTATATTCATCTAAAAATTTTACTTCCATTTGCTGTGTCAAAAAAGTTACTGAAACAATAATAATATCCAGGGCCGGATTTCTAAATTGGCTAAGTAGGCTGTAGCCTAGAGCGGCGAATTTTTTGAGGTGGCAAATTTTGAGACCAAATAAGGCGGCATTTGGCATTAAAAAAATATTATAAAGATACGAATATTTTTAAGAAAGAAAACAAATAATTTACATGAATGCGTAAACAAACCGTAAACATATATATATAGTACTAATAGTTCGTAGCAAACATGGTCGCTGAGCGGGCAATTGTACCCCCTCCTCCCGGATTTCTAAGTTGAAAGAAAAATAGTAGAACAGTTTAAAAAATTGGCCTATTTCGATGTAGTGTGTAAAGGTACATAGATGATTTTAATATGTGTATCTATTTTAAACAGTACATACCACTCAATTTTGCAGCTAACCAGCTACCTTTCCCTGAAGGGGGAGAATATTGTGACAGGGGTGGCATATCAATCGTAGCTTACAGGCGGCAAATCTTTAGATCCGGCCCTGATAATATCCCTATTGATCTGCAAATTATACCAAAAATTACCATTTAAAAAAAAAGGTTAAAAACTATCTGCTTTCAGTAGAAAGTTAATTTAATTATGGGAATTGTTTTGTATATTTTTAATCAATCAATTATAATCACCTTTCAAGTTATTTTTATAAGTCTGGAAAATAAATTCTTTTTGTGCAGATAATACTTTTGTTGTTAATAATATTTATTTAATAATAATATTTATAATAAAAATAATTATTATGACACACAGCCTAACAGATTTTCACGCAATTATAAGACTGAGATAAGTACAATTTACAACCAAGCCTTACCCAGGAATCGAACCCAGACCCCAGCTCTGCAGTCCAGAGCTATAACCGTTACACTGCAGGGGCATTGTTGTTTAGAAATGTGATTTTCAATTGTTTCTATGCTGAATGTTAACCATTTTTCTATACTGATTTATCAAAAACCATAACGTCTAATATGCTTTATAAAAATATTTTTTCAAAAAAAAATATTTAAAAGTTTGTTTTGCTAGTAATTTTGAAAAGAATAACATTTAACATTTGCTGAGGGGCACGTCTGTGGAATTAGAGGTTTTGAGTGGTAAAATACATTTTTTTTATGAACAATCAACACAAGCTCTTTCAGTTTTTTGCAATTAATTGTCCACTCTAACATTTGTTAATGTCTTATACATTTATAACTGAAAAAACATTTTTGCTAGACCTCCAAAATCTGCCTGAACCCTTTTTCTTCGTAATTTTTCAATTCATTTAATAAATCAGCTGCTTTGGTTTCAGCAATTTTAGAAAGCTTGAACATTCCATTTTATAATAGAAGAGTTAGTATTAAATAAAATATGTAAAATATGAATTGTACAAAGGTCTATGTATGTACCTTGTGTACCTTTGGAGCAAAGAGGATAAGTAAAAAACAAGTGTATAGATTGTATCTGTTTCTTTAGAATATCTTCATGGTGCACCTGACTTCACACGAAGAGACTTAGCAGCTATCAATATTCAGAGAGGACGAGACCATGGTTTACCAGGCTATGGAGTGGCCAGAAAAATGCTTTTGGCTAACAAGACTTTACACAACCTTGATTTTAAAAAGATGGCTTCTTTACATCCTCATTACAAAGATGTAAGAGAAAATCTATATTTTTAATTACCTAAGTGTTATTGTAATGACTAAGATTGTCAAGCAACTAATATCCCCTTTTTCTAGAAAAAAAGTATTTGAGATGAATACCAAAAGTAAATTTCATGTTGAATATGTAGATTCACATTATATGTATATAAATACAAATTTTAGTCACTCTTATTGATTTTATTGACTCTTTTATACAGTATTTGTAAAAATATTGTGCGTTGTAACTTTAAATTCTATAAAAAAAATGACTAGAATTAACATCGTATTGTATGTTTAGGAGTTAGTTTAAAATTAAGTGTTAAGTATTCCTCTCACAAATTGATACAAATGTATGAAGTATTTTTTAAGCATATGAAACCTTTTATGTAGTTTGGTTATTTAGTTATTTTTCATCAATTTTTTTAATTATTTATTTCATTATTTCTAATTATGCTACAATTTTGAAACATCTAGTTTTCAACTTTTTTTAAAATACTAAACGAATCTTATACATTATTTAAATGAATGCATTTACGCTAAAAGGTACTTCTAATTGCGATTTTAGGTTATTTTAAATATACTGCCAAACTTTTACTCTTCCGTGGATGATATTGATCTTTTTGTTGGTGGTCTTCTTGAAGTTCAAAAAGGTCTAGGACCTGTTTTCAAAGTAATCATTAGGGAACAATTTCTTCGAATACGGGATGGTGATCGCTTTTGGTTTGAAAATACAGAGAGTGGGTTTGTATATTAGTTTTCTTTTACATATACTTATATTTATGTAATGAAAGTTCAAAAAATATATAGATGACTTTTTTTATCTATAAATTATAATTTAAAAGCCACATAACTGATTACTTGGATTAAAAATATTTATATTTTTTATTAAATATGTATGTTAATAATTTTTGGATTTTGTAACCATTGTCAACATTGTTATATAGCTTGATCAATTATATATTGTTGATTGTTAGTGTAAGAGGCAATTACAATTTGAATCCGTTATGCTGTTAAAAGTTAGTAGTTTTATATCACATATACATGCATCTACTTTTTGTACTTACATATTTTTTTTTTCGTATTTATAGACCTTTTAATACAACCCAAGTTCAACAAATTCAAAACATTAGTATGTATGACATAATCCTTGCAGTTACCAATGATATTACTGTTCAACACCTACAATCAAAGGTTTTCCATTTGCCTAACTCAAATAAAGGTAACATATAATAATGATAAAAACAATAATATATTTATTCTGGAAAAAAAAAATTTGTGACATTATGTCATTTTATCATTAACATAGTGTATGTGTTTCTTGGGGAGTTTTTTTTTATTGTAGGACTACTCTTAAAATGGGTTTAATGTATCCTGAAATTTTTAGATTTGTTTTGTTGTTATTTCTAGGCTTCATTGTAAGACGCTATTTAATTGTAAACTAAAAAACATAAATTGCTATAATAAAACTAAACTCCTCGGTGCAACAGCCCATTAGTGGGCCAAGGCCTGCCGTGCCCAATTCAGCTTTCGTGACCAAGGGCTCTGGGGTGCTAGGCATATGTCCCGGCTAGGTGGTCAACCTAACGCAGGACCCCTAGTGTTTAGCTCTCAAGCATGCTTGGTCCTCATTTTATCCACCCAATTAAGGGATGAAAGGTTAAGTGAACCTCGCTCAATCCGGGATTCTAACCCTGGAGCTGTGGCACAGCAATGCAAAGCACTACCACTGCGAGCCACGGGTCCTCAAAAATTGCTATAATGCAGAAGTTTTTACTAATTGTATTTAGTTAATTCTAATTTGCTTAAGTTTTATTTTATTAGTAACCTCTTTCATGGTAAAATCATATAGAACTAAGAGTAGTGAATAAAGACTAACTCAATTTCATTTTATTAACACATTTTTCTGCATAAACGTTTAAAACAGCTTTAAAGAGACATGCATAAACTCAACACTTAGAAAAATTATAACCATAGAAATTAAATTTTTAAAAAAGGTTCTATCTCCTAAAAAATATTTGAAGGGAAATATGAATAAATTAAATGCTGATGGAACCGTTATCAGCTGATTATTAGAATAAAGGATTACAATTAAATAAATAAAAAAATTATTAATTATAATTTCAGTGTTTTGTTTGTGCTTATGTTTGGTTAATTGTGGTTTTCTTTGAAAATTGGTCAGTTGGATAAGTTTAAATTTTTCTTATAACTTAAAATTTCAAATAGTAATTGATCGTTACTTTTCATTTTAAGTAACTGTAACTGTTACTTTTTTAAAGTACTTTTCCAAACAATGCAAAACACCATATAATAAACAACTTTGTTCCCATAAAATTTTAATTTATTTTTAAAAAATTGTAAATTTGTATGTGATTTTTAAAATAAGACAAGATACAAATATAAACAAAATATTAAGTAAAAATAATCATTATTATTATTATTTTGCAGGCTTAACTTGCTTATCTAAACTGGAGTCATATAAGTGTGAGCACTTTAGCGGTGCAGAACTGTGTTTTGCCCTACCTCCAGTTAAAGCTGAATCTGTCGGTTGCCCTTCTACTGTGAAAGTTAATCGAGTTCCGATTTGCTCCCACTCTGAGCCAGAAACTTATGATTATTTTACAGGAAGTTCTGTGCCTTACATTCTGTCATTCCTTTTTCTCTTTTTATTCATAGTTGGTAAGTTTTTTTTTATGCAATCAATTGCAGAGCTTAGTGGAAGAACGTGCTATGTGATAAAAAAAAAGGGAATTAGCTTTTAAGTTTTTAGTTTGCACGTAGATCCTGTTAAATTGGTACTTTCAACAATAAAAACACTCTTAACTTAAAGTATGAGAAAAAGGAGAAACTTGTTATTTTAAAAGGTGGGAATAACATGTTCATTGACACACAAATCTCAATTTTTTTATAAATGTTACATAGCACATTCTTCCACTTAGCTCTACAATTATATTTTCAGGCATTTAAGTTTTTATTGGATGTATTTTCTAAAAGTCATGAAGACCTAGAAAGATGTGAGAATTCATTAAAAAGTAACTTGTAAATTCTAAAACTGATTCAACTGAATTGTTACTGATTTGATAAATGTGTAGCAGCCTCAGTAACCCACAGTCTACCAAAAGGATCCTCAAGGTAGAGATGAGTTACCTCGGCTTGTATACTACTATTTCCGATGTTATTCAGGATACTGGTAGGAACGCAGAGGTAAATCTGCCCCTCTAGCGAGTGGATGATTGATTGAGGTTGCGTGCGTGTGGTAACCGCCACACCACTCCCATCCTAGAAAGGAGGTTAGTAACCGTGCGCAGGTTGCTTCGCTGTGCGTTGTGCTGCGGTTTAATTGTGTGCTAGCGTTGGACGTTGAGTTGCGAGGAGCGTTGCGTTGCGTGCAGCGTTGAGAGCATTAGCAGCGAGTAGCTAACCGTGGTGGAGCGCATCGTAGTAGGAGCATCGTTGGAGTGGGTGAAATCACATCAGCGGGTCACCACTGTAGCGGCCTCAACAGTCTACCGAAGGATCCTCAAGGTAGAGATGAGTTACCTCGACTTATATACTACTATTTCCGATGTTATTCAGGATACTGGTAGGAACGCAGAGGTAAATCTGCGCCCTCTAGCGAGTGGATGATTGATTGAGGTTGCGTGCGTGTGGTAACCCCACAAATGTATAGTTTGAAATAATTTACTACACTATTTCTTAATCTTTTGAACTAATTATTCTACTAATTATTATCCTTACCAAATTTGAGTATCTGTATATTTTCTTTTAATGAATAATTTATTAAATTTTCTTGCAATATATTTGTTAAGGGAGGGGCTGGTGTAAAAACATTTGGAAATTTATGTGTAGTATTAAAATAGATTCACTTAATTTGACCTCGAAGTGCGAGGGCTTTGAGCTTGGGCTTTCTCGACCGTCTTTAATAGCCGTCAATCTTATTTTTAATACTTTATATGAAATATTAATATATATTTGGACATCCAAATCTACTTCTTTTTATAAAATAGTTTTAAAATAGGCAAGTATTCTGTGTAAGGTTTAATCCCTTACGCATATATTTTAAATCCTAAACTTTATTGAACATAAGGAAATGGTGTGTTTTAAAAATCATGCAGCTTATGATGTTGGGTAAAACTGGAACTGTTTAAAAAGCCTGGTAAAGTTTTTTAAAAAAATCAAAATTTTTACATGATAACCCTAGATATAAACTATATTTTAAAAAACATTTTCATCAACTAAAAAACTGTTATCTTTTATTTTTAAAAAAAACAAGTTCAAAGAAGGAGTAGGTGGTGATGTTCTAATGCCTCCTATTTATAAATTGACTATATCTGGCAAAAATAATTGAAAGGTATAATTTCTTAAAGAAATATGTCCACTAATTTAAATTGATTTATTTACTTGCCTGCATTAAATTTAGCAATTTTACATATACCCTTCAAAATCTTACTTTCCAATTGGATATATGTTTGTTTAGTTTTCATCTCTTTGATATTTCTCTCAATATATATAAGCACCTAATACTTCTTTTTATTTTTTTTTTATTTTAGGATGTGTTTTGGCTTTATTCATACTTGTTCATATGCGACAAAAAGTAAATTCCCGTCTTAGAGAATCAGTGAAGCAGCAAAGAAAAAATTTCTCGGATGACAATATTTACATTGGTAAAGTTTTATTTGGTCTACATCAGTGGTTCTCAACCTTTTAAAAGCTACGCCCCCCCCCCCCCCCCCCTAAGGATTGAATAAAATTTCACCGCCCCTTTTATGAAAATCTTGTAATTTTCTAAGGCATGTGGAAGAAGATTACTGAATTATAAAATGCCAAGTTTTTGAGTATTTGTTTTCACTCCAAATTTGTTTGAGGATAATAATATTACTTTTTAAAATTAAAATGACATGCAAAAAATGCTTTAAATGCGCTTGTATGTTTTAAAAGTATGTACATTTGATTAGATAATTGAAGAAAAATACAGCCAAAAAATAATACATTACAAAAGTAATATCAACAAAACAATCAAGAATATCAGTGAGATGGTTGTGTTTGATGGTTCAAAGCCAGTTTTTGAACGTTTAGTTCAATGTTTTTAGAGAGAGAAATTAAGACGCAGGTTCCTTCTTTCTACAATTTGGAGTCTACATTTCTTTTCTGAAATTAGTTCAGTAACAGCACTGAAACCTTTCTCATAAAGGTAAGAAGAAGGAAAGGCAATCAAACATTTCTTCACGATGGCCCACATTCCTGGATAGCAGCAACTGATATTAGTTTGAAGCCAAAATTCTGTGAGAGGATCATTATGAAAGTTGGCTTTCGTAGTTTGTTGAGAGTTTTATCAATTCCTCCGAAATATTGATCATTGCTTTTTCGATATTCATAAATGGGTTCAAGATCCAATGGGGGATTTCCGTTGCCAAAATATCCTTAAAACGAAAGAAAAATCCAAAATCCTTCTAAAGAAAAATCCTAGTGCAGGGACTCAAGGTGTTGACAGTAAACGAACATTTTAATAACGCGAACGAGAATATACAAGTTGAGTAAACAAGAAGCATTACAGGACGCGAAGCACTGAAGATGGCACGGATAACAAGTGAGTTGCAAAGACGGGGCTTGTATGATACTCATAACAATGGTAACCGGGTAATCATTGGTATATTTTCTTTTAAGACTTTTAAAATTAACTTTGAACTCCCAAAATATGCTAATGGCCCCATTACCCCCAAAACATTCCCGCCCCCCTACCTCCCAAAACATACCCACCGCCCCTCTGCCGCCCAAAATATACCCACCGCTCCTTACCATCCTCCAACCGCCCCCTGGGGAGCGGTTGCTCCCCGTTGAGAACCACTGGTCTACATAAAACAAGAGCTAAATTCCCATTAACTTTAATGGTTTTTAATGTTTAGGTTAAAGAATTAACATAAAGCTAAAAGTGCAAGTAAGCATAATTTATATTTAAAGCATAAGATCCCTTGAGTACCCATTTTTCTTGGGTTCTCTCGGCATACTTTAACATCAACAGAGAGCTCGGATTCATTGTAATCTGGGCATCAAAATGGTAGCAAGGGTTGCCTAATGGTGCCACAAAAATATGGCTCTCAGCTCTAGGGAATATGCAGAGTCTGCAAAAGGCTAAGCAGCCATTTATGCAGCCCCGTTGGGAAAAAAAAGAAAAGAAATATGTCAAGCATTAAAAAAAATGTTTTAACACTTCAAAGGAACTCTAGAAATAAAATTCTTAATATCAAAACTTTTATTCATCTCTTATTTTTGACTTTTAAATCCTAAATTCTTGATTATTTTAGTTACCGAATGGATTAGTAAGAGAGAAGGAACTAGAGACGTTCTTGCCCATTTCATAGAAGAGAAGAAACTTATCACAATCAGCCTTCTTAACAAACAAGTTCTTCGGTCCATAGATCTCAAACATGTGCAAGCAGTTGAGATTCATGTGAGTACAGGAAGCAAAGGGCATTATACCTTAGTAAGGATTGCTAGAGAATATGATGTGGTAAGTTGCAATTATAATTCAGTGTTATGCTAAGATTTATAAACTAGTGAGTTTGGTTTCGATGCATTTAAAATAGTCATCTCTATACTATGGTACAATATGTATTAGTAATAAATTTCTTCTCTTATGTTACTTTCTTTTTTATTTTCTTCTTATTATTTCATTTCTCTTAAGAAAACAGTAATTAGTTGAAACTCGTAAAATTACTATATTTTTCTTTGAAACTCTATAATGGAATTGAGATGGTAGATTTTATAAAATGTTAAAGAAATACTTTTAGTGGAAACAATTAAGTATTATATGTTAAATAATGTTGAAACGTTTAAATTATTTATATTTTACTATAGTTAAATAATTATTATTTATAGTAAAAATATGCAGTTTCTATGTATTAAATTTGTAATTAATATATCAGTTTTTATATACGCAGTTTACATGTGGTAGACTAATGAAGCAATCGAACTAGATGAATCTGACAATAATATTTAAACCCTAAGTATACTTATCCTCATTTAAATAATTCCTTTATACTTATTTTTAATATATGGGTAATTATGGTGTGTACTTTGTAAGAATTGAACATGTAATATTTACTTTTCTATTCAACATATATTTTAATAATTTTAAAGCAAGTTACCTGCAGGAAGTTTATTTTCTTATAGTTATTAGCTAGTAGTTCGTAGATGAAATTTTTTTTTTTTAAATTATTATTTTGTGATTCTAAACCATTCAAAATCATTGTAGGTTTTGAAATTTGAACTACTTGAAGAGAAGGAACTATTTATTGAAAAATTTGAAGCCTTCTTAGGTAAAGTTGGTATTGGTCGTCAAAGATATGAGTGCACTGTTTCTCAAATGCTCAAGTCAGCTGTAACTAAAGCTCATAGGCAGAAACAATTGGAGAAATTCTTTAGAGTTGTATTTGCACAAGTAAAATTATAATTTTTGTTTATATTTATTTTTTTATATTTGTTGCACTTTTAGTTTTTATTATATTACCTTTAGAGGAAGCATTAGCAGTTGATATTATGAATTAAAAGTTAATTCATATTTCAAAACTTAATATGAATCACAATAAATACATACATGTCATTTTAGGAAATTTCTTTAAAACAAGTGATAATTTTAAAAAATTGATACATAAATTTTGTTCATAGAACAAGTGCTATTTACTAATTTATAACTTGATTAAACTCATCATTCTTTACTTCACCCAATTATCAGGTAAACTATTTTATAGACACTGTTATTCTTTCCTGGTATAAATTATATCTGATTAATTTAATTTCATTTTAGAATCAAGGTATACAGTAATTTATCATGTTGTTACAGTCAACCTGCATATTTTTTACAAATAATTCTATATACCAATTTATAACTTTATTAAAATCCTCAATCTTTATTTACCTTAACTATTTTAAAGAAGCTACTTTTTTTTCTTGTCCAAGTGATATCTGCTGTATTAATTTCTATTTTAAATCAAGATATATGTATTATCAGTCTATTATGTGGTGTGCAGTGTGTTTTCAAAAAGCATTTCAATCTAAGTGTCTTTACTCATATACATGTAACATTTTCTTATGAATATTTTTTCTAGGCATTTGCCATAGAACATGACAGAAATGAGCTTGCAGACATTGATTGCAATCAGCTTAAAGATATAGTCAGACTGGAGCTTACTGCATATGAGTTTGCTGAGGCTTTGTCCCTTCGACCAGATGCATTGTTTGTCAAGCAGATGTTTTCCTTAATTGATGCTGATGGAAATGGATACATTTCTTTCCGAGAATTCCTCAATATTATTGTCATTTTTGCTAAAGGTATTAAGACAAAGATTTTCTTCTCTAAAAACGAGTTAAAATCATTTTTCCTAAACAGGGCTGCGTTTTTGGTGGATCTAGCCTTTTGCAGACTCAGCTTATTCCCAGAAACTGAGTTTTTTTTTTATTTACATATAGATCTAAGGCAATTTTATCTGTTAACGGACCTATTATACCAAGACATTAAAAATCCTTTACAAACTTTTTCCCCTTGAGCATTTTTTTACCTATTTATCATTTTTCAGAAAATATTTCGAATTTTCTGATGATAACACAAGAAGATGAAGAAGGTGGGCCTCTTGAGTTCCCACCGAAACTTGTTCGTTTGTACTAATAAACTATTTGTGCCAATAATAATCAATGTTGCTTTCTTCATGAATCTTCTCAAGTTATCCGGTTTTATCACTGATAAAAAAGCCCAAATGTTTTAAATGTATGTAATTAAAATAGAATTATTAATTATCGGGCTAAAGTTGAGTTGAGGCTATTGGTTTTATGGAACATAATTAGCACCCTGAGTGATGCACAGAATTATGCCTCAGATTTTTTAACTGTTATTCTTGTTCTATTTCTTTTAGGTAGTCCTGATGATAAAGCAAAATTGATGTTTGATATGTATGATTTTGATCATTCCGGAAAACTTTCAAGGCAAGAGTTTTCAGAAATGATAAGGTAACTTTATGGCCATTGTTTTTTATTACTTTTCTTTACCTCTGAAAGAATTTTTCTAAAAATTTATAAGTAAACTTCTTTAACATAACACTAGTAAATCCCTAAATAACAATATTTAGAAATGTTTTTTCATGTTGCAAACTATAAAAAATTAAGCAGCAACTACATTACTCTGTGGCAAGCATTTTCATTGTTCATATGTGCATTAAGTTTCATTGTACTAAATGTATAAAAATATATGCATATTTTTCAAAACTTTACAAAGCAAAGTTTCATTTTGAATAGCATGACCCAATTTGTTTAAGTGATTAACTTTTTGTCTATCAAATCATCATTAAATTTTCATAATTATTTTATTTATGTTGCTTTTGTTATAAAATACTATGAAAAAATTAAACTGAGATTGTTTGTACATATTTTATATCTATATAGTTGAATAAAAAAAATGTGAAATGCGTATGTCTGGTTACCCTAATTTTATGACTTTTTTGTTTATTGGTTTATTCATTCATTAATTTATTAGTTTGTTTGTCCATTCATTAATTTATTTGTTTGTTTGTATATTCATTTATTTATATTTTTAAGGTCTTTGTTGGAATTAGCAAATCAATCCCTGTCACCTCCTCAATTAGATGATCTCACGGCATCCATGTTCAATTCAGCAGGTTTGCATACAAAACAAGAAATTACATTTTCTGACTTTTCCCATTTGTTTGCTGATCATCGGGAAGAGTTAGGCTATGTTCAGCTAAACTTTAATAGTAAGCTTACTTGTTTGAATTTTATCATATGACAACTATACAGATTTTTTTATATATTTTTTTTTATCTAACTCCTTTTAGTATTTATACAGCTAATTTTTTTTTTTACAAATTTGGTTTTAATTGTATTTCTTGCAGTTGGTGAAGGCTTTAAAGCAGCAGCCCCAGCATCTCGTAAAAGTATGGCCTTCAGAGCAGAAGAAACTATATTACGAGCTTATAGGTATTTTATAAGAATATTTGTTCAGATTTTCTTTATTGTTAATTTTTAGCACACGTCTGGAGAACTCTAGGGTGAGCTATTCTTGCTGCATATTTTTCTTCAACAACATTTATTTCTTTTATTTTATTTTAAAAAAAATTAACTTGCATTTGTATTTTTATTCATCATAAAGTAACAAGTTAAATTTACTAAGAATTGTTACTAAATGAAAATGAGAAATTATTTAAGTATTTTTTAAGCGGTTTCATTCTTATCCTTATTAATTGTAACCTTATGATCCTAATTTTCTTATTGTTTAAAATTGTTTGCATAATCATACTGTAGAAAAAAAACTATTGAAACTTTAATTTTCAATTTGTATATTTTGTGGTGGTGTCTTCCAATAAAGAATATATTATTTATTTGCAGTACTATTGGTACAGAACATTTAGCAACTCCTAAGAAACCAGCAACGTGCTTACGCATTGAAACTAAACCCACTCAATATGAAAGAGATCCAACCAAACAGAAAGTGAACCACCTTATAAGATTCATTGAAAATTATCAACTTCATATATTTTGGGTTTCACTCTACACTTTAGTCATATTTGGAATTTTTATTGAAAAGGCTTATTGTAAGATTTATTTTCCAATCTACTAATATTATCGGTTAAAGAAGGATTTTAATGCCAATAATTTTAAAAATTGATCATTGTATTTAATTCACTTCAAAATTATATAGTTTCATATAACTTTTTAGGGCTATTTTTATTTCTCTAATATGATGTCTTTTAATATAAACCTATTTTTGTCTTTGGCTGACCTTTATTACTAGCAATTTAAAATATATGTGTATATTTTTGTGTGTGTATGTATATTATATATATATATATATATATATATATATATTATATATATATATATATATATATATATATATATATATATATATATATATATATATATATATATATATATATATATATATATATATATATATATATATATATATATATATATATATATATATATATATATATATAATATATATATATATATATAATATAATATATACACATATATATACAACATATATATAATGCTTAAACCCTAACTAAGATTAATTTTTTTTTTTTGGGGGGGGGGAGGGGGGAGTGTGTTGTTTTTCTTGGGGTATCATTTATGCAAATCTTTTATAAGACATTTTAATATGCTACTACTGTCACATTGTGATCTATAAATTCTAGATTATCCTGTAGAGAAATACCAGTAAACAATATCCTTACAGTAAATATCATTTCTTTTATTTATTTTCTTTTGGGAAAATATGCTGTTTTTCTTGGTATCTTTTATGCAAATCCGTGAATAAAATATTTCAATACACTAATTCTGAAATAATTTAATCTAAAAATTCCAGATTATTCTGTAGAAGCTGAGCATAATGGACTAAGGAGAATTGCAGGATATGGAGTAACAGTTACTCGCGGCGCAGCTAGTTCTATGATGTTTGCATTTGCTACTATCTTGCTAACTATGTGTCGCAATACAATAACTTTTCTGCGGGAGACATTTTTTCATAAATATATTCCATTTGATGCAGCAATTACATTTCATAAGTATATTGCATTTTGGGCTTTGATTTTTTCTTGTAAGTATTGTTTGCTACTTTTTAAGATCGATTGTGTTATGAATATTACTTTCATAGTAATTCTATACTAATCATATAATCTCTCTGACTCTTTTAGAATGTACGTAATCATAAGACACCACTTTATTACACTCTTCAGCTATTAGTTTTGTTTTCTGTAAATTTGGATCCCAGTAGAAAAAAGCTGCTGTCCAATCTTGCTCATTGTTCTAGTGTTGTTAATTTTCTACGAAATTAAAAAAAAAATAATAATAATTAAATCTATGTTAGAGAAAAATTTCATCCTTATTCCCTGCAAAGAAGCATAAGATGTTTCGGATTCATTGTTGAATATTAGAAAAGTTTAAAATATTTATTGATGTTTTTCTATTTAATAAACTAAATTCCTAGTATTCAATGTAATATTTATCACTCAAAACTAAGTTCATTTTACTTTGTCTAAAACATTTATTGCTTTTGAGGAATTTCATCAGCTATCATTTGTTTTAAAAGTAATTTTTATATAAACTATTTAACAAAATATTGTTATTGTTTATTACACATTTGACATTTCTAACTTATTTTTAAAAAGTTTTAATTTTCTAGTGTTCCATATAATTGGGCATGCGATAAATTTTTATCATATTGCAACACAGACTGTGTCAGACCTTCAATGTCTTTTCCCAAATTTTCACTTAGAGTAAGTCTAATAAGTATTTTTAGTAAAATATATTTTTATAATTGCGTGAAAAAAATCCGATTTTTACATTATAATTTTAATATCAGACGCGTGCGAAAAGTTATACTTTTTAGAAACAGTGATACAAAATTACTTTTTTTCACCCAAAAGCAGTGAAAAAAAGTACTTTTTTTCACTCTTTTCATAAGATGCCAACATTTCAAGTAAAATTTCTATTTCATAATCTTCATAAAATCCAGAAATTTATTGATCTGCTTTATTTATAAATATTATGCGCGTGAATTTTAATATTTTTTTTATTTTTGAATCAGTATCCATGTTCAAATGTTTGACTTTAAACTAAAAAATTAGTTTACCTTTTGTAGTTCCAGAGATTTATCTATGCCGATCTTCTTTACGTAAAAAAATTAGCACGTGAAATATTTTTGAACCAATGAGATTTGATTTTTTTCACGTAATTATAAAAAATAGTGTATGAAACACGTGTGAAAAGTAAACTTTTTAAAACACGTGTCATTATTTCACTCGCTCGTACCTCGCTCGTGAAATAAAATCCACTAGTTTTAAAAAGTGTTACTTTTCACACTTGTTGCATAAATAACTATTTTATGTTTTGATATTTTATTTTTATATTATATATATATTTATATATAATATATATATTTTTAAAATATATATAATAATATATTTTTGATTAAAATATAAAAGTAATTTTCTATTGTTTGAATGTTGTTTTATATATTTTGTTTGTCTTTAATTTTAGCCTGCAAAATCCACCAAAATTCCCCTATTGGCTGTTTCAAACTATAACAGGTTCATATTAATTTCCTTTTAAAATTTCCAAAATTGCCTTTTGTAATATAACCTTAACGTTAAAAGAAAAATTAGTGACAAATATTGTTATAAACAAGTAAAATCTTCAAAGTCGGCCTGTGTATTGTCATGGTAAATTTTAACAATAATTTTTCAAAATTATTAAATTTAAATTAAGCTGATTTTCAACCCAATAATTTTTATAATACTAATTTCAAGAATTAAAATACATATACGTAATATTTTAGTCCATCGAATTTATAATAATTTCTGTACACATATTAATCCATACTCTTTTTTAATTGTAGGAATTACTGGTTTATTTCTTGTTATGACTCTCAGTTTGATGTATATATTTGCTATTCAGTTCGCACGAAGACATGTTTTCAATGCATTTTGGAAAACTCACAATCTATATCCGGTTGTCTACATATTGATGATACTTCATGGTATGGGCCAACTCATACAAGAGCCTATATTTTACTACTTTTTTCTGGGACCTTGTACTTTGTTTACAATCGACAGGCTCATCAGTGTTAGCCGCAAGACAATTGAAATACCTGTGGTTAAAGCTGAACTTCTACCATCAGGTAGATTTTTTTTTATTTAGTTACTATTTTTTGCATCTAATTGAACAGAATGTTTTGAGAATTTTTAAATGAGATTTAAATGTTTAAATACAATGAAATTGTTTGAGCATGGATATAATTGACATAGTTTTACACAACCCTGTGTGCTATTTCCTAAGTGTGTAGCCTAGTTTTTTCTTAGTTGTTTTAGTACTTATTATAGCATAGATTCTCATATTAGCATAAATACTTCATAAAATTTTTATTTATTTTTTTAGTTTCATACTTGTGTATCTCTTTGGAACAGCTATGATATAATGGCCGGTCTCAATTTGTGTTACTTTGCGAGCAATGAAAATGCCCAATCGTGGTAAACATTCCACTTCATATTTCCTACAAGTCGATAGGTATAGCAACCCTACATTACATTTTCAAGCCAAACTAAACTAAACAGTTCACGGGTTTGAGCCCCGGCTGAGTCGTCGGATTTTCTGGATGGGAAAATCTAGGACACGCATGTCATATGATTATGTGGCATGTAAAAGATCCCTGGAGTACCAATTTGGCTTGGGTTCTCTCGGCAAAATTAAAATCTCGACATACTTGAACATCCACAGAGAGCTCAGATTCATTGTAATCTGAGGGTCAAAATTGGTAGCGAGAGTCGCCTAGATGGAACGAAAAAATGCCACGAAAAAATGGCTCTCAGTTCTGGGGAATATGCCGAGTGTCTGAAAAGGCTTGACCGCCAAAATTGCAGCCCCATTAGAGAAAAAAATTCAAGCCCCCTCCCCCCCCCAAACAAAAAGTTGCCAATAAATAGACCAGCCATTTTATCATAGCCGTAAAATATCTTCAAACATGGAGTAATAATTTTTATTTTACAGTCATTTAAGCCACAGCAAAAATTTGTAATTCACTGTTAAATAAAACTACTTATTTAACTTTTAAGCTAACCAGTAAAAAATTTCATCTTTGTTCATGTTTAAGATTGATAAATTGACTGCTTATTTTCAATGCTAAAATAAATTATTCCATCCTGTGACTATCATTTATGCAAACAGAAAATTTTAAATACAAAATATCTTTTTGTAATTTACACTTTTTAGCCTACTTTTCTTTTTTTAATTCGAAAGAATTAAAAAAAATTAAAAAGTAGGTATTGACATGCGGTCGATGTCCGTCTGTCTGTCCGTACCCCCCTTCCAAAATCGGTTCTAATCATCGGATCTTAAAAATTCTTTTTTTGTTAGAAAGCTATAACCTCAGATACCCAACTTTCATACTTTTTGTCCGTCTGTCTGTACGTCCGGACGGACATAAATCTACTATCTGTCGGCGAATTTCCCATTGAATTAGCATTGAAATTCAATTTTGAGTCATTTAAATCACTGTAGGTATTGAAATGCGGTTGATGTCCATCTGTCTGTCTGTCCATCTGTCTGTCTGTTCGTATGTCTGTCCGTATGTCTGTCCGTCTGTCTGTCCGCCTGTCTGTCTGTCTGTACCCCAATTCCAAAATCGGTTCTAATCATCGGATCTTAAAAATTCTTTTTTGTTAGAAAGCTATGACCTCAGATACCCAACTTTCATACTTTTTGTCCGTATGTCTGTCTGTACGTCCGGACGGACATAAATCTACTATCTGTCGGCGAATTTCCCATTGAATTAGCATTGAAATTCAATTTTGAGTCATTTAAATCACTGTAGGTATTGAAATGCGGTTGATGTCCAACTGTCTGTCTGTCCATCTGTCTGTCTGTTCGTATGTCTGTCTGTTCGTATGTCTGTCCGCCTGTCTGTCCGCCTGTCTGTCCGTTTGTCTGTCTGTCTGTACCCCCCTTCCAAAATCGGTTCTAATCATCGGATCTTAAAAATTCTTTTTTTGTTAGAAAGCTATGACCTCAGATACCCAACTTTCATACTTTTTGTCCGTCTGTCTGTACGTCCGGACGGACATAAATCTACTATCTGTCGGCGAATTTCCCATTGAATTAGCATTGAAATTCAATTTTGAGTCATTTAAATCACTGTAGGTATTGAAATGCGGTTGATGTCCAACTGTCTGTCTGTCCATCTGTCTGTCTGTTCGTATGTCTGTCTGTTCGTATGTCTGTCCGCCTGTCTGTCCGCCTGTCTGTCCGCCTGTCTGTCTGTCTGTACCCCAATTCCAAAATCGGTTCTAATCATCGGATCTTAAAAATTCTTTTTTTGTTAGAAAGCTATGACCTCAGATCTGATACCCAACTTTCATACTTTTTGTCCGTCTGTCTGTCTGTACGTCCGGACGGACATAAATCTACTATCTGTCGGCGAATTTCCCATTGAATTAGCATTGAAATTCAATTTTGAGTCATTTAAATCACTGTAGGTATTGAAATGCGGTTGATGTCCATCTGTCTGTCTGTTCGTATGTCTGTCCGTCTGTCTGTCCGCCTGTCTGTCCGTTTGTCTGTCTGTCTGTACCCCTCTTCCAAAATCGGTTCTAATCATCGGATCTTAAAAATTCTTTTTTGTTAGAAAGCTATGACCTCAGATACCCAACTTTCATACTTTTTGTCCGTCTGTCTGTACGTCCGGACGGACATAAATCTACTATCTTTTGGCGAATTTCCCATTGAATTAGCATTGAAATTCAATTTTGAGTCATTTAAATCACTGTTGCCAAATCAACAATGGCATGAGAAACTTTATTTAAACATATTTGAAGCAAAATAATATTTTCATGAATCAGTTTGGAATGACGTCATTAAATGTAGAACAATTTGATTCTTTGATTATTCATTAATTATCTACCAAGAAAGCGGCAAGGCATACTTTTGCATGCAATTATGCTTAGTTTTAATTTACATTTCTTGTTTTTTAATGCAGTTCGGAGTAGTTTCATTACTTTTGTTATTAATAAATATTTATTCTTCGAACTACAAATAAATCACGAGCAGATGATAAATAATATTTAATTAATTTGCGAACGAATATTAAGGAAAATAGTTGATTTTGGCTTTTAGAAGTTTAAATTATAGCTGGGTGCTGTGTTTCGATTTTTTTTTCTAATGTGTATAAATCTAGTGTAGAAACGGCTGTTGATGATATTTACTTTAGGAACCTAGTTTTTTTCCCGATTAGAACTTCAGTAAGTATTTAAGTAACAGGAAAGTAGGCTATTTTAGTTCTTTATGAACTTCTTGTTTTATATATTTTAATCTACTTAAATTAAAAGTGCTTTAAATTTCAGGAGTAACACATTTGGAATTCAAGAGACCTCATAATTTCGAATACAAAAGTGGGCAGTGGGTAAGAATAGCTTGTATGCCACTGAATGCAAATGAATACCACCCCTTCACATTGTCTTCAGCACCCCATGAAGAGAATTTGAGCCTGCATATTAGAGCTGTAGGGCCATGGACTACCAACTTAAGGAAAACATATGATCCCAATAACTTGCAACGACATGCATATCCAAAGGTATTATTATGTTTGTTGTTTTATAATTTATAAATATTCTTTTGGTTATTTTAATCCACAGATTCACAAACTGTATTAGTTTCTGCTATCAGTAAACTGTATTAGTTTCTGCTATCAGTAAACTGTATTAGTTTCTGCTAAGACTCTAATAGTTTCTGCACAATTGTCTATGGTTTACTATGCATATTTCTAATAAATATTTAGGACTGGGGAGCCCAGTTGGTAAGGTGCTGCAAAATTTCCTATGTTCAGGCTAAGGCATTGCCAAAATAGCTTGCTGACCAAAAAACAGTCTGCACAGCCAAAAATTCCATATAGTGGAAGTGCATGTTAAATATGCTCCAAAGTCCAGACACTGTGTATGATGTTGCACTTAACAGTTGTGTTAGGTGCCGGCTCTGCACTTGACTATAGTTCTAAATTATGACGCTCGTCAGCGATAGCTGTCAAGTTGGTCTAGTACAACTAAAATTCAACTCCACCCTAATAAGTATTTGTTTAATATATACAATATCATTTCATTAAAAATGTCTTGAAAAGAATTGGTGAAAAAATACTTTCCAGAAAGAGTAGCACAGTTTGGGAACCTATCAGTTTGTAGATCAAAAAGTTTTTTAAAAAATTTCTTGTAGTTCTTCATGAATT
Organism: Oedothorax gibbosus; assembly: GCA_019343175.1. Classification (NCBI taxonomy): domain Eukaryota; kingdom Metazoa; phylum Arthropoda; class Arachnida; order Araneae; family Linyphiidae; genus Oedothorax; species Oedothorax gibbosus. The sequence goes on from CM033272.1 coordinate 11,389,852, forward strand.
CACACTTAACTATTATAATATCACTCAATTTTTAGTGATTTAAATATGCACGAATAATGAATTTCAATAATTTTGAAATGATTATAATTATAAAATATATATCACCTATAATTTGAAACAAGGAAACTTGTCCAAATTCCAATATAAGTTATTATTAGCATAAAAATATGGGGGGGGGGGGGATGGGAAAAAATATTTGCACATTTTTAATCAATAGATAAACAAAAATCATGTATTATTAAAAATAATGTGATTAAACTGCAACTTTTACTTTTGTGAAATAATGAGCATTCTTTTTTAATTTTGGAATTCGCTTTAAATTGTATAAAATCCCTTTACAAATTGCAACTTAATACCAAAAATTAAACGGTTTTCGATAAACATATACCTAAGTTTAATCTAATTCAACAATTCAATTATTGAGGTATTCTTATTAAAATATGATCTGAAAAGTTTTATTAATAATAATTAATTATTTATTATCTGTAGTTAAATAGAACTATTCATTAATTAGAACTATTAAATAGATATATTTGGATGGACCATACGGAGAGGGTCACCAAGACTGGTTTCGTTATGATGTATCTGTGCTTGTTGGTGGTGGAATTGGAATTACCCCATTTGCATCAATCTTAAAGGACATTGTCTTCAAATCAACATTGAAGCACAAGATAAATTGCAAGAAGGTAAATATTTTATGATAAAATTGCATGAATTAAAAAAAAATTATTTAAATCTTATTTTTTGTAAATTTCACTTAGGTATATAACTGCATTATCTTAATTGAAATGAGATATAGCAAATTTATTCAATAATATATACCTAACAATCTATATAAAAAGTGTATACCTTCCAATTGTATGTAAATATTCTAGGATCTATTTTATACTGGAATGTTAATAAATGTTTCTCAATAAAAAATATGAAATTTTATAATGCATTTTATATTACATTAATTATAATTAGAAAATTAGGAATCTGTGTTTGCTTTTTTATTATCCTAGTAATTTTGTGATGCAAGTGTTAGTATCTAAAAACTGCTTCTTTTTTTTTCATTTGTATGGCAACTAACCCCCATATAATAATATGTTTTTAGTGTTATTGTACAATATGTACAAATATATATATATATACACATAAAATTTTAGAAAATATTTTTTTATTTAAAAAAAAATTGATTTAATGTTAACCGGTTTTTACAGTTGTATTTTATTTGGGTGACAAGAAGTCAAAAGCAATTTGAATGGATGATTGATATTATTAGAGAAGTGGAAGATACCGATAAAAATGGTCTGGTTGATGTCCATATTTTCATTACTCAGTTCTACGAAAAATTTGACTTCCGCACAACTATGCTGGTAATTTTTTCTCCTAAATATTTATATGAAGTTCATTATAGTTTTATATTATTTAACTTAATTAACAAATGATATTGACTGTTCTGGAAATTACATAATTGAAGATCTGATTTGGCAAAATATTACATTGTATGTTATAAATTTCTTGCTATTGTTTTTACTTTTGTCAAATTGTAAGAGATTTGATTTGCGACTATTGTTAGCAGTGATAATTGATATGGCTATTGGTAAGTTAAAAAAACATGCAATTTTCAGGACAATAATTTCTGTTGGATAAAATAAAATTTAAATAATTAAATTTAATAAAATTTAAAAATCTATTTGACCTTTCGGTACACCTACCAACCAATTCCACATTAACACCTAATCATATATCCTATTTTTACAGTACATCTGTGAACGACATTTTCAAAAAGTCTGTGGCAGAAGTTTGTTTACCGGTCTAAAGTCCAAAACACATTTTGGAAGACCAGATTTCCAAGTTTTCTTCAATTCCCTTCGCTCTGAACATTCTGATGTAAGATACCCTCACTATTAAATTAATGTGTTATAAATGTATGTTTTGTGAATGCTCACTGATTTCACAAGGGCATTGGCATTTACCTATTTTAATATTTTTCATAACTAATATTAACCCAACCATTCCCCTTTTTGTAACTCATTCAAAAGTAAAGGGGATATTTCAGGTCTTGAGTGGCAACAGAATTGCTGAAAATGAAAATAAATTCTTTATTGAGCTTTGATGGGTTAATCAATGTCACATAGGAACAGATCAAAGGAAGATCAGGAAGGAACCTGACACGAGCTAATTGAAATTAAGATTGTCTGAAATTAATATGAAATTGTCAAAACCAATAACAGCTTTTAATGCATGTAAAGATAATTTCAATACTATAAAATGTACAACAATTATTTCAATAAACACAAATATATTTTGTTTAAAGAAATTTAAAGGTTTTTTTTAAATAATAAAATATAACAAGCATTCAAAATATAGTTGAATAGTTGATTTTTAAATATTTAACTTCATGTGAGCATAAAGATAGATGTGAACAACATTGATTCTTGTCGTAAATAATTTTATTAGGTAAAAATTGACAAGTTTTGCAAGAAACGTAGGTTTATCAGAATCTCTTCCTTGCCAAACATGTCAATTTTTACATAATAAAACTATTTACACCAAGAATCAATGTGATTTTCTCCATGTATATTGTGCAAAGTTGTGGATATTCTTTGACAATTTATGTGAGTGGTTTTATTTAAAGTTATTAATTTTTCTCAAAATAAATTTAACTTATTTTGCTTTGCAGGTGAGTAAAATTGCAGTATTTAGCTGTGGACCCCCATTAATGACAAGAAGCGTTCAGTTATCATGTGAAGAGTTGAATAAGCATGAAGGAGCAATATTCGTGCATCATTATGAGAACTTTTAATATTATTTAGTCAATAGTTAAATTACATTACATTATTTTTTAACATGGCATCATCAATTTTAACTGTAATTTACAATTTAACTTTGAATGTAGGTCAGATCGCAATATGTATTATGTAGTTTTTCATATTCCCGTGTCAAAAACTAAAGCAATAAACTAGATGAAAAGGCCATAGAAAATGTTTATTTCAAAATGTACATGGTCAAATTAAAATATTTGATGCCAGTAAACCATAAATGTCATTTCATAGACAAATACAACCTAAGTTTGAACAATATATGTACTAATAATGCATGTTGTAAAGAAATAATTGATACGAATTGAAACGAAGATTAATTCAATTTATTTGTTATGTATTCACCATTGTCCTGAGTATTTTTGCAAATTTGTATACTATTTTAAACTACTAAAATTTTTAATTTTCAACAATGACATGCATTGTAATTTATTACATTATTAAAATACATAATTTATGTCAAGTGTTATCCTTTGTGTTTGTTGGAAATCGAGACTTTCTTATATTATATTTAATTTGCAAAAATTAAATACTTGGGAAATTATTTTTTTATTCATTATGCAAACTATTTGAGGAACAAATTTTTTACTCATTAACAACAATTGGCAAGTAAATTTGCCATGCCAAAATAAACTTTCTGCTTTGCTATTTTTTTTTTTTTTTTGTAAGAAAGGGTGTTAATGGTTTGCACAAGTAGGTTAAACTTTCTCTTGTGCAAAAAAAAATAACCACATTATTTAATGAGAATTGATACAAAAAAATTAGTGAGATTGATCACAGTACACAAGATAGTATAGCAGGCCTGCCAAAACGCTCCGGATTTAACCCAGCAATACCAAATTTTTAAGTACTTTCATCTGTATCATATGACCAGATTTTTAAAGGTTGTGGCACCCAGAATCTGGAAAATGGTTGTTACTGTGTTAAATCTGGTGAGTTAGCAGATTGGTTGTTTGAATAAACAACACACTAGAGCCAAAGTTGGCAGGTCTGTTATAGGTATGCTAAATTGTACATTTGCTTTTAAGACCTTTCATCATTAAAAGGTAGAATATTGGATAAAGGGTAACAAAAGTGTGTCTTAGGGACGTTAAATTTTTTGTTGCGACATTGATTAAACTTAATTTTAAAAAAGGAAGACATAAAGCAGTTTAAATAAAAAGTTTGCTATGGAAGACAATGATATACCATAAAAAAAAACATCTAGATACACTGTTTACACAGTTCAACATTGTAGACATTCATTATTTGTGTAATCTTATATACATATTTATATTAGATATTTTTATCAAAATTTCTCAAGGTTAACTAATGATAATTTATAAAAACAAATATAGTTCATAGAAATTATATACTTCTCATAAATAACCGCTTTTTTTTTATTGATGAGTATTTTTATTAAAATAGAAAAAAGGCCAAGGAAATATTTTAGTTTTGATGTATAATAGAGACAAAACATATCTTTAAAGAGAAAAATATGTAATACAATATTCAATATATATACTTTATAAACTGAAAAAATCTATCAGTGAAATATATCTTTCTAACATGTATAAAAACATCACAAAGACTCAAAAGAAAAGCTAACAAAACTAAAGAATTTACAAATAATGATATATAATAAAATATATATTAATATATAATAAAATATATATACAGTGTCAAAAAAGAAATGAACAATGATATCAGTGATATTTAAATAATTTCTCAAAAAAATATTGCAAATGAATTCTTTCTTTGTACATGAACTTTAATTTTCACAAATACAAAAATCCTAATGTTTATTGTTTTGAAAGGTGTTGATGTCTTTAACAATTCATTGATTTTTTTTATGTTGAGATAAAGCTACATCCAAACTAAAACATACATTTATTGAAAACTTTTATTATATTTTATATCAGGGGTAACCACTTGATTATACTTTGTTTAATACTTGCTAGTATTTGATTATATTTGTTTAACGTAAGTTCATAAAAAAGTGACAACCAGGTTTTTCTTTTATTTATTATAAATGTCCAAGTATAAAAAAAATCATATAAATATTAATAATGTTCATTGTTGTGTGCTGAAAAAAGTTTTTGCAATTATGTAAGCAATTTTCCCTGCAAAATATTAGTGCTCTGTACGATAATAATAAATGTCATACTTTAAATTACAAGATATAAATTAATGGGACCTCTTAAAGCTCCTTTTTCCCAAATGATTGTGTCAATAAGTTTAAAGCTATTAAACATTGTCAGATGAAATATAATATAAAAATCTGATGAATTATGCAAAAAAAAAATCACAGTTTATTTACTTTGCAAGAAAGAAGAGTTGCGAAACAATGTAAAGTACATTCGAACACCGTTTCTTCCCCTTTAAATTTAAACCCCAACTAATTACAAAAACAGCCAACATCAAAAATCTATATTTAAATAGCAATGTATACAATGTTTTGCGTTCCTTATTTAAAAATAATTTACTATTGACATAGAAACACTTCAGAAGTGTATAATTTAATCAACAAATTTTATACAAAAGTTACTTTCCCCCAATCATTTCACAACCACCATACAAGATTTTTTAACTATAACACAATCCAGATAACATTCAAAACATCCGTCGGAATGACCATGCCTTCGCTTTACAAGTATCCAAAGTACATCCTAGTTAACTAGCATAGTACATCCTAGTTAGCTAGTTCCACAGATACAAACTGCTTCAACCGCTCCAAATATTGTGCATACAGCTCGACGTCGTTGTGTCCTGCTCCATAAACCCATAGTGGTTCGACAGCCCTGGGACAGCTTTCATAGATGGCTTGACCATGTGAGAAGTCAATCACTTCATCTTCGGTTCCATGTATTACAAGTACTGGAGAAGTGATTTTGGGTACCTTGTCAATACTAAAACAAAAATGTATAATTTTTACAACAGGCAAAATTACGTAAAATGTTTGCACATGTTTAATCATTATTGACATTTGTTAAATTGATAAAATTTAAATCGACAATAATATATGGCATTATTAATTATTATTAAATAATCAATTATACTAAAAATGCTTGAAATATTAATAATATATGGAGGGCTCAGAATACAAGTGAACCAAGTCCATAAAATGCTTCTTAGTGCTACAGACGTTTGAAGTTGAAGCCGCTAGGCAGTAGCAATTGAAAACATTTTTTTAATTGCTGTTGCCTCTCTGCATATTATCTGAACTAGATTTTTTTCATTATTGCACTGAAATTCTACATAGATAGTACATGCAATTCTGCTGCTAACGTGAAAATGATAAATAGTGGACTTGGTTCGCTTGTATTCTGGGCCCTCCATATCAGACTAGAGGCATCTTTAAAGGAGGGAAAGAAGCAAACAATAGGTAACTTTAAGAGAGCTTAGCACACAATAATACAAAAATAAGACTCCCAACACTTGTTTTCATTGGTATAACTAGGAAATTTGAATTTCAGACAGTTAAAACCTTGAGTTACCTGCACCTAATCTGGAGCAGATAGCCCTGTTAACTATTTTATGGTTAATTTAGGAGTTACACCCCCATCTGGACACCTAAAAAGGACTCTCAAGAAGCAGACTCAATTGGTTCCACTTGTGCATGAGTCTCACCCTTTTATATCCTGAAGGCACCTAAAAACGTACAAACTTCAATTATTTTCACATGAGAATTATACTTCATGAATTTTCCCAGATGTGAAATTATCAATCTGCACACTCAATTTCTATTATGTGACACCATATAAACTAAAGGTAAGCAGAGAAATCAATTTGACGTTACCACATGTGGATGTAGTGAGTATTACTACCATTAAGATCATTTTTATATAACGAAGTTGATCATTCCTGCATAGAACATACCAAAAAGTCCAAAGTTATACTTTTCGTGAAGAATAAAAGTTATCCCAAATTTTCGATCATGTTAAGTATTTTAGCATGCAAACTATTAAAATGATAACAGTACTGTTTCAGCTAACTTGCATAAATAAAAACTATACTGTATCATATAGTATAGAGTAGTAAAAGAATTGATTTGTCAAATAGCCAGTTGACAAATCTTTGTCCGTGAGCTCAGATACAAGACATAGCTAATGGACTGTTTTACGTTATGATTATACTGAAAGAATAATTATCTCCAATTCAGTTTTGGATATGTTCTAAGGCTTAAGAGGTTGGAGTGCCCTTATAACATTCACTGCTCATTTATATATGTCAACAGGGACAGATTTATATCATAACATGATTTTAATTATATAAGAGAAATGAAAATACAAGTGAAAATATGTGTTTTGTTCAATCCGGAATTATCATAAAATGCTAAATTATGTATTGAAGACTGTAATCATTTTCATACATATTTTTATTTACATTTTAGGTTGAAAACTGTCTAAATTAAACATTATTAAATTAAGATTACCATCCGAATAATTAATATTAATTGTATGATCTGGCCCGATGTTATTTTTCCAATGTAGTATGTAAGTGTAACTCAAATCCAAAGTTTCAAAATATTTCATCAATATTTTTTTTCGAGATTTTTTGCGTCAAATTGTACGTATTCTGAGGAATGACCCGGAAAGCAGTTGTGAACATTGGCATTAATCATGTTGTTGTGTCAGACCAAGTCCAAAAGATCGTTGACACTTAGAAAGTCGATGACCAGAAGAGGGGATAGGAAAACATCTCTGGAAAGTCTGATGCAGTCGAAAATATTTTCGGGAGAGGCCTGCTGAACATGACATTTAGAGCAAGTTGCGTAGATCTTCCTACCCTCGAAGAACGAAAGACATTTTAGATGGCCACTTGCCAATCTGGCGACCGCCATGCAGGAGGCTGTCACAAACGAGAACCTATGAAGAGCCCGGCTCTTTGCCCGCATACCAGTGATGACTGGGAGGGATTCTCCACTCCTCCACGATTTCAGAGTTGATAGTGGATTGATGTTCTAAGAAGGTAAGGGTTGAAGAGGAGGGATTGGAGTGACTACAACCCTCCTTGACAAGACTATCTGCCTGCTCGTTTCCATATATGTCAACATGGGAGGCAGTAATCATGATAATAACAATAACATGTATTCTTAAGTTAATAGAAGTCTAGAAAAGGAAAAACAAGATTAAAGATCTTTGTGGCTTTTGTTTGCAATCAGAATTTAGTCATAAAATCTAAAAGTGTTATGTTTTTTTAATTGAAAGAACTTGTAGGATCCATCTTTTGCCACACGCATATTTTCTTTAGTACAACTACACCATCGTCGAAAACAATTTGAAAATGGAAAGAAATTACTTCTTATATTTAGACTTACAATAATTAAGCTAAACATTAGTCACCCCACCTCTTTATCTTCCTATCAAAGAAAAAAAAGCAATAGCATGTTTGCAAAAATTCAAAACATCAAAAAAACTTTTCTGTTCATATGGATTAGAGGCACGAGACCAAACACACAAATAAAGTTACTGACTAAGGATAAGAACAATTTAGATTTATAACATGTGTTTATTTTGCTGGAGAGGCATGGTGGATTGAGGCGAATCATATGACATAGAGAACAACTTTGCTTTTTCTGTAACTGTCCTTGTCTTTGCTTAAAAGGGCTCATTACTTTAGGGGCCCTCAAAAGTATTCTTCAGGCATTGTGCCTCAACTTTCATGATCAAGATCTGTTTGAACCTGTCAAACATTAAACAGATTATGCAAAAAAAGGAGAAAACTTAAAGTGAAGCCAGTGAAACAAAGTATAAATAAAGCTAGTAAGCTTAAATCAGTTGTGGTCTAAGCTGTAATGCTGCAGTTGTGTTTGTTGCCTTCTCCAATGTTCACATCGTATCTTTGATTCCAATTTAAAATTACAATACACAGCTGTGTTCAAACTCTATCTATAAGGAGCCAAGAATTCGGCATCGTTAAGATTACTAAACAAATAAAACAAAGTTTATAAGAGGTGGGATAAGTGCATTAAAAGCATTGGGGCATACGAGAAGTTTTTCTGCTGTCTGTCAAGCTATGAAATATTTTACTTGATCTTTTTATATGACAACTAAATATAAAGCCACCTTCACATGGGATATATTATTCTGGCCCATTACATTCATAATTTAGGGCAACTGGACTGTATACTACCTGTAATCTGGTGTAGGAAAAAAAACAAAAAAAATAATAACTGGCAAAATAAAGGTTGGTCAGTCCAAATTTTTCTAGCATGCAATAGGAGTCAACTCAAATACTGAGAAACTTTCTGATATGGTCTTGCTACAAAGAGTCATAGGGACTTAGAGATAGTTGATACTATGTGTTGTGTGTTAATGCATGAAATTGAAAACTAGGGCTCTTGCAAGCCCTACTTTGAACTTTGGTAATCAACACAATTAAATTCACAATATTGTACAATAATATGGTTAAGAGGTTAACCACAACGCAGATCAAATAAATTATACAGTACAGCTATGATATAATGGCCGGTCTATTAATTGACGACTTTTGGCTGGCATGAAAATTTGATGTAGGGCTGCTATATACCTATTGAATTGTATGAAATATAAAATGGAATGTTTATCACTTTTGGGCACTTTCGTTGCTCGGCAACCTAATGCAAATCAACAAATCGAGACCAGCCATTACATCATAGCTGTTCCAATTATCCAATAGACATGTAAAAACAACTGGATGTTACATACTTAGGGAAGGCATCGAAAAACCAAGTCCTTTTGGTGTTAGGGAAGGCCACACGCATTCCAGACATCAGGGGAGAGTGAAGTATAGCAGCTCCCACCTCATACCTCGAAGCTAAATCCACAGTAGGCACTGTACCAATACTCTGACCATACAATATAATGTTCTCAGGGCTTATTCCATACCGAGTCCTCAGAGCATGCCAAGCAGCATCCACATCAGCGTACAAGTTCTTCTCCGACGGTTTTCCTGTACTGATGCCGTATCCAGAATAATCATAGCTGAAGATGTTGCAGTTGATCCTGGATCCCAGGCCGAGGTAGAAGCTGCTCATGTGTCCCAGGTCCACTGCATTCCCATGGCTGTAGAGGATGGTGAACCGTGCGCTGGGGGAGCATCTGACGAACATGCAGGCGATCCTGTTCCCGCGAGGGGTCCTGGTGAAGAATACCTCGGTGCCTTCGAGCTCTCGCTGCGAGTACTGCCATTCTGCCCGATCGGAGAGGTTCAAAGTCAGGTTCGTGCCACTCTCGTCCGGGACAAAGGAGTAGGTGGCTTCGGGAGGTTGGAAGGCAACCTTAGCCGCGATCCGGGAAGGGAACGGGGGACAACAAAATAAATAGCATAACTCACTGAGTGATAAACCGTTCATGTCCTAAATGGGATATAAAATGAGGTTAATTTATGTTGTCGGAGACTTCAGAACCACATATCTACTAATTTCGATCACAGATATTAATCTTTAATCTCACTACACCGATTATTATCTATCTAGATCACTAGTACTACAGAAGAAGAATAAAAATGACCAACTTCACTCCCCCACAACCACAAGCAGTTTTCTCTATGACGTCAGGTAACTTGCGGATGTAGTTCTAAAAAATTAGTTCACCGAATGACAGCTGATGGCAAAAAATAATTTTAATTTTGTACTTTAAATTATCTTACAAATATACTTATGATATTTTGATTTAAAAACTTGGATGTAAAAACATTGCACTCAGAAGTACAGTAGATAATGCGCCATTCGTTAATAAAAACAAACCAAAACCCTATACTTCAAAATGCCTTTCTTGTCATAAAATTTTAATTTTCATTATTTTGTAGTTGAATTGACGTTTTTCAGGGGATTAATTTTGGACCAGCATTTTATTTTATAAATTTTTTGTTAAATCGATATTTTACAATGATATTTTTTTCGACCGAACTCTAGTAAAAATATCATTGTGCAACTCCATGGAGGAGGGCAAAACTTCAAAATAAATTAAAAGCTACATAAAAACAACACATATATGCCTTAAAAATTCAAAACTATTTTATCTTTATTTTTTAAATTCAAGAAAAATAGTTTCAGAGAGTGAAAAAGTTAAATAGGGAAGGGGAATTATCTATTTACTGTCTCTCGAAATTATGGACCAGTATCATTTAGTTTCGTTTTCGTAAGAAATTAGTTTCGGTTTCCGAAGAGTATTTTTTTTTTAATTTAACAAATAAACGACATGAATTAATTCGACCGACTATAAAGAGACGGATTGGGTAGGAGGCCAAATTAAATCCCTAAATGGAAGAGAAATATCACTTTTGGTAACTTGATTTCTTTGTTTTTTCTGTTTCACTCTGTAATTGCACTGTTTTTGTCTTCTGCTCCGTCTATTTTAGAGTTCTATACATGCAACTTGTTTTTATGCTCCTGATGCTATTAAACTTTATCGGTTTTAATTCGGTTAAATTTCAAAGATGTATAAAGCATTACCAGAACGTCAATGTTGTCTGAAAACTTCGGCAAAGATGATAGTTTGTCTTAGACGGAAAATTAAGCGAAATTATGAGACACAATTTAACGTGTTTCACGAACAAAGAAAAGCTTTAGTTTTACTAAAAGAAAATTTTTTACACAACATTCGTTTCAGCATAAGGGAACAAAATATTGTATTGTTCAAAACGAATGTAATTCCAAAAGTAAGATAGCTGCCTACTCTAACAGTCTGCGCACTGTACCGGGTTTCGATTCCCGCGATTTTTCGGGTGCGGGTTCGATTCCCGCCTTCGCCCTGGGTGTAATTTCTCTCTCTGTGTCAGTAAAAATTATTTCTGTGTCAGTCTTACTTGACGAAGGTTTATCTGATCGAGTACACAAGCCGGAATATGTATGTACCAACCCTACCCTACCCTAATCCCAAAAGTATCAAAAATGAAAACAATACCGCTGGAACTGTTACCACTCACGACTTGAAACATGCTCATTATACAAATTAGTATGAGAAGTAGTAATATCAATTATACTCTAAGTTGACTTTTAAATATATCGACATAACATGATAAAACCTATGGATAATTTTGTTTTTCAACCGAAACAATGCATACAATCGTTTTCATAGTTTGATATAAAAAAAATTAGGGTAGTAATATTTTGGCCCTTTTTTTAGGTCTGAGCAAGACTCTTATTAACCTACTTTTAGGTCTTATTATTAACTTTTAGGTCTTATTAACTGACAAAAAGGACAAAATTTTGATTATTATAAAAAGCATGAAATTATTTAAAACTCAATTAGCTATTTTTTTGTGTGTAAATCCAAACGAGCTCAGATTGTATTTATTGGGGCTGGTAAATGAAATACAATTGGACAAATATTGGAAATGGACATAACTGTTCAAAGTAGTAATGGGGCAATACAACAAGAGGGGGCGGGGGGGCAAAAAGGTTGAGCTATGACTCTGTTGTTGATCGTCTATATTCTGTATTTCCAGTTTCATACAAATGTTTACAAATAAATGATGAAATATGACAATTAAATGAATAAATGATGAAGTAATGAATAAAAAAATTATTAAATATAAAAAATAAGTATTTTAATCTTATTACATCTTTCTAAGGCAGGGGTTCCCAACCTTTCTGCACTTGCGTACCACTTGACTTGTTGAGAAATTTTTGCGTACCGCCAGACCTAAATATCTTAAAAAAATCTATAATATTTACTCTTCTAAAAGTGTTCAAAGGCTTTTTGAACTAAATTCCTCAGGAAACTTCGTATTTAATGGTTAAATATTTGTTAATTTATAACATGCTTATAATAAAGGAGAAATAAAAAGATTAAAATGGTATTAATTTACAGTTTTATTTATTACCTATAGGTCAAAAAAAAAAAAGAATAGTAAAAACTCAGCACAAAATTAATCATCATACAAAATATACATTTATAGTCTTTAGTGCGAAATTTTTTGTTGTTTGCATATGATTAAAATATCAACATTACGAGTAATGGAACTTATCTTCACTCTTAAATCCTCTTCAATACTTATTCTGCTTCTATGTTTATTTTTTATATACAAGAGTTCAGAAAATCAACTCTCATACAAGTAACTCGTAACAAATGGCATCAAAAATAGCAGAGCTTGCCGCAAGATCAAAGGGTACTAGGTTTTACATGTTATATTTAAAGATTTATCTTCAAAAAAAATAATATTAATGTTTAAAATAATGAGTAATATGTTTGCCTGCTCTCTGCTCTTTTGTACAGAAGCTATTAATAGCATCATGTTGCTCACATCACTCACGCGTACCACCTGAAATTTTCCCACGTACTACCACCAGTGGTACGCGTACCATCGGTTGGGAACCCATGTAATCTAAGGGATACAGACGCATAAACCCGTCACCTGACTGTCAGGTTTTCCAGCAACCCGCTTAATTTTTAAAAATGTGTAAATTTAATAATTTTATTAAATTTTAAAATTCAAAGCATGAAGGAGCTATTTATAACCGCATCTACTACAGAAATACAGTTTTTTAAAAAAAAAAAAAGAAATTCAATTTTCAGTTAAAAGTTATAATTTAAATCTCACGCAGCGAAAACTAGTTTACGCTTCAGCCAATTTGCTTATCCCTTAGAGGGTTAAAGTAAGTCGGGAAACAAAATAGGCGATTTTATTGTAAATTTAAATTACTTTAATTTTTGTGAACCTGACTACAGGAAAATCTCATTAACGACGAATGGCAAGAAAATTTGGCGTGCAAAAATAAGCTTTCTGCTTAAGTTTATCTAAATAAACAAAATGTTTTACAAATGAAGACCATAGTACAGCACAATTTTTGCGAAACAAATTAATTAAACTAAAAGTCTGCAAAAAGCCTGTTCCTGCCAAAAAAAGGGAACCCAGTTGAGAGAAAAAAAATTAAATTGATTTAACTACGATTTGAATATAATTTACTAGAATTGATGATACTAGAATTTAATACAAAAAATTAAAGTTCAACTCTTCTTAGAACGATTATTGAAATATTCTTATATTTTCCTTAGTGAAACAAAATTTTAAATTTTGTAATGGTATAATATATTTACAACTGTTTCTTTCATAAAGTATCTAATGAGTGTTCAACTCTTAACGTTCATCCATTAAGCACTCACTTTATGGACCGTAATGAAATCTGAAACATCACTTCCTCATGGATAATATCATCAGTTTCGTCATCGGTCTTTTTAATTATCCAATGTACAAGAACAATAATTTGTGTCTGGTTGAAGCTAAAGGAACCAAGAGTTATTTAACTTAAAGTAAGTTAACATTAATACTATTATGGTCAGAGCTGCCTGTAAAAGTGTTTCATACATATGTTTTCCTACGTGAGACTAAAGACTTCCTGGCTAAAAAAATTCCAACTTTTCTTTTATTAATTTAGTAATATTGTTATCACTAACTTCTAATCTAGGAGGATCTTATCTAATAGACTTGAAACTAAATGCAATTTCAAACTTCGTGTTCATCATATAGATGTTTCTGGTTTAATAAAGTTTTCTTTTGAAAAGGGAAAAATGAACATTTTCTTTTGAAAATAATTTTTTTAGTAAAATTTTCTCGAAAAAGATACGATATGGTGCTTATGGCTCCTTTCTGTCAAACCCCATTCATTTGGAGGAGAAGGAGTAGTAAATGTTTTCTATGTTTCACTCATTTAGACCTTCGAAGTTTCTGTTATACATCTGGTTAACACATGTTCGTAGATCTGTGGAGTAAAAAAAATATAGAAAAATAAGGCTTTCGGAGCTAAAAATAAAAAAAGGGAGGAAGTTAGGCCATATGGTTTCGTCCCTACACCACGTGACCAAAATAACGGAGGCCTTTCGTTGCTATGGCAATGTGAGATCGATGTTTGGAAGCCCGGTGCCAAGGATGACCCAATCCCAAACATTTGAGCACGAGAACTTGGTTCATATGTTCATATGACTTTATGAACTTATCCATGTGGGAAAGCATGCATCAAGAAATAACAGCAACAAGGATGGTAATAAGACAGTGTCAATTGTTTGAGTTGAAGAAGTAATGGCGTCAAAGGTTTTTTTTTTTAGTTCTAAGAAGTTGGTGAATATTGCATTATCTGGTAACGTAACTTTTTTTATAATAATATTTTTTGTTTGATAATCCCTTCCCCCCTTAAAAAAATCATCATCATTTTCCCAAAGAATGGGAGAATGGTACCTATAGCAATTGAGCCAATTTATGCCATTTAATGTTTTATGTATTATAATCTCAATTGAACACAAAATTTGAATTGTTTAAAAGATTCTTATGAAATAAGCATCTATACACAGTTATTAAAAGTCGTGGAACGAATATACATGCAATTAAATGTTAAGTATTTTACATTTCACAAATTTAAATGTATATTTCTTTCATTTTTATTACTTTTTTTATTTGATTTTGAATTTCGTTCTACGTTGACATCCACTTTAATATTGCAGGAAGAGAATTAATAAATCTTTTTGCATCCCATGCTCAACAGTTTAACATATGTTTTACCTTAAAAAAACATAAAGAAACTTGCGTAAAAGTTATTTAACTTTTTTCATTCTTTATTTTGCCGACGCTTTCAAAATATTAGTTTTAAATACTACAATACTTTGATAATTCATTTGCATTTATTTGAAATCATTTTATGCATTTTTAAATTTTGCTAAATATGGAAGTATAATATTTTATAAATATTTTAGAAATTAAAAAAAATGTTTTATTAATATAATGTGCTTTAATTGTTTAAAAAATACCTAAATTTGTACAACTGTAATTTAAATATGAAGGTTTGAATTGCAAGTACTAGTTCTTATAAATATTTTAGTATGTCGTTGAAAATGAGGTTTTCCTATGTAAAGTGTAATTTGTTTAAAATAAATAATCTAAAAATATATCTTATGATTTTAGATAAATTAAGTCAGAAACATAAAAATTAAATTCAAGCATTTATAATAATCATCTTGTAATGAACTTTTCTGACAGAGCTTTATTTATAAAAATCGAACTTTATACAACAAGCATTTTTGCTTTAGATAGTACAGAAAATCCTTTAATATAAATAAAAATTTACTGTTTATATAAATCAATTTTTTTTCAGTAAAGGCAATGTTCTTATTAAATACATTATTTTATTATAACTTATTAAAAATGAGTTGAAGCACTAGTTTATTTTACTGAATATAAAATACTGAAATTTTATGAATACAGGTTACTGAATCAATTAAATCTCATCTGAATATCTAAAGTCCTACATCTGAACTGTATCGTCAAATTTGAGAAAAGAATAGTTTCAACAAGCTGCTATTTTATACAATTATTAAAACGATACTTGTTGAATATACAAAACGTTATTGACAGTTCATCGAATCGAAACCTTTTTTTTTAAACTTATTTTTTTAATGTATCCAGAAACTGGTAATTTACCATTTATAATATATTCAATTTGCCAATAAATTAATTTAAATCGAAGAACACATTGCAAAACAAATTGATAATGGCTATAATACAAGTAAATAAAGGTAGAGATCCCTTTAAAATTGTGACAAAATTGAAAGAAATATCAGAGTAAGTCATGATTTGTACCACTTTACCCTCAAACAATGTTACTGGATTCATGAATTTTATCATTCCCCATGACACATTTTGTAAAATGATTTTTTTTTATAATTCATCGACTCATAATACTCCGAAAATTTAGGTTATCGATTTAATAATTGTATTTCCCTCTTTCTTGTTCTGGGCGTGATGTGATAGTGAACCACTTTTCAAGCAAAAGTAGTTCGTGTACTTATTTTCATTTCTAACCACGTACTAGTACTTGGTTAAGAAACGAGAAGCTTAAACTAGGATGATTAATATTGTGATATTGGGGCTAATGTGTTTTGGGTGTATTTTATTATTGTATAGGTCCATTAAAGAAAGACATTGTATAGAAACCGGTTTTGTAAGAAGAAAAATAATATATTAGTACGCATACGTAAGTTTAGTACGTTCGTTATACCTAATTGTTTTCGTTTGTAGCAATTCCATGACCTTAGTTTGTGATGTATATTGTTTGTTTGTTTTTCAGTAGAAAACGTTATACAATTTACAAAAAATAATAATTCTTATCATTATGTGCATTTACTTCTACTATGCAATTAAATTCATTAATAACTATTTTTTCTTTAAAATTCAAATTTATTTACTAAAAGTACAAAGACATTCAGTTTAAAGTATAATTGGTTTACTGGGGAAAGTAGGACATTTCTATAGAAAACTTTAAATACATACAGTTATTTTAAAGAGAAAACCTTTATGCATTTCTCGGTTTCTAAAAACTAATTATATTAAAGAAATAATTATATTTTATTTATGCTTTATTGCTATATTTAATAAAAAATGTCAGTAAAAAAGCATAAGGAGTTAAGCACACGTTAAAAACTTTATAATATTGTCTATGTATTCGTTAAAGTTTGTAAAACAAAAATAATTGTATTAATAATTAAAATAATTGGTGTTAATGAATAATACTCAAATAAATACATATTTTATAATTTCACAGTTAATTCTGTTTTAAATTGTTATTACCTTATTCTGTGCACGCAATTTTTTACATAATTAACTTCAAACACTTTCTATACTAATATTTGCACACCATTTTATAGAGAAACTATTTTTTCTATAAAAAAACAGTTAAATATAAATGAGACACATTGTGCCAAGTATAACGCTTCCATTATTTAGCTTTTGACAAATTACATGTCAGATGTCCAATATATTTTAGATGAACCGTTTCATTTGTTTGAGAGGCCACTTTCATTCATTGCAAATGTATTTCATACACTTTTCAGAATTCGTGTCAATTTTCAATTTTCTATCGACATGTTATAATTGTTTTTTAATATTGAAAATTTTAGTTATATTTTTCTTTTCTATTTTTCATTTTCTAATGAAAACAAGTATTGTTACTTAAAATAACTTGTTGTAAATGTTGTTGTTTTTTTAAGAATAATTTTATCAGGGTTTATAAATAAAATGGTAATTTTAAATATACATTTTTGATAACATAGTCAAATATTAAATAAAATATACATGTATAAAAAATAAGGATAAGTTTCAAGTATATCATTTGTCAAAAAATGTTCAAGTGTTGTTTATTTTTACTAATTTTTTAAAGTAGCTAGTCTATTTAACCAAGTTGAAATCTTTTGTAAGAGTTTAATAGCAGTTTCTTACTTCTATTGCATGAAAATTTACAAAAAAGTTCACTTATAATTACTGAGGCAAATATTTTAATATATAGCAATACAAAAAAAAAATGATTAGAGATTAATTTCAAAATATAGCATAAATATATTTCCTTTCATTTTCAAAGCGTTTGTTTTCCATATTTTAGTATATATTAGTTTAGTAGTTGTAGTTATAGTATTTTCTATATATTAGTTGAGATAGAAATAACATTTAATACAGAGGCATTTTACACTTACAAAACTGAATAATTATAAAGTATTCATTTAAACTGCTATTGTACGTTTAATTACTACTTTTTTTGGTGTGAAAATGCTAAAGTAACTATTTTACATGAAGTTCATTTATTTATTAATATTTTCAAAACAAATTTCATGGCAATATAAAAAAAATCTAGAAGTTCTGAGAGAACTAGAATAGCCCCTATTACCATCTTTCCTATTACTTTATTACTCACTATAATTCATATAGTACGGATAGGCAGAAACACAAAAACTAGGTATAAAAGATCAGTGTCTGATATCATATATTTTTAACAAAAAACTGACATATAGAGGACATTTGGAAAATGGAGAGGAGGGGTACAGACAGACGGACGTCTAAACGATGCGATACCTACTTTCAATTTAAAAAAAAAAAATTCTTTTGAATTAATAAAAAGAAAAGTTGGCTAAAAATTGGTTCTGAAATTTGTTTGTGAAAACTATTTCATATTTCATAATCTTACATTACTTCCCAATAATTTACATGTAAAAAAAAACTAAAATTTTACAATCAATTTATAATGCGAAGATTTTTTTGTCTTTGCAATTTGTGATAACAGCATATTTCCTTTACAAATTAATTGTAACAGTACAATGCTCCATACGCGCTTGTGTTTGTTTATAAATTTGTAATATCCGTTTTGACAGTGATAAACATTGGTTTTAATTGTCTTCCTGTTTCGTGAAATATGTCAATATTGAAACTGCGTGTTTTAGACAGATTATTTTGAATTTAGTTGTTTTTACATCCTTATTGTTAATGGATTGATTATGAAAGTACAAAATAAATGCTTAATTAAAAGATTTTAATTAATATTTGTTCATTAATTAAAACTATGGTTTATTTATGTTTATATAAATAAGAAATTCTGTTGGTAAATGATAGTTTGATTTACTCTAAAATACCATCAAATTACATAGAAGTCTCAATTGGTATGTGCACTTATATAGTTTGTTAAAAATATTTTTAAAAAATATATTAATTCTACATATTCTCTTATTTTAATACCCATATTATTAACATCAATATTAGTAACTTTGTTTACTACTAGTAGAAAATTTTGCCAAATGAATATATGTCTCTTGCATATTCATTTATTATAGTAGTTATAGGCATCTCCTAATTAACTACATCTAAATAGATTGTAAGTTATCTGTATGAACAAAAAAAATAATATTATGATTTTCACGTAAACATTAATTAAAACAAACTTCCAAAATGTTTCATATATTATTCTTGAAGTGTACTAAAATAATCAATACAAATAATGAGGTGTGATCATTTCATTAACAATATAGGATTCAAATAAAAAATAATTTGAATAATAATTGTGTAGCAAAATTTGGAATAATTCGAGCATAAGTGTTGAATTACTTTTTTGAAATGAATTTTCTTGTGCAGTGAATTTTAGATGCATTGAAAAATAAAACTAAACTTAGATTTTTCAGGTACTATGGATTATGCTTAAAATAAAAGTAATAAATTAATGGTTCATTAATACCAATTTAAAATTCAAGTTTTTAATTAGACTTTAAAAAATCGTCAATTAAGCACTTTTTAATGATTATGTTTAAGCTAAAACTCTTTATTTTGAATGTTGGCAGAATTTCAATTTGACTATCCGCACTTTACATTTTACAATAATTAATATGTTTTATAATAAGTTTATACAATTTTTTTATTGTTCAAATTTAATGTACTATCATAGCAAACTATAATTTAATGAAAATCTAATTCTGTTAAAGGTAGAATTCTATAAAATACTTTACAAAAAATTATTTGCTTTAAATTAAACTATAATTTAGTGAAACATTTAAAACACCAGCAAGTATTTAATGTGTAGCATATAAATTTTGAAAAATGCTAAAAACTAATGGGAAAAACCATTAATATCGTTAACGTTTTTTTCATAATGATGGAAAATTACATAATTAAATTTGACCGAAATCAATATATAGATTATAAAAACTAGCATAAAAGGCATCATAATTACATTAACCAAATTTTAGTAACAAAGTTTATCTTTACGAAATCTCGCGGAATCTAATAAAAGAATCTGTTGGTAAATACCGAAAGTGGGAGTGTTATAAGATGTAACCTTTTAGTTAAATTCTTAATCACAATTTAACAAGTACGATAAAGAAGTGCAAGTAAAAATTAAAAATAAATTATTTATTAATTTATATTTTATAGTACTTGTGGCTATTGTAATCAGCTATAAAATATTTATAAACAATCAAGATTTCAAACACCACCTTATCAAAACTGGGTCTAAATAGTTACTACTATCATAGCAAATATTTAAACAAGAAATTAAACCAAAACGGTATGTTCAACAAAAAAAGTAACCAAGACCAATATCTCTGAATGAAATTATCATCATCATGAATATGCATAAAATTTATATATTCTTAGCAAATTACTTTAAATTAAAAAAAATATTTTCAGGTTATAGTCTTGGGTATAGCAGAAATTTGTACAAGTGATGCCGAAGAGCAATTGTCACCGAATTTCAGTTATTCTCTGCAGTTTTGCACTTCGCGTAAATCTTTCCTATGTATTGTGCGAAAACTTTCAGATTATGATTCAAAATTATTTTGCAAATAAGGTTTACTTCATAAGTGAATAATCAAACGAATAGATCAAACTGAGCTCGAAAATACAATCAAACAGAAACCTCCTAACGAGGAAAAAATGAAAAATGCCTCTTTTTCGGAAGTTACGTAGTTAAGGTGGTTGAAATAAACTACTTACAATATGAAAGCATATCAGTACGTAAAAATTCATAAAAATGTTTCCGATGTCTTTTCGTATCTTACCCCAACTGGCTTTGGTTTTAAAGTAGGTAATGGTGTTTTAATAGTGTTTCTTCTGAACTGAAATTTTACATTGCCAAGTTATGGTTATTTATGAGCTTTGTTTAAATATCCCCTTGTTATAAGCCTATCCTATGCCTTTATTAAAGCTGCAATTACTTCCTTTAGATATTTGTGTAACGTTACTCCATTAAACATGTGACACTATCCAGGTTTTTGCTATCTCCACCTGTATAGAGTAATGTTACACATTACATCAAATTTCTACAGAGCTTTTTTTAAATGTATCATTTTTATGTTACTCCATTGAACTGGTGATACTATCCAGGTTTTTGCCACTTCCACTTTATAGAGTAACGTTACACCAAATTCCTTCAGAGCTTTTTTGATACATGCATCCTTTTTAAACGTACCCCATTTTCCGACACCAGGCTACAATGACTAGATCAACTAT
Organism: Oedothorax gibbosus; assembly: GCA_019343175.1. Taxonomy (NCBI): domain Eukaryota; kingdom Metazoa; phylum Arthropoda; class Arachnida; order Araneae; family Linyphiidae; genus Oedothorax; species Oedothorax gibbosus. The sequence continues at coordinate 11,411,373 of CM033272.1, forward strand.
CTTCTAAATGTACGGCGCCAGCAGTTACGTCCTGGTGTACGTCGATCCCAAGTATGGCCAATACGAGGGCGAAGATATCACCCCGTCCCAAAACAAGATGAAGAATCTCAGGAAGAGATTTCTGGTGGGGATGCGGAAAGAAAGCCTGGTGGTGGTGGAAGAAAGAGCCGGGAAGCACATCTTCGTCAAGGTGTCTTGTCCTAGGGAGAGGGAGTACAGGGAGGCCGAGGAGATGAGAATCGAGCTGCCATTGCATGGGGTGAGTATGAGATTTAGTAATAAAGTTTTTTAATTGATAAATATTAAAAGAGTATTTAGAGTAGCTATTAAAGAGTATATAGAGTAAATATTAAAAGAGTATATAGAGTAACTATTAAAGTGTATAGAGAAAAATATTAAAAGATTACATAGAGTAAATATTAACAAGTATATAGAGTAAATATTAATTGAGTATATAGAACAAATATTAAAAGAATATATAGAATAAATTGAAAGACTACATCGAGTAACTATTAACGATAGCGCAAATATTAAAAGTGTACATAGAGTAAATATTAGAAGAGTATATAGAAAAATATTAAAATATTTCATAGAGTTACTATTAAAGAGTAGATAGAGTAGATATCAAGAGAGTATATATAATAAATATTAAAAGAGTATACACAAAAAAATATTAAATGATTTCATAGAGTAAATATTAAATGATTACATAGAGTAAATATTAAAAGAGTATATAGAGTAATGCATAAAGAAAGTAAGATAATAGTTACAAGGACCACATGGCCTGATTATGATGGGACAGTCCTAAATTCCATTAGAGTATCTCCGTTTTCGACGAAATTATTTCCTGGTAAATGTTCATGACAGATAGTAAATGTAGCCATTTACAGAACAATATTGTAGGAAAACATTTTGTGCAAATGAGAAAAACTTTTTTTTTCCAGCTTATAAAAGGTAAAATTTTCTCCCTCATAGGAAGAATCACTTTCACTCTATAGTATGTATAGTATTTAAACTAATTTATTTATTATTATTTTTACATAAGGCATTTTTTACATTAAAAAATACTCATATTTTTAAGTGCCCATAAAATATCTATCGTATTTTTATAAATATCAAGGTTTTAATTGAAAATTAATTTCAGCGTACATTATTTTCAGTTAATATTGGATAATCCAGAAGAGGAAGAAGAAGCTTTAATTGAAAAGAAAATACAGAAAATATTTAATGATTCTGAAACAGGTAATAAATTGAGAACCAATCAAAAAGAGTAAATTCTTCCGTAGCTTTTTTGGTGCATCAATACATTTTAAGCTTCTTTTAAATAAAAAAAATACTAAATATATTGAAGGAAATTTTTAAATTATGATATAGTAATGCATTCGGTGATTCTCTCAAACTTATGCCTTAAAATCTTTTTTATCTTTAAAATGGCATGAAAAAGTAAAAGCAATATAATTAAAAGAAGAAATATTAAACTACTAAAAAGTATGCAATAATTCAATTTATGTTAAATTTTAAATATCTCCATTTATACAGAATAAACAAAAAATTAAAAAAAATCCATTCAACTAAATGTGGTAAACAAAGTGAAACAAATAATTGCGAGAGAAAATTATAAGTAATAACTACTTGTCATAAAAGGAGTGCACTAATAAAATTGCATGGTTAGAAAAGTAGCTCTAACATTAGACTAATTTTAACAAATTGCTTTCATAATTAAATATTCACTATACTTTGTCCCCAGTGAACTGTTTTATTTTACTTTTTATTTTCCTACGTCAGAATTTTGAATGTCCATTTGGCTTAATGAATGTTTAGAGTTTTATTGTGGCGTTCCACTCATGAATTACTAATATATTAACAAACAGAAGGCCTTTGAAAACATTTAGAATGATCAGGCTAAAATTCACTAATGTAATAACATTTTAGTCAAAAAAAAATTTTAAAGGTATATAATTTATTATTTTCTACTTTTAAATATTAAAATTTTATAATTTACAATTTGTAATACAGTACGTATGTCTGGTTTGCAATTTGGGTATTTTTAAAAAGAACTTTTTCCTCTTTTAGACGCATTTGATGCACTATTTTGTCATATTTAATGTTATCTCTTTTTAGTTCAACTGCTTTTTTTACTTTTTTTACACTCGGACGTCATAAAATGGAAATAAATTAATATTTATGCATATTATACATAATATATATTGCTTCTAGTTCATAAATTGGGAGTTATCGTTTATTTTCTGTATTAACGTTCTCGATTAATTCATATTCGTCAGAATGGGATCTGTAGTCTCATTTGCAACTCATTGGAGAATATTTTTTTTTGTATTTTTTGTAACGTTTTATGCTTGCTAATAAAAATTATTATCATAATATAACACATTATATGGTCATAACTTAGAATAAACACCATATTATGATACCGTATAAAATTAAATGAACCATACAATTATCTTTTATCTTCTTATTTCCTGGATTCTATTGATGATTTCGGTGATTGGGAGTATGACATGGTAAGCTCCTCCCACTACATTGATTAACAAAAAGAGACCTTATTTTCATTCATGTGGATTTGTTGCCACTCAAGACGTGAATCATACCCAATACAACAAGTTTTTTTTATTAAAAGAAATTTTGGTCTATTTTTTAAATTTTACCATGTATACAAAACCTGAAATACGTTTTTTTTTAATTGCACATAAAGTTGCAAAACTAATTAATTTAATTTTCAGATAATAATGCTTCTGCTCCTTTCCAAAGAGAGTGTCTGGATCATTTCACTAGGAGAGAAAATCCAAATTCTCCCATTTTTTGGTCATCAATACGATGTCTTATGGTATGATCAGTTATTATAGAATATTTTGTTCAATTAAAAGTCATTATAAATTAGTAAAACTTTTAAACGAAAATAGATTTCTGGAATATTTTCTATGTTGATTACTTAATTTGCTTGTTTCATATGACGTAGTTCTCTCAGCTTTCATTTCTGATCTACTATTCTTATCGGTGATTCTATTGATGCTCTGTTTTCACGTGACATTGATTCACCAATCAAAACTCGATAATTAATTTATTTTCATTCAGCATTCCTGTTCCCACTCAAAACCTAAAACATTATCCATTATTGAATGTTTCGTTTTTCGAAATCGAAAAGTTTGTATGAACTTTCAGTATTTTTAAAATATAATTATATAACATTCTTCTTTTAAGTAAGATTTGTATTCTAAACAATTTATTTTTCATCAGTTTAATTTTTTTTATAAAACTAAGTCCAAAAGCTCAAAAACTCTTTTTAACCAAATTTATAAAAAAAACAGAGACAAAAACTTCGTCAACACTTCAAGTTTCTTGCGATTTTCGCAAGAAGGGAAGACGGAGAACAGAAGAAAAAACGAATTGTTACATTTTGTTGCATGCAAAAAGCGGCATCAGTTTGTGCCAGCGGTAACTGTCATAAGTACTCTTTTTTACTCTTTGAGTAAAATGAGGAAACAACCATTGAAATAGGGATCTATAGAAATAAGAAAATGTCATTCTTGCTGGCTCACTTTTCTTTCCCAAACATACCAAAAAAACAAGGTTTGTCCATTTAAATATATCTCTATTTTTAATACAGTCTCGATACAAATAAAAAGTAATTTTTGGAACACAAAAAATTAAGTTTAGAACCATCTTAAACCAAATGTGGCATGAGGTCATTCAATTCCTTCATATACCAACGACCCTAGCCTTCCGAACGTCTCACGTGAGTGGTGGTGCGTTCAGGAATGGAACGCGAAAGAAGAGCGCACTTTGTAACTAACTTTCGATAAAAGATGCCACTCGACCGTTTCAATTATTTTCTTCAGAAGTGCCAAAAGACACAAACTTTACCATGAATACCAAAATTCAATGTTAAATGAGGCATATAGTTTTCACACTTGTAAGTATTTTCTTGGAATATTTTCGGTTGTTGCATCAATTTGAACCAAGTGGTTCTGGTGCAATTGTTAGGGCTCGAGTAAGGAGATTTCATAGTTAAACTCCAGAAAACGTTGCGATTTTTTCTTTTATAAAAATTATTAGTTTCTCTTCATGAAACTTTTATTCATAAACATTATTCATAGTTAAAGTAAATTCATCAGTAAACACACTCCTCTCCTAACACAAAAAGTGGTATGCATAATGAGTAATGCGAAAATATGCTCAAGTTAGGTTATTGGGAAACCCTGGTTAAATTTTAAACATATAATATGGAACTCCTCTCCATGCTCACTTGATAGTGTTACTTTATCAACTATGAAGATTATTAAAATTCTGGAAATTTCAGGAAACACAGGAAACGAAACGTTCCAGGAAAATTGAAAACTTTTAGGACAAAAAAAAAGTATTCTGAAAATATTTGAGATTTGGTAAAACTATCTATGTGCTTTTAATTGTATAAAAAACAATATTTTTAAATAAGATAGCTTGGGAAAAACTTATTTGCAACCAAAAAAATATGCTTAGGTTTAAAATGAAAATGCGCGACTGAAAGCGATTGATCCTGTAAATAAAACATAAATTATACCATTTTTTAAAAATAATTTTTAAGTTAAGATTTTGATGTATTTATACTTGAATCTAGCGTAGAAACTTAGTCATACAACTTTCAATTACCTGATATAAAATCAAAGGTAATGACAGTATTAAGCTATGGGGTCGAAATCTAAAATGAGGATTTGTTGTTTTCTACACGTTTTGGAGGGTGCTGATACAAAAAAGGAGATTTTTAACATTGGTCTGGCTTTCATTCTGTCTGTATGAAACAAATCTTCAATTCATGCTAAACGATCTATAAACTTCAAAATTTAGAATGCTAGTTCCCAGTATCTGCCGTCATAATAAATTTTTCGAAAAATAGCACATGCTTAAAGTTTAGCTGCCATACAACTTTTTCGGTTTTAAAGGTAATACAAAAAAAGAGCAATCCAATTTGGTTTCATTGTTGAGATACCTCAGCATTTTAATGTACGAAAACACGTTATTTTCGTTGAATATTGATTACACATGCAGATAAGTACGCTGAGCGAAAAGGAAATCACGGCTCCTTTGGATTCGGGATTAGGTTTTCTTCTTTTTCATTCCATTATGGCAATAAAATGTGATAACCACATAAATATTTGGTTAATATATGCAATTCATGATGGTGGATCAAACAAATACGCCATTTTTAGTCCGCATTTGTCTGGCTGCGCGATATCATTTTTAGTTGCATTCTTATTGGTAAGTAAAGTTTTTGGGAAAAGGAATTAGAATTCAGTCTTAGTCTTAGAAGATTGATAAATTTGATTTCTATTTCGTGACTACTGAAAAAGAATTTGCTCATGTGTAAAACTTGTAATGGAAAAATAAACTTTAAGAAGAAAAAACAATAAATGCATAATATAATTTCCCTCATATTATTCTTCATATTTGAATATAGTAATGCATTACTAATATCCTGAGTTACCCGAAATATTTTAAGACAAAAACTGTAATGAAGCTTGTCATTTGATAGATATTTAGTGATGTTTTTAAATTATGTTTCTTCATTTGGTTTTAAAAAGAACGTTTATAGAAAGGCAACAATTTCGATAAGTGTTTTCTTCATTTATACAACTTATTGAATTATGAAGACAAAAAGATATTATTTAAATATTTTACTGATGTTCCAACACAATATTTTGAAATCCTTTTAAAGTATTTTTGAATATATTTTCAAAAATTACCTTTTAAATTATTTGCAACTTGATACGCATAGAAGTGTTAGTTTACACTTCTTAATTTACGCTATCTTTTTTTAGATGATAATACGTCACTACAAACACGAAATTATTTATGAAAATATAAGAGTTGCTTTTACAAAATATTTTGTATTTCGTAGGTATATAATATTTTATCAAATATCAATATTTCAAGACATAAAGAAAACGGAGAGATACCAGAAAAAATAGGTAATTTAATATAAATAAATACTAAAAAATACTCAGTCATACCAATACAACTTTAAGAAGATTTTTTAAAAATTTTATAACTTATACACATTACTTATGTTATAATTAGGATTTAGATATTAAATATTTTAAACTGATCTTTTAACATTTATTTGTTAAATCCTTCCTTCTCGCTCCGTGAAATTGAGGGGTGAGGTTTCACCTTCGATTTCTCGCTCCCGTCATATTTGGAGGGTTTAGTAGTAACGTGCCAATAAGATTGGTTACTGCAGTAACCAATCTTAATATCAAATTGTGATGTTGGCCTGTGTATTGTGACCTTATGCTTTGAAATGTATCGCACAAGATATAATTGCTAATATTTATATTATGCGTAAGTTTAATAAAAGTCTATTTTTTAACGTTTAAAACACATTTTTTTTTTAATTTTCTCTTCTTGCTGGAAAACCAAAATTGAGTCATAATAAACCTGAAAGTCAGCTTTTCCTAGATTTTTTTTAAAATTTCAATCTAAAGTGAATCAAAATAAAAATTAAAATGAATACACATGTTGTTTATACACATATTTTATGTAATTTTCAGGTACAAAAAATATCTACTTTTCTTACCGTTTTCTTGAAAGTTATCCCAATTATTAAGGGGTCAACTTGTTTTAAGGTTAAAAAATGTATTACAACATTTGATTCTTCTATTTCAGTTCTGTTATGGGGATACGGTACCCAAAAATTGGTCAAAATATTTTTCAGGTTTTACTTCTTATTATTCACAATATCTTTCTGAACATTTACTGAAAGTTTCATAATGATATCTTTTAGAGAAAAGAAGTTATTAAATATTTTCTGGAGTCATTCCTATAAGTTTGAATACGTATTTCGTCTGCTTTTAACCTTTTTTTCTCTGTTTCGCGTTTTTCAATTCTTGTTTTCAATAAATCCCTAAGGCTTTTTTTCTAATTAAATTAGAATTTGGAAATTTTTAACCTGTATTCTGATACAAATGGTGCACAAAATTATGCATGGAATAAGGTCTACTGTGTATAGTTTTTTTTTAAATGTTGAATTTAATAATTTGTATTTTTTTGTGATTTTCAGTATAAATGCATGTTACTTTTTAACTGTAGCTCACATTTTGAATTCCATGCACAGTTCATGAAACAATAGTACTAAAAACAAACGATAAAAGTTTGGTGGAGTTATTCTCAAAATTGAAAGAGGAGTGGCGTTTTAAAAAAGTTCAAAATGTTGACTCTAAAAAAAAATGAAAAACTACTTGTAAATATTTGTTTTTATTGCTAGAAAAAGTTCATTTCGAGTGAACATTATATAAAACCACTATAATTTACAAGTTTATGTTATTATTTCTAGAAATAATGTTTTGGGTACCGTATAACGTTAAGTTGTCAATACATCTCCATTATCATCTTGAATGTCGATATTAAATAAACTCCACACAACATAACTTTTTCAGGTTTAGCATATTTATTAATGATTGGTGCTTACAAAGAAGGATTCTGCCTACACGACCCCTCAGATCTCGAACCAGTCAGCCTGTCAAATGTGACCGGGGAGGACCCAAACTTCGCTGAAAACAACGTCGATTTGAGGCGATTCCTCCACAAGCACTGGGGAAAAGTATGCAAACCGCAGCCTATACACGAAATCAGGGATTATTTCGGAGAGAAAATAGCATTTTACTTTGCTTGGATCTCTACTCTCATGACATCTTTGTGGATACCAGCAATTTTGGGTCTTGGTGTTTTCATTTATGGACTAACAAGGAGGTAGAGTTTTGTTTGTAATATAACAGCCATTTTCCCCTTTGTTTATTTACAAGTATGAAAATAATGATTCAGATTCAATAATACTTGAATATCCATCAACGCATTAAATAGTTCTGTTTCGCGAAATGAAGTATACGAAATGTAGAGCAATTTTTTTTTAATGTGGATCGTCTCTCCCTTTTTTTTGTTAGAAAAAAATTGAATTTAGCTATTGAATCGGGCATTTTAACTAAATTTGTATACCTTATCAACTTTAATAAGTGTTATAATGAAATAGCTGCAATTGACATAATTAAATTTAATACCCCAATTTGGATCTTGTAATTTTGAATATAAATTAAAACAAGAACATTTAGTTTTAAGAATAAGTTGCAGATTTTTATATTTATTTCTCAAACTAACAATTTCGATATTCAATATGAATTTGTTTGGTTAATGCTTTACATTTAGTTTAAATATTCCTATGGTTTTTCTTCTAGGCTGGATGGCTTAAAGAGCAAAGGAGCTATGTACTTAATTGACATTGTTAAATCTTCCAGCGATAACGATCTCACGCCAGCATTTGCTGCCATTATATGTTTATGGGGTAGGGAAATCAGCTTTTATGCATGAAAATATACAAGGATTGACTAATTGACGCATTACTTTGCTTTTAAGAATACAAACTCTAGATTTTTTTTTAAAAAATCAGCATTCTTGCATGGAAATACGCACAAGGCATTTACTTGACAATTGCTGATTCGAAGATTGCTTTCAAAAGTACAAGCAAAAGATACAAAAAAATACAAAAAAAAGTTCTTTCCGATCTTTTAAAAATAAGTTCCATGAGTGGAAAACCACCTTTGCTGGCCTGGTCTATAGGATCTTACTCGAGAAATTAAGCCTGGGAGTGAAGGGGTTGAATTGCATTAAAAACTATTTAATTATAGAATTATAAAGAAACTAATGAAAATAAATGGAAATTTAAGAAAAACTTGACAGTTTAAATAGTCATAATACCTTGTCATTTTTTATCCTACAAAAATTTAGAATCAGTATTCTTTTAAAGATCATTTTTTAAATGTTATACTTTCAGGGACCATTTTCATGGAAGTGTGGAAGAGAAAGCAAATATCTTTAGCTCACAAATGGCATGTAGAGAATTTTGACCATGTGGAACCTGATCGACCCCAGTTCTATGGAACAAAGAGTGAATACAACCGATTCACCAGAAGTTCCATGTTCTACTATCCATTCTACAAGAAATTAATGAAATATCTTTTCTCCGTATCTGTACTTGTCGTAATGGTATGGAATTATTTATATTGCGCCTTTCCATATTTTTATTAAAAAATGGTCTGCGACAATACAGCTGTATAATTTTTGTATAATTCATAACGTACTTTCATTTGAAAACAGTTTTTGTTCTCTTCTAAATTTACGAATGTATTACTAATTAAACGGGTTTTTTTCATGTAAATAAAAAATTAGCAAAAAACTGAAGACTTTCTTTAAATAACATTCCTTAAATTTAACTATTTATTTTAGAGTGTGATTCAAGTCCTTTGTGTCTTTCAATTTCCGTTTTTTATTAATAGGGTTGTTAAGTTTTTTTTTACATAATGGTACATTTTTATATTTTTATTTAATTTTTTAGTTTTAGTTAATTAATAGTTTTTATATTTTAAGTATTTTTTGTTTCTTGTGCTTTTTTTATGTGTATTGTAATCTTCTAACGTCAATATATTTTCCCCCGTTCTTAATCAAGGATTTAAGCTTATAGTCCAAATTAAATTGAATGCCAGTTTTAACTATGTATAAAATAACGTAAGATAAATAAAACTTCTTTATTGCCCTTTTACCACAAATATTACCTTCAATAAGTTCTAACATCTATCGAAATAATCTACTTTTTATTAGATGAACTAAGAAACTTCAAGAAATAGTTATGCAACAAGTGTGAAAAGTAATACTTTTTAAAACGAGTGGATTTTATTTCACGAGCGAGTGAGATAATGACACGTGTTTTTAAAAAGTTTACTTTTCACATGCGTTGCATGCACTATTTTTTATAATGGGCTTGTTTCAGGTTTCAGCCATAGAGATAGTAAAACCGTGCGCTATCGCCCACTATCGGTGCCAATCTTCTTTACGTAAAAAAAAATTAGCACGTGAATTATTTTTGAACCGATATTAGATTTTTTTCACGTAAGTTTTACTTGAAATGTTGGTATCTTATAAAAAGAGTGAAAAAAAGTACTTTTTTTCACAGCTTTTGGGTTAAAAAAGGTAATTTTTTTATCACTGTTTCTAAAAAGTATAACTTTTCGCACGCGTCTGATATTAAAATTATAGTGTAAAAATCGTATTTTTTTCACGCAATTATAAATTAGTTATTTATGCAACAAGTGTGAAAAGTAACACTTTTTAAAACTAGTGGATTTTATTTCACGAGCAAGGTTCGAGCGAGTGAAATAATGACACGTGTTTTAAAAAGTTTACTTTTCACACGTGTATTCATACACTATTTTTTATAATTACGTGAAAAAAATCAAATCTCATTGGTTCAAAAATAATTCACGTGCTAATTTTTTTACGTAAAGAAGATCGGCATCGATAAATCTCTGGGACTACAAAAGGCAAACTTATTTTTTAGTTTAAAATCAAACATTTGAACATTGGATATTGATTCAAAAATAAAAAAATAATAACATTCACGCGCATAATATTTATAAATAAAGCAGATAAATAAATTTCTGTATTTTATGAATATTATGAAATAGAAATTTTACTTGAAATGTTGGCATCTTATGAAAAGAGTGAAAAAAAGTACTTTTTTTCACTGCTTTTGGGTGAAAAAAATGAATTTTTTTATCACTGTTTCTAAAAAGTATAACTTTTCGCACGCGTCTGATATTAAAATTATAGTGTAAATATCGGATTTTTTTCACGCAATTATAAAATTGTTATTTTTATAATATCGTGCAAAAAAAAAACTAAACTTTTTCAAATCAATAATCGTGGCAAAAGTGATGCTTTTAATGAAATCGTGTTTCAAAGTTACTTTTACGCACTACTGCGACAAAGTAAATAAAAGCATCTGATTGGTGTAAAATTCTTTGCCGCAGTTACACTACCCCGGTCAGCGCCTTGAGCTAAGCTCAAGGCGTTAACCAAGGCACCGACCCGAGCAGTGTAACCGCATAAATCCAATGTCTTGCTCGGGACGATGACCCGAGCAAGTTTCCCAATCCGATCGGGGAAAAAAAAGCGGAAACTTCAAAGGAAAGGGTTACCATAGGTAGAGAGCAGCCATCTTGGCGGGTTCTCTCTTTTTTAAGCGATCCTACATGGTGAAAAATTATTTTAAAACTTCAAATTGAATTTTATGAGTTTTTCTAAGAGGTTTTACTTAATATATTTTGATTTAAAACAGGACGCATTTATTATTTTGAAAGTAAAATTCAAACATATATATGAATGAAATTTCTAAATTTAACACTGTAAAATATGTTGCTAATAAAATGCTTCTATGGTAATAAAAGTATTCGATCTCTTATAATCTCACCCGTAATCAATAAATTTAATTTTGAAACCAGATTTTGCATTAAAATACTAAAACCTGGTTGGAGTGGATAGCTTAATCAGTTATTTTTAATACTAATAATTCCGAAATTTTTGGCAGACAATACTATAAACACTTTTTTACTTGACCTAATTTTATTCAGTAATACTCCGACATTAAAAGTTAAAAATATAACTACGGAAAAGAATAGTCCACGAAAACAAAAACAATCAAGAAAAAACACTCTCCTACACACTTTAAAAAAAACTTCCCTGTAGTTTGTTTATTAATATAAGGTTCCAATTTATCAAGCAGATATTCAAAATCAATTGGTGACATTCTGCAGAAATTTAAGAATTCCCCAGAATCTTCACAAAGCATTTCGTCAAACATATTTTCCATACTTTGTCTGAAAAATGAAACGAAGGGGAATTCATTATTTCTATCATTTCTGCTTTTTCATAGTTTTACAATATTTTTTTGGGATATTTTTATAGTATTAATCCCGTCAAAAGATGAAATAGAAAACATTCGTATATGATAAAGAAAATTGCTAGTATTAGACTCCCGATTATGTGCTCTACATAGAGCAAAATCCTACAGATATATATAAATATATTTACCAACCAAATATATATATATATTTAAAAATGCTTTGCAATGAATTATTTTTTGAAAAAAATATCGCTTACCATTTCCTGAGGAGCACGTCAATTTAACTTAATTGGAAGTTTAAAGCCATAAAAAGGCACATTTTGTATGCTATGAATGCACAAGGTTTATATTGTTTTAGATATCATTCCATGAAAAATATACTATAAAAAATAATTAAATATTTTCTACGTACATAGTTCGGTTGCGATGACATGCTATCATCCACCATCTTCGACGACGTTTTTTAGATATTTTTTTAATTACCTCTAGATAATTATCTACGCTTTTCAAATGTAAAGCGCAAGCAGCAATCAAAATTTCTTCATCCATAACATCCGTTGGTTTTCAGACAATGAATAAAATCGAACGCGATATAGAATCACTCGCCAATTTCTCCTTAAAAAGCATTTGGAAATCCTTGAGAAATCCAAGGTCAAATCCAAACTGAAGCTCGGGACACGGCTCAGAGCAGCAACCAAGGCAATATAACTGCAGTGTTATTTGAGCGTGATATTTTATTCGGCGGCTTTGTGATTGGTGTAAAATTCATTATTTAAGCGTGATTCTTTATTTGGCGTCTTATTTCCAATGCCAATCTAAGAAATACTTTTTGCACGTGATTTTAAAATAATCATTAATATAAATAATCACCTTCAAATCATTTGAACGTGATAATAAAATAATTAATAAGCCAATCAATAAATGCCAACCTAATAAATACTTTTTTTGCACGTTATTATAAAAAATAGTGTATGACAACACGTTGAAAATAGCTTTTTTAAACTCGTGAATTTATTTCACGTGCTCGTACCTCGCTCGTGAAATAATTTATTCAACTCGTTTATAAAAGCCTTACTTTTCACACTAGTTACATAAATAACTATTATGCAACAAGTGTGAAAAGTAATACCTTTTAAAACGAGTGGATTTTATTTCACGAGCGAGTGAAATAATGCTACGTGTTTTAAAAAGTTTACTTTTCACAAGCAATGCATACTAATTTTTATAATTGCGTGAAAAAAAATATGATTGATTCAAAAATAATTCACGCGCATAATATTTTTAAATAAAGCAGATCAATAAATCTCTGGATTTTATGAATATTATGAAATAGAAATTTTACATGAAATGTTGGCATCTTATGAAAAGAGTGAAAAAATTACCTTTTTTCACTGCTTTAGGTGAAAAAAGGTACTTTAAAAGGTAAAAGGGTAAAAAGGTCGTTTGGGTTTTTTGCAAAAAGTCTAACTTTTTGCACGTGTCTGATATTGAAATTATAATGTAAATGTCGGATTTTTTTTCACGCAATTATAAAATTATATTGTAAAAGTCGAATTTTTTTTCACATAATTATAACTATTTTTCAGGTATATTGAATATTGTTTTACATTTTTTTAGGTAATGCTAGTCTTCATCAGTGTAACGTCTGTGATCTTATATCGTGTGTACATGACCATATCATTTTGCGTTGATGGTGATTCTGTCTGTGATCTTATGCACGGTACAATTCTTGCAACCCTTCTCAACACCATCTCTATAATGATATTAGGAAAGGTAAGTAATTAATTACATTTTTAAATTTATAAAATAAGCAAACAATTTTTTGGGGAGTGGGGGGTTCATGCAGGGTGACTATAATTAAAGTTTCAATTTTTTAAAAAATAAATGAAAAGTAAATGGGAACATTTTTGGAGAATTATATGAAATTTGACTAAACACACTCTAGAAACGGGGATTTTATTTAATTAAAAGACATGAAATAATAAAATAATGGAGCAATAGAGCAATAATATAGAGCATGTGAACAAGTTTCCATAGGAACTAAACGCGAAAACGATCAATTTATGTCCAATGGATCCATATTAGAAATTTATCTAAGCTCTAACGCAAACAACGGAATTTTTTACCACAATCCATTGCTCCATCACTTCAAAACTCTTTCATTGTATATTTACCAAGCAAAATATTATTGCGTCATGGGTAATCTTTTGGAATTTTATACAAGGGATAGATGAATATATAGCCATTTTTTACCGTAATATATTACTCCATCACTACAAATCTAATGAAATGATGCATCATTACCAAACAAATCTCATTTTCTCATGCGTATCCTATATGGTATTTTATGCAGGGTATAGATGAATATATTGCCCAGTATATAAATAATGAGTATAATGGCATTTTACAATCGTACAGCGCTTTTACTACTGTGCGGCAAACAAGCTAAGATTGTACGCTCCCCTCCCTGTCCGGTATGTTGAATAATAAGTAGCAGAAACAATTGCAATACCATCGCAATTTTCTTAATCATTACAGTTTCAAGCTCTTTGAAAAATATCAGTACTTGAGTTCATGTAACTATCATACTTTTATGTAGCGATTGAGGTTTAAGAAACGTAATAGAATGCTTAAAATGAAGAGCCTAGTTTTTTTTTTAAAAAGTTCTTTAATAAGAAATAATTCATTGATGTTTGTTGACAAAGCTTACCTACAATCTATTAATTATTATACAATACAATTTTTATTGACATTTTATGACTTTGAAACAAAATTCGATTTGATTAAATTATTTGATTGAAATAAATGAATTTATTGCAGGTATATGAAGTCATTGCTGTTAAATTAAATGAATGGGGTGAGTTCTTTGAATGTTTTAAAACCAACATTATTTTGTTATAATTTGATAATTTTTTACTGGTTAATGAAACAGTTATATGTACAAAAAATTCATACAAATCCTCATACAAATTTTAGTTGTACATTTACTAAATGCTTACTTTTACACAAATTGAAAATATTGAGGTTGTTATCACATTTTTTTCTTAATAATTGATAGATAGTTTTAAAACCGCTGAATATCAAATAAATGTTCTGTCAAGACTTAAATTTTTTTTTTATTGTTGTCGATGCCTCACATATATGCGTTTCCTTGTACTACAAAAATCAATTGATCAATGGAAGTAATAACTGTTAAACCATTAAATAAACACTTTCTATGACGGTAATTGCTTTATTTTTGTCCATAACCATGTTTCCATGGAGATATCAATAGTACTAGTTGTCCAGCACTAGTTCAACTGTTGTCGAATGCTCATTCAGTTTATTGATTGCCAATATTCACGGAACTTTATTGTAAATATGTTGTAATAATTTGAAAAAAAGTAATAAAGTCGCTGTCTCGGATTCGATATAATCATTCATCGAAAGTTAAATGTAGGAAGTTCAAATATAAAGATCAATAAAAGAGTAGAAGTTGACGCAATACTTTCCGATAAAAATTATTTAAAATTTTGTGTGTGAGTTGAACAATTATTAAAAATTATTATTTAAAAAAAATTATGTGTCGTACAAATTGCGCCATACAAGGAAAATTCAGGGAATTTTAAAAGGCAATATAAGATGGATAAGAAGTTATTATAATTTTATTATCGGATGTTATGTATTTATTAATAAAATTCATTGATAAAAATAAATCATGAAAAAATGTAAGTAATAATAGAATCTAAAACATTTAAGCTAATTCATTGAGAAATTCATTTAAAAATTAATTGTAATTTTTTTTCAGAAAATCATCAAACTCTTAGTGAACACAACGATGCCTTAGTCGTTAAACTATTTGCATTTCAGTTTGCAAACACTTATGCGTCCCTTTTCTATACAGCATTTTTTCGGCGAGTAAGTAATAAAGATTTTAAATAAAGAAATATAATCTTAAAATAATTTTAGGAAGCATTTTATTCATTATTTTTGCAAAGAGTTTTTAAAGGTTATTTTCTGCGCGTATTAAATTTTATCAACTGTGTGAAATTAAGATAATTAAAATGTATATAAAATCACCACAACTTCAACTAGTTAAATGTTCTTTAAAATACGATTTCTTTTATTATTATTATTTATTATTATTATTATTATTATTATTATTATTATTATTATTATTATTTATTATTATTATTATATTTATTATTATTATTATTATTATTTATTATTATATTTATTATTATATTATATTATATTATTATTATTATTATTATTATTATATATTATTATTATTATTATTATTATTATTATTATTATTATTATTATTATTATTATTATTATTATTATTATTATTTTATTATTTATTATTATTATTATTATATTTATTATTATTATTATTATTATTATTATTATTATTATTATTATTATTATACTAAAGTTTCAATCAGTTTAACAGAATGGTTTAACCAAAACAAAATATAGCGTTATATAGTGATACTATTTGGCTGGAAATAAACAAATTTATACAACAATTCTCTTATAAAATAGGGACTTTTTTATAGTTCTGTTTAACCCAATTAAAAAATAACTCATTACTTTAATTGAATGAATTATATATTTTTGGTATTTCTCATCAGTTCAATTTAGCATACTAGTTGCATAAAAAGTTGTAATGTAAACCTAAATCTCAAACTTGAAACGTTGGCATTTTTTCGCATGCAATTTTTAAAAATTAACGAATGTCCTTAAATGTTCAAAAGATGATGATGTTTCCACTCTTGTGGTCACGTTTTGAACTTTTGAAAAGTTAAAAAAAATGAATAAAAATAAAATGTTCCAAAATAATGATTACTGTTTCCATTAAGAAATATATTCTTCCCAGGATTTTGGAACTGGCACCGGGATTCTTGGATTGGACAAAAAATACACAGACAATTGTGGCCACAGTGATAACGCTAACTGCATGTCCATGTTATCCTTCCAACTTTTAGTGCTGATGATTATCAAACCCATGCCCAAGTTTATGAAAGACGTAGTTTGGCCGTAAGTGAAAAAAAATTAATAAACACTTGAGCAATCTCTTATCTTCAATTAAAAGATATGGAACTTAAAAATTTGACTCGAGAGACTATTGAGATACAGAGATACACTGTTAAAAATTTTGTGCTTGGTTTCACCATGATATTGGTTCCTTTCACCATGATATTGGTTCCTAGTAGCTGCAACGGCTGTGTGGTGAAATGTTTCACCTTTTTTTCGGTGTTTGGTTGAACCATTTTTCTGGATTTGGAAACCAAAACTTGAGAAATGGTTCAACCGAATACCAAAAATATGATTTAACGTTTCACCACACAGCCGTTGCAGCTACTAGGAACCAATATCATGGTGAAACCAAGCACAAAAATTTTAACAGTGTAGTAGCTCCATAATAAATATTAAACTTAGGTTATTCAGATTTAAAAACACTGTCTTACTTCCATGGTATTTTGGTTTTACTTTACATTAAATGAAAGGTTTAGAAACATTTTTGAAATCAAAGAAGTGTAAACTATTCTTGAACGCATTTACAAATTGCACTTTTAGAAAAGAATCCTATGTTTGAGTTTGAAAAACTGAGCAGATGCGTAAAATAAAAGATATTTAGATATCTATAACGACGTTTAAGAGTATTATGACTTTTAAAAAAATATTTTGCTTAAACCACTAATATATTTTACACAAGTATAGAAACTACAATATATAAAAGTATTAAAATATACATTTGCCTTTTGCATGTACAATTACTACAAGGTAGTGTCAAATCTTTTCAGTTAAGATTTTCCTTTAAGTTAAGATTTTGAACCCAGCAATTAGTTCATTACTATTAGTATACCCAATATTGAACCATGCAATGCTTATTAATTTACGTTTGCTCATTCCACTGCGTTAATCCACTTTTTATATTAAATAAACCTAAAGTTTAGTATATGTGTTTTATTACTAAAAAGCATTATGCATAATTGTTTGCAATTTAGACATAACTCCGTGGTCTTTTTAAGATGGATTAAAAAGGCTCTTCATAAATGTAGAGTGAACGAAATCGACGATTTTACCACTGACGAAGGTGTTTCTAAGCAGAATTACCTTCTACGAGAAATGTTGAAACCGTCAGCCGAAGATTTTAGACTTGGGGAATTTACAGAGAAGATGATTCAGTATGGTTATCTCGTGGTAAGTGTACAAAAAGTTGAATATTAAAAAAAAAGTTTTGCAGGACATTCATGGATGAGGCTTTATTGTTTCATAGCAGTTTTTTTATAGGACCTTTATTAATAAGAAAATTGTATTTTTATATAGCTTTTAAAACTCGCAAATCAAAATAATTAGTTTCATTTAGCTATAAGTTTGTTTTTAAAGAATTAAGAAGTTGGGAAGCAACCCATTTCCTGTATTTCTGAATATAATCCAATTTTTGCTATCAAAATTTCTCATATTTCAATTTGATAAAAACTATCTATATTTTAATGTTTTCAGCTTTTTGCGGCATCTTTCCCCCTAGCTCCTGCATTGGCACTGCTCTTCAATGTTATTGATTTTCGAATAGATTCGGGTCGCTTATTATGGTGGAACAGAAGGCCAACACCCTATAGAGATAATGATATAGGTAATTATTTTCCTAATTATGCAGAAAAAGCAGAAAATTGCCTTAAACAAGAAGTGTTGAAGTCAACTTATGAACGTTTCGTATCGAAGTTATGTGAAAAAGCATTTAATAATGAATTAGGACAACCTATTCTTTGTCCGATGGTTCAGCATTAAGTCGTTATAGTACCCGTCAGAGCTGATTTCGAAAATATTACTTGTAGAAAGGGTTTCTAGTATGAAATTTTTGATTTATATCAACAAATGTAATAAACTAAAAATCTATCATATCTTTACGATGGCTTTATGTATAATATATATTTGTTCAACAGTTCCGTTGCAAAATTAATTGACATATTTCCAAACTTTTAACAAATGAAGAACTAGTTGCAAAACTTACATTCTCCAAAGTATTACTAAAGTAGCGGATCCGGCCAGTTCATTGGCCACTTCGTCTAATTGATTTTACGATCTTCAAACGTTTCCAATAATTGAACCAGACCCCATTACCTTATTTATATAACTTTGAAGTATGTGAAATTTGAAACTAGCCCCTTCAAATATTATATTTATTGATAAGAACATTAAATGGCCGAAAAATAATCCCAATACTAAAATGTGTTTTTTAAGGGAAAAAAATTGAAATGAAAGCAGTGTGAATAACATTTTCTCACTGTACATCATATTATTGACGCACTGAGATCATCAAATGTGATAATTATTAGTTTGTTTAGTGAATAAATAAAAATTCATTCATAAGGGGGATTTAACAGAAATCAAATTATCTCTACACTTTAGACAAAAAACTTCCCGATCACTTTTAAGTGAGATGTTCTAAATTTTGGACCGTCATAATGAAACATCCTCAATTAACTTATTTAAAGATTTGCAAACTGATACTTATTATTCTATTTTCTCATGCAGATGAGTATTTTAAAACATGAGTACAAAAAACTAAACAATTGTTATTTGTAAGAAGCAAGTTTAAATTTTGTAAAAGGGAATTTAAATCAGTATTTTACCGCATTTTTTTGCATAAATATAAATACTTGTTAAAATCTCGTATTTGAATTCGGAAGGCTTTTTTAATAACATATTAGTAGTAAACAAAATTACTGAAATTTTTGGTTACCTAAAAACCAATGAACCCACAAACATAGATTCAAATAGGTTTGCTTTCCTGCCATATTATTGATATAGCAGAGTAACGGGTTTGACAGGGTAGAATTTTCACCCTCTTTTGGATGAGTGATAAATAAGTATGAGATCTGAAGTTTATTAGAAATATTTTTTTTATGGGAAAGTGTACATGATATAATTATAAGAATAAAAATGTATTTATTAGTAGAAAAAAAATATAGAACAATTTGAATATCGTGTCGTTTTATCTACTATCTTACATTAGCTTATCTTACACATTATATGAAACTTAATAACGGTATTTTTTTAGGTATTTGGTTCCACATAATAGATTTTATTAACGTCTGTGGTGTCATAAGCAACGCATTTCTCATAGCATTCACTTCAGAGCTCGGTCGTGATAAAGAACGTTACGTTCAGTTTGCCATTATCATTGGATTTGAGGTATATAAAATATATCGTTGATATTGAACATTTGCATGCAAAATTTAAAAAAATGAATAAAATTAGTTTACTTAAATTTTAAAATATTGAATAATAATTCTATTAATTAAGAATTAATTTCAGAATTTCGCTATCATGTTGTATTTTTTTAAAAAATCTAAAGAATAATCCTTCTAATGAAACAGTATTTTTAGCTTCCACACTACGTTGATAACGTAAAATGTGGAAGATAATATAATCGTTCAGTTCGTCCGTCTGTCCGTCCGTCACCCACTTTCATAGCCCATATGTTTTCATAGACAAGTGTGATACGTCAAAAAATTCAGCGCATCGAAATTAGAATACATTGAAAATTTCAGAAAAGAATTCGATGTACTTCAATTATTTAAAAAAAAAACTTCAATTATTAAAAAACTGCAAAATTTAATGCTCATTTAAAAAGCATACGAAGACATTTTTATTAGAATTAAATCATCATTGCCATGTTGCATTCTCAACAATCGCTCGAGAAACTTTAATTCTTTAAAACAATAAATTAAAATAAATTTATTTTTGCGCCATAAATCTGTTTAAAATGACGTCAAATATATTTCACAAAGAGATTCTTTGATTGTATATATTGATATAAAATGTTTTCCTTCTATTTATAAACGAGGAATATTACATATTTATTTTTTGAAATATAAATTATTTTAGCAAATGATAACAAATAATTATTGAATTTTCGAAAGAGAAAATAAATGAAACCAGCCAAATTTAGCATGTAAATTTTTTATATAGAATAAATACTGTGTTTGGAGCGTTTTTACCTGTTAAACACAAATGCTGTGTGGAAGCGGGTTAAGTGACAGATTCTGTTACAAAACTACTTGTTTTGTTTTAAAATCTATGTGTAGTTTTTAAAAAATAAAAGAACTTATTTGAAAAAACGGTATAGTATATGTTATTCAAGTACTTAAAGGAATTTTAAGAAAAACTATATTTATGGACCTGTAGTTTTCGGTTTTAAAACCTATATGTAGTTTCGAAACAATAAAAAATATATATGTCTATTAATATTGGTATAATATATACTATTATTTTGCACAAATGTATGCTAAAATGGTTATTATATATTTATTTTTTGCCTAGCATTTTATATTTATTATCAAGTTTGCCATATCTCTGATAATTCCTGATGTGCCAACTTGGGTTAAAAATTCACAAAAGAAGGTAAGTATTAAAAAAAAAAACATTTCAATTTAATTTACCAAACATTCTTTTATATTATCGTATAAAAAATTAAGTTTAGCTTTTAAAGAGATGTATTTAAATGTTCTTAAAATAAATGAAGAGTGTTTGAAATACTCAGATTCTCTAAAGTATAACTATAAGGTCCGGTTCCTTCATTGGCGAACTTCTTTTGCCGAAAGTAAATCCGATTGGAAGAAGTCGCCAATCAACGGGCGGGACTCTATATCTAAGTTGTACTTCGTAGAATATCGGTTTTGTTACTACATCATTCAAATGTAACATTACAAAACAAATTAGCTGTGTTTGGTCTGTGGCAGAGAATTTTCGCTGAAGCGAACCTCCATTGAGCGTAGTACGAGGCATACTTTTAATTCTTTGAATTTTATATACTAACTGTAAACGATCGCGGATTTTTTTTACGTATGTCCCCAACATTTAATTCTAAAAACTCTATCGATTGCTGCGCCACATAAACTTAGACACCACCCGCTTTTATGTTTAAAAAAAGAATCACAAAAAGCACGTGCAAGTCTCAGTCTAGATTTTAAAAAAAATTAAAATAGCTTTGATCTGGAAATGTTAACAAGACTTGCTGTAGTACAACTAGATTTTTTCCCCCGGATATTTTCGAAATTTCTTTTTGAAAGTTATAGGTTAAAATTTAAGTAAAACAATTAACTTAAATTAAAATAACTAATATGATCATTATATTTAGTTTGTGTACGTAATTAATGTTATTATTTCACACATTATATAGATTTTTTTTACGCTTTAATTACTACAAATGACCATAATATCAGTTCTTGGTGTAGATGACGGTAGACTCTTCCGCGTCTGAACACTTGCTTTAAATGAATTAAACTAATAAAAATACGTAAAAAAACGTCTTTATTAATTTTCTTTATCAGGAGCGTTACTTGCTTTCCTATTTAATGAAAAAACGCAACAGCGCAAGCGATAGATGTGCAACGCCTCAAATATACGATGAAAATGAAGAGGTTGAAAATGGAGACATACCTCTGCATATAATCGAGAACAAAAGCAGCAGCATACCTCATTCTCGTTGGAGCTATTGAATTAAAGTTCCTCGACAACATTTTTTATGGGCAATTTTCGCCATATTAAAAGCTCTAGATGTTTCTTCAGTGTCGTGCCTTACCTTTCTCATGTTTATAGCAACCATGTTTTTTATTATCCTATTGTGTATTGAATGTGGCAGAAGAAGCTTTTTTTATATTAAATGCAGTTTAAAGAGAAAATTTGTAGGAATTTTCAAATATTTACAATTTGGAAGAAAATTAGTGTCATTGCATATTTCGAACAAACGAAAAAAATTGATGTTTAATCAAAATTTTTGCATAAAGTTATAATATGGTAATCCTATAATAAGAAAAGCCCAAAACCTGATGAATAATTAATGGTTGAAGTTGAAATATTATAGTACTACTCAATCGTTGATTAAGTACAAAATGGTTGAGTTGAATTGAGTTAAATTATCGTCGTACTAGAGCTACAAATAATTATCTAAAATTAACAACATTTACGCAAATAGTGCTTCTAAATAATTTTAGTAAAATAAATGGGGTACAAATCCTCAAGAATGAGTATTTTTTATTTTTATATAATATAAAAAAACATTTAATAGACATTTTGTAAATTCATAAAATGTACTGCGCAAATTAGACAAATGTTTTGTTTTAATTCGATTTTTATAAATATTTTCAAATAAAAAAAAGAACATTTACAAATTGTGAAAAAAAAACTTGTATCAATTGTTTATGTTTAATAGCTACACTTGAATCTTGAATGTAGACTGAATATCATTTCAAAATGTTCCTCCTTTAATTTCATATTATATACTTATGCATGCTTTAACTCAATTGCATTTAAAGAAAATAAAAATACAAGTATTTTATACTTACCAATAACTTAAGAATTTTAATTAAGTAAAACTGCTCTGAATGTAAAGTCCTATATGAACTTTTCTGATAACTGATGTTTGCATTTGCTTAAAACTTGTACTTTGTGTATTTTTGATCTAGTCAAGAAATCCTTGCTTCTTATATTTTTCTAGTCAATTATTGTTTGTGTCTTTCATCAATGTTTTGTTTGTAATATGCGCCCTTGTTAAATCTTTAAATTTACTTAGTTAACTCAGGTTATAATAATTGATTACTATTCCATCAAGACACATACTTTATAAATATAAAAATTATATAGGCTAGGTCAACTAGGTATCGAGTTGTTTTTTTGATGAAGTTTATTATACTACTTGCATTATTTTCCTTGGGCAGGTAAAGTTCAGTAACTAGACAAATGACTTGGACCGTTGTTGCAAGCTTTCAATAATTGTAACATATAAGAAATTGTAATAAAAGAATGATTATTTCAGAGCAATAATGGTCTGATTCATTGCTGTAGTTACTGCAGTTTATCCGCCCACGGCATTGTGTGCTTGATGTTTATTTTCAATGTGATGCACACCTCAAATAAAATATTAGTTTATGTTATTTATTATAAGGAAACTAGCTATACTTGTGATTGTCTTATTACCATTTTTGGTATAAATGAGCAAGCACAGAAAACAAAAATGTTATATGTATAAAGAATTATTATTAAATAACAATATATATTTTTAAAAATCAAAAATGCTTTAAATCTGTTTATGTTTATAAACATTTTACGTAATTATGTAAATTAATGCATGTATAATCAATTTAATTTACAGGGTTTTCCCCAATTGACTGGCCATTTTGAATGTAACTTTCCATTCAAAATAGCCAGTCAATTTTGGAACACCTTGTATAAAGATGTTAGTTTGTTCTCAGTTTTAAGACATTTCTAAGTGGCAGCTTAATAGAATAATTGAAATATATGTTGTATCTTCCTACAGCTTCCTGTGGTTGCATTACAATACAGTTGGTCCTAACAATTTTATGAATGTCAATAAAATGTTACTAAACTTCTTTAACGTATTATTTTACCATCAAATAAAAAAAGGCATAGTTTAAATTTTTAAAAATGTTTCTCTCATATAAAAAAAACATTACAAATATAATCACATGAACGTATTTTGATGGATATAAAGAACTCTAAACCTCTCAATACGAAATATTTAAATACAAAATTATATAATTTCATTGCACGCTTTTTCCATTACTGTTATCAATAATTAGACAATGATTATTTTTAAAACCAACTATAAAAAAATTAGGTGGCAGTAGGTACAATTACTCACAGTTAACATTCAGACACTTAAGGTTTTTTTTAAGTGTTATAGTTATAATTAATAATATTTACTCATATCTATAATTATAATAATTAAGGTAGTTAATTCGAATTTAAAATAGTCTCCAAACAATTAAGTTTTTCAATTGCTTTCAATAGATTACTTTTAACTTTTTAGAAATATATTTCTAATAACTTTTTTTTAGTACACCATTTTCCAATTGATAAAAGCTATAAAAGTAGTTTAAGAGCTCTTTGGGTTTATTAATTCAAACTTTCAGTTATCATATCCATAATTTTAAAACTGAATGCTTAAAAGAACATAAATGAGTTTAAAACAAAATTATGAAGATCATTTTTATTTGCTTTCAAACATAACATGCAACGTTTAATAATGCAATCTTAAATTGAAGCATTTCAAATCTTCTTTCGTTGTTACATTGAATTACAAAAGGCAATACTTTTATTAATAACTTCATGAAAATCAGTACAATTACTCACAATTTTAGAGCAAAACATTGTTATTGCGCATATACAGGTGATATTGCTCTTTTAAAATTACAACTTAGCATTAAATTTAAAATAGGCTACAACAAATATTATGTAAAGCGTCTGTGATAAAAATAATAATGTAAATTGAAACTGATTAAATATCTAATTTCTTAAATAAGTGAGAAAGCATTTAAAAATCACTTATATTATTTAGTTCATTATGCAATCCATTGATAAATCATAACTCTATTGTATTGCAGGTATTTAAAATAATAAATTTAAACTTTCAAAACCACAATAATATCTTTAAAAACACATTCAGAATGAATACATAAGTGGAAAAAAAACGGGAGATAAAAAACTAAAGCAGTTATAATAAGTATTTAGAAAATATCTTGTTAAGGCGGAAGATCTACTTAACTTGATCTACAGTTACAAGAATGATTTCAGCTTGCTGACAATAGTAACAGCACAAAATGATTGTACGGACAAGTTTATTAGAGCACATACCATAAATATATCACTTTCTCCAAAGCACATTTAAATCCATTTAAACCAAACATGCAAAAACTACTTATTATTGCCAAATACATAATTCTGGTTTTAAAAAAAGTCAATACAACAAGGACAGCAGCATTATTTTCTTAAAACCAATTCAGCTTTAAATTGTTAAGAAAATGCTAAAAAGATTTATTTTTATTTAAAATCAAATTTAATTTCTGTTAAACAAAATTAAATTTTAAAAGTGTAAAACAAACAATAAAAAATATTTTGTTTAAGAAACATATTTCAGATTTAAACGTTAAAGAAAAGCATATTCAATGCTCCTGGAACTTAATTAACACATAGGTAAAAAAATTGTAATATTATCTAAGACTCATTTGCAGCCGCCTTTTCGGCTGCTTCCTTTTCTGCAGCTTCTCGCTCTGCCTTCTTGGCATCTGGGATCCACAAACCGGAATCTATGCAGCGGTTAATGTGGTGACGAGCCTCTTCCTCAGGCATGGCAGCAATGGTTTGTTGAAGCAGTTCAATGTCCTTGCTTTCAAAACACTTTTGCAAACTCTGGAAGATAAATAAATAAGATCATAAAAGATTTATTAACACTAATGTACGTCATGCTTATCAATTCTAACATAATATTGTATTAATGTCAATTACTGTATGAAGGGTCTAGTTGCAAAATTCACATTCTCCAAAGTATAACTAAGACAAGTTTGAAATTTTAAGTTGACATCAAAAATTGTAAAAACCTTAAAAATTATCATTTTTGAAATTACGCTACGTACATACCTATGGCTGTAAGTGTCAAGCATAGATTAGGTCACTTTGCTTTTTTTATGTTTGATTTCTTTTGTGATATATTATTCAACTAAGAATTTTTAAAGGCTTGCAAAACTATTATTTAATGTATGTCATTAAGTATTAAATCAAGTTTAGCAAACACATCAACACAATAACATATTTTCAATAAAACTTCCACTTTATCAAAACAAAATTTAATTGTTTTCTTTATTTTAAATTTGCAACTCTTACTTATAACAATTTGTAAATAATTGAAGTACAGATGTTTCCGTTTAAATTTTGTCAAGTTTACCAACTTATCTAAAACAATACCTCTGGCAGTGACTCCATGACTTCAACTGGATCCAACCCTCCTGGACCTAGTCTCTGTTGCCGTTCTTCCTAAAATAAAAAAAAAAGTAAAACAGCATTTAACAAACAGCATAGAACAAAAGATACAAAACACAAATTTTATATTTCTAAGCAACCAAAGTCAAGGTAATAAAATTGTGTAATAAATAAGATAGGTTATTTCGAGAGCCCTAAGGTTTGTTTCTTTTTTACACATTACAACACTATCAACTGCTTAAACTTAATTCTAAACTACTGCCATTTTATCCATATTGTAAGCAAATTTCAAATCCACAGATTATGTTACAGATAGACAGAACTCTTCCCATTAAGATGATTGCCTGGCGAATTTATATAATTATATTATTATATTCAATAAACTAAATATCAATTGGCCAACAACTAAGAGCATTTAGGCTGCTCTATACCATCTGTCTCATTAAAGAATGTTCAAGTACTAGGGAAAGTATTTAACCTATAAAAGATAGAAACATTAAACTCTTTTATAGTAACATTAATCAGGGTTGCCACACTTTTTGATAAAAAAAAATCAAGGACTATTTAAGGGCTTTTCAAGTGATATTTCTCTCCATTTTCAAGACTGTATATTAAACACCTAAATTCACGATAGTTTTTTAACAAAAATTCATTTAAGAAAACAAATAAGAGCACCTAACTTTAAAGAACTTAATATGTGTTATAAAATAAAATTTAGTTATTAAAAAATCCATCTAAAATCACTTGCTCTGCCTTTTTGGATTATTCATAAACAATAAATCAAAAAGTAAAATAGGAAGTGATTCACATTGAAAAAGTTTTTTTAATGAAGCCAAAATTAACATTTGCAACAGCCTTAGAAGATGGCATTTGAAGACTTCTGTTTATATTTGATTATATCCCAAAAAATTAAGGACTTTTCAAGGTTGATAATGTTTTTCAAGCACTTTCAAGACCTTGAAAATTGGTCTTTTTTTCAAGCACTTTTCAAGGTTTTCAAGGACCGTGGCAACCCGGATTAATATTTTTGCAGTTGTATCAAACATAAAATTGTACATAAAAAAAGGTATATTCACCTCTTCAGCTTCTTCGATAAGCTTTTGAATTCTTGCCTTTGCTCTATCTCTGACACGCACTTTAAATGATTCTAATTCAGCATTGAAAGCATCTTTATATTCAACATCAGCCATCTGAATTCTAAGATGACAAACATAGACAATGACAATTATAGTAGAGAAAATACCAAATAAAAGCAATAACTATGTGAATTTTAACTAATTTTTAATTACGTAGTAATGTATAGTTAAGGCAGAGGCTGATAAAATTACCTTGTAAAGAAAGAAGAAATGCAAGAACGAGGATCCACATTTAGATGTTTTGCAAGTTCTAATATAAATTGCATGCAGATACACTGATGAGCAACATGTTCCATCAGTTGATGTTTCTACAAAATAATTAAAAATCCATAAAATTAAGTAAAATCAAATAATTAATGATTTAGTTTAATTACTATAAATTCTTCTCTCTACTTTGTGTGAAGTACTTAAAAATTCTGAAGAAATAGTTTTTTTGGTTGAATTTAGTCACACTGGAACTCTTCCCATTGCTTGAAACCATAATAAACAAATATGCCGCGGGCAGGTAAACTGCAGTATCTACTAATTACATGGACCATTGTTACATGTAGTCAATAACTCTAACCTATACGAAAGTATACTGCAAGACTGATTATTTCAGAGTAAAAATGGGCTAATTCATTGCTGTGGTTAACTACAGTTTACCTGCCCCTGCCAGAAATCGTAACAGTCTCTAATGGAAATGTAACCAATTACTTTGGATTCACAAAACAACTAGTTTGGTGCAAAAAAAGGCTCAACAGCACAACTAAGATACAAAAATGATCTCACAAATTTAAAGAAAATTTAAATCACAGGTTCTATCATACCTCCTCAACTTCTAAACTGATACACCACAGGACTAAATAGTTAGCAGTTTCTTCACAAGCAAGGTGGGGATGTTCTCTGAGGAAATTTTTGCTATCGTCGTACTTTTGGAACATTCCAAATTCTTTCAAAAGTTTTTCGTTTTCCTTGTTAAACTTAGCCTAGAAATAAAAGAAAAATACAAAAAACAGTACATTTATAGTTTCAGTTACATAACCAGCATTAGCTAAAAAAAAATTATATGTACACAAAAAAATATCGTTTGCATAGTCAATGAAAAATATATGTATTAATAACACCTAATCAACTAAAGATAATTATTTTGCTGATACTTAGTTTTATGTGTTGATAAATATTTTACTCACAACAAAAAAATACATTTTTCAAATAAACTTTTTTCTATTAAAAAGGGAGGGAGGATATTTTTGTTCTTTGCAACACAATACAGGGTTTGATACTGCAATGTTCATATGTTCATATAATGATAATTTTTTTTTAAAAATCCTCAATCTCTAACATAAGTACCGCATCAAATATTTATGACCAGACCAAATAATTATGTATAGAATGGTAAGCCCATGTTTAACAGATAGTTACCTGTCTTTCTGCTTTTTCTTCTTCTGAAAGTTCGTCCATTTTAGGTGCAACAGCTTGTTTGTTGATAACCTAAATTATTATTAAATTCAATTATAAGAAATTATTAGGAAATATATAGATATTTAAATACTTAATTTTATCTCAATGGTGTTTTACACACAATTTTCATGTGACATTGACATTCCCCTGACAACTTGCATATAATCTGCCTTATAAAACGCTTTTACACAATATGTAAGTTTGCGACATTAGCCATTAATATAATTTTGGAAACGTTTTAATTTGTTTGTGTGAGGCAGGTTGCTGAAGGGAATCACAGCAGTAAGATTGACAGTACAATAAATTCGAGAAAAATAGAATTTTCAAATTACTTTAAATGAATTTAAAATAGTTTACATAAGAACAGACATTGGAAAGCTTTTAAAGAGACACCAGAAAAAGCGATTGTAAATTAAGGCAAATTAAACCAAATGTTATAATTCTCAATATAGTCGTATCAATCTAATCAAATATGTAGCTTCACATACAGTCTTGAAATTTGAAAAAAAAAAATCCAAAACTTATAAACAACTTTAATTGAAATTTTGGCACATGTGTCATTACCTTAAAAAGTTTTTGGAATGTACACAAAAAAATGGGCTCCTGATGAAATATTATATTTAGCAGCCAAATTGTGTGTATTTTTAAGTAGCATAAAAATCCTATTTAAAAATATTTTTATGAATGCTTTTGACGAAACATCTGAGCATCAACAATTGAGCTGAGTAATGGGTACGTTGTTTTATGCCAATATTATAAGTATTTATACTAAAAATATGTGAATAATAATTATGTACCTGTTTTCTTTTTTTTAATGTACGCTGTCAAGCAGATAAGGACAACATTTTTTTAATAAAACTATTTGGTTATTTTTTATTGTATAATGAAACACAAATTTCTTACTGTTTTTGTAAAACCTTCCTTGCTAATAGTGTCCACGTTCCATGGCATTAGCTGCAAACATAAAGAAAATATAATGTTAAAAATTGGTTTTTCAAATGCAGTTTTAAAATGTTTAACTAAATTAAAGCCAGATCATAATTAGTTCATAAAAGTACTTCAAAATGAAAAACAGACAGCTAAATTTCAGTCTTTGTACTGAATATGTTCTTTTACTCTTAATTTTTCTCCAACTGCTTTTATTTATCTTTTTTAATTGCTCCTTGGCCCGAAAAAAAGGCCCCCAAGGTTGTATGGACGCACATAAGTTATTTGAACATCATACAAAGTAATTTAAAGAGGTGATATTTTCCATCACTACTAGATACTTTATTTAAGACAAAAACTAAAATCCTCGGTGCAACAGTATGTTGTTATGCCAAAGCCTGCTGTGCTCATTTCCGCACACCTGATCAAGGGCTCTGGGGTGCTAGGTATAGTTAACCCTTTCAATCCCAGTGATGCCATTTGGCACCATCATGTTTCTGATCATAATTTAAGAAAAATAATAGGGCTGACATCTATTGGAATTAATAAAAAATATTTTCTAATCGAAAAAAGTTTGAAGAATCGAATGATGTGCTTTTTGATATCATAAATAGCAGAAAAATAGCATAATAGCGATCAGAAAAAAATTTCTAAAATGAAGATGCCAAATTGTCATTGGGACTGAAAGGGTTAACGGTAAGATGATCAACCTCACACAGGACCCCCAGTGTTTAGTTCCCAAGCATGCTGGGTCCTCATTTTATCGACTCACTTAAGGGATGAGAGTATGAGTCAGCCCCACCTTATACGGGAGACTTGATCCTGAGACCTGTGTCAAGGCAATGCAAAGCACTACCACTAAGTCCCTGAGCCTTTATTTTTGTAAGACAATCAGTCTTTTTTTTTTTACAAAAAATTATTTTAAAAAACATTTTTAGCAAACACATAATTTGACTTTTAAACCCAATTTGAAACATTAAGTAAATTATTTTGAAGAAATTATTACTGAATTAACTACACATCTTAACATTGAATATTTTGTAAGTAATAGCTGAAAGTTTATTTAGTTTAAAAGTTTAATTTTAAAATGCTGAAGTACACTGGTGGACAAAATTAAGAGATGGAAAGAATTTTCCTAAATATCTTGAGAAATATGGATAAAAATAAAGGAAATTTGGAATTTATATAACTTATTGTATGACAATAATGTGTACAAAGCAAAATTGAAGTTGACATACATTTGCAAGATTTATTACCACAGTCCAATATGGACTGAATTTCATAATGAAAAATGGCAATGAAAAAGAGGCTTGAATGATATGTGGTCGCCTCTAGTATGGTGTGTATACAGCCCTCTTACACCGAGCCTCCTGGCAACCGTCTTCTTTGAAACTAATGTTCCCGTGGCAATAGCGAGGTCCCTGGACAGTTGTGTCACCGTTGACGTCTTGGGCACTTGGCAGTAAGTACCAAATACTGGTATTCATTGGACGTTGTTTCTCTCGGGCGACCTTGTCCTGGTCTTCTGGACACTATCCTACTGCTTTGAAACTCACTCCACAAATTTGAAACAATGCTTGGAGTTACATTCAATTCCCTAGCAACCCGAGCTTTGGACGCCCCTGCCTCAAGTCTACCCAAAATTCTCCACCTCATACTTTCCTCAAAATGATAATGTTCACTTAAAAACCAACAAAAAAATACCAAGATTATTCAAGAAACACAATAAAAATCGCTACTGTGCTGCAGCGTGGAATGAGCTGTGCAGCTGGATGCAGACTTTTATACCTCCTGCTGACTTAACAAAGACCACAAAAATACCTTAAACTCAATTCAGCGACACCAGCACCATAGTGACATTATATGACAACCAACTGTCCAGGTTTTATGTGATATTTTCCGAGAAATGTGCGAAAATGCTTTCCCTCTCTTAATTTTGTCCACCAGTGTAAATTCAATTATGCATTATCTTTAATTTCTAAAGAAAAGCAGATGGAAACATTAAGAACTTTTTCAATGTTCTTCTACCTCTTAATATGCTTTACTTTATTAGTTTTAATTAAACAAAATAAACTACTTGTGATTTTATATACTAACAACTAAACAACAAAATAATACCTTTTCTTTTTTGAGCATTTCTTCCTGCTCTTTTTTCAATTTCGTGTCCTCTTCTTCCAATTTTTTAAGCTCAGCTGTCAATTCTTCCATATTCATGTCTTCGTGTGTTTTAGCATATTCCACTTTTTCTTTTAAATCTTGAAGTTTTCTACTAGTCCTATTAAATAACAAAATAAATTTAATAATATGAAATACTAATATGATTAACTCTTAAGTCCATTTAAACTGTGTTATGGTTTTCTAAAAAAAATATTCATTTTAAAAAAAGTTTTGGCTTTAAATTTAAGCTAATGTGTTTCAAAGGTCATTAATTTTTTTATTATCATTCAAGTCAAAACTTAAAATTAAGAAATTGGATAGAAATAGCATATGAGCAAAAACTTTGAGTATCAATGCTTGTTATTTAAATAGTTCAGAAATCAACTCTCTAAAAAAACTAAGGTTACCATTTAAATTCACATTTAAAAGAAAACAAACACGTCTACTGAAGCATTTATTACTAATCTAAAGCTAGTTGGTGTGTTTTAAGAAAATTTGATGATAACTGATGCCAATAAGTGTTACTTATTTAACGAAATTTATATCTTGGATATATGCATTGATACCTTTTTTTATGAAATAAAATAGCATGACATGATTTTTCTTTGCCAAAAAAAGCAAAAGCAATTATACATTGCCAAAAATTGTTGAGAAAACTTTTTAAACCTTTATTTACAAAAGCAGTCGGCACAAATAAAATAAACTGAAATAATAATAAAAAAAGCAGTTAACATTTTAACTGAAATAAGTCTACTATTTTGAAAGTAGATACTATAAAATCTACTTTCACACACTTACTCTGAACACTTTATGTCGACTTGATCCTTTTCGTGCTGAAATTCAGCCATACGTTCCACACGAGCTTGATGACGCCATCGAAAAAGACTGGGTGTGTCAATATTGGGATGGGTGTCATCTTCATCATCAGATATCTTAGAAAAGCATAAATAGAAAAAATAAACTAAAACACAATCTTTAAATAGTATATAGAAGCATATTTAAAGTATAGGTAATCCCTCAAATGGGGTATTATTTGTCAGACTTTTTGGCTACACTGACCATTTATAGGCCAGCAGTTATTTTGGTAATGCCAGAGTCCGAACCTACAAAATTTATCACACAACACAAGTGCCGTATCCACTGGTCTCCCTAACCCTGCCTTTAGCAAAATTTCCCACAAAGCTCTTATCTTATAACATTTGAGTGAAAGGAGAAGCATGCAGGGTAATCTTCCCATGGACATGGTAATGACAATTCTTTACATTAATTTTTTTTAAAGGATTCTAAGGAACCCTACTGCTAAGTTCTTTACAATACAGCTTTGTTATAGATGTGAGTCCATTAATTGGAGAATTTTGGCGATTGTAAATATTAAAACAGATTTCTGTACCTATATCATATTGTATTGAGTTTAAATTGAATGTTTACTATTTTTTCAGAGCTTTTTCATCACTCGACAATATTTTATAAATTACCAAAAAGTGAGACCTGCTGAATGTGGCCAGACGTCCCGTTTTTGGAGGGACAGTCCAGTCCCGCTTTTTGTCTCAACGTCTCGCGGACAGAATGTCCCACTAACTCATCCCATATTTTCTGCTTCAAGATCTGACAGGGAAGACTGCTTTAATTCTTATTCTATACAATCTATGTTTTGAGGTAAATATGTGTAGAACTGTCATAAAATGACACTTAAAACGTCACATGATGAAAGTAAATGCCGCTATAAAAATTTGTCTAAAATTGCTGACCTTGTACTTCGAATGCCTATACATTTAAATTTAATATAATGGTTCTACTCAAATTCATAGACAGATATTAAAGAAAGGAATAGCTGGACCATTCCGTAACCAATAAAATGCAATAACAGCACATGAATTATTGAAAGAATTTATTGCATAGCTTTAAACAGCCTACCTCGATATTTTTCCATTTGCTGTAGTCGACCATTTTGCAATTGTGGAAATGTAAGATATTCAATACGCGTTATTTTTTTTATTTAAAAGATCAGTACAACCTCAATTAAGGATCGCGAAACTAAATTTATCGCCTTTTAAAATTTTAGAGTTCGAGATGTTTAGGTAGGTAGATAGGTTGGTAGACATATATTTTCAGGCTTGTGTGCTTGGTCACAAAGACCCGCTTATAAACCATCGTCAAGAAGGACGGACACGACATACACACACATACAAGACAGATGCTGCCATCTATCGCCACCTCCACAATTTAGACATGTCCCTGAAGGGGAGGGAAATAGTCTCCAGGGACCTGTACCCGTGGAAAACTGCGCAATGACCGCCCACAGGACTTTCGGACCCAACAGATTTAACGAGCACGTACTCCGCATATACTCGACAAACACAAACATCCATGCCTTACCGGGATTCGAACCCGAACCCAGAGGCTCCAAAGGCTAGCTCCCTAACCGTTGCGCCGCCGCGTCGGCTTCGAGATGTTTATTAAAGAGTGTTTATCTTCACTGCAGTTCTGTTTATTCGGTAAAATCATTGAAATTGCTGGGTTTGGTTGTGTTAACATCGTAGTAATTCGCTCTAGCAACAACAAATCAAATATATAAACTAAATCAGTTTCGTTCAAACACTTACAAATGACATTTAAACAGCATAAAGGTTGATTGAAAGGTGATTAATTAGTTTTGAATAAAATTTTAAAGAAAAAACGAGTATTGCGAAACACATTTTTTCTAACATTGGCCCATATATCAAAAGTTCAATGGTCAAATGGCCTGGTTCGATTCCCTGTATCTGCAACTGTGACAATTAAAAGACATCAACAACTCCACCTCCTTTCAACTTTGCGGAAATAGAGGTTTACATGGTAATGCGAAATTAATTAAAAGATGGCTGATAGTGATTCTGATCGCTATTCATATTCCGAAAAGAACAATCACGAAAATACTGGAATTTGCGATGACAGCGATCTTGTGTCTGGCCCCCGTGTTGTCACCATATACAAAACCGAGACAGGTTTTGGATTCAACGTTCGCGGACAAGTTAGCGAAGGTGGACCTTTAAAAAGCATAAACGGGGAATTATACGCCCCGTTGCAACATGTGAGTGCAGTCCTAAAAGAAGGAGCAGCAGAACGGGCCGGTATACGCAAGGGTGATCGAATATTAGAAGTGTGAGTCTAAATGACAAATGTCATTTTCTTCATGTTTAAATGTG
Organism: Oedothorax gibbosus; assembly: GCA_019343175.1. Lineage (NCBI taxonomy): Eukaryota > Metazoa > Arthropoda > Arachnida > Araneae > Linyphiidae > Oedothorax > Oedothorax gibbosus. The sequence continues at coordinate 11,446,709 of CM033272.1, forward strand.
TACATATGTAAACAAACAGAAGTTCTTATCTTCTAATTCTAAATAAACAAAGTGGTAATCAGCTATCCCAAGTTCTTACTTCGAAAATTCAGTTGTCCTGCAATTTAACATTGAAGATAGACACATTATCGCCATGATGTCGAAATAAACAATCTAAATTTTTTTTAGTAACTTTGGTTGATCAATATATACTGTATAGTGTATGCACAAAATATAAGTTAAAAATGGTTTCTTACAATTCATTTTGTTCCTTTAAAACATATTCGAGTTAGTTATTTTAAGATATGTACAAATGTAACTTACACTTCACTTTGCTTTATAATACAATGATTAAACTCAAATAGCTATTCTAGGATTTAAAACAAGGCCCCTCATTAGTACTAAAGCCCCAATAACTAGGGTATAATAGACAGTCCCGATTTGCATTACGTTATATAGCAACAAACATGCCTAAATGTGGTAAACATTCCACTTCATATTTCACGCAACTTGATAGTTATAGCAACCCTACCTTAATTCTTCAAGTTTGTCTATAAAAAGACCGAATATTATATCATAGATCCTGCACTCCAACGCAATGTGAGAAAGTAGTATGTAATGTATCTTAAAAATTAGTTAAGAAGGTATATCCAAAAATATATCTCCAAACCATAAAAAATTTAACATGTTAAATACCTGATGTGTATTTTAATTCAGTTAACATTGTGTAACAATAACTAGTCTTAGTATTTATGAATTGAAACTGTTTAAACATTATGAAGTTATTGAGAAATTAATGTAGGGAACAAAGAAAGGGTGTTGTACTTGGCACCTGTTTTCAAAACTAAGTTTTAAAAAGTAGAATTGTAACAAACTGTCCTGTTAACTTTATAATCTATATACATAATAAAATTATGCAAAAGTATTATCCGGGGAAAAATATCACCAAATTTTCATAATTGCCCATTTCCACCAATTAAAGCGAAACTTAAGTAAAATATATTCTTTTTAAAACCTAAACAGAACACTTTTCATACATTTCCAGCCTCCTCTACAAGCATCATAATGACATTAAAAAAATTCTATGGTTTTGAGAAACAAACACTAATGACACTACCAAAAGCCCTCCATAGAAAAAAACATGAAATGGAAAAGGAGTGTCCTGTTATCTTTCTCTGGTTCTTAGACATATGCATTTTCTGCAATAATAGGGTCATTTTCTCTTCCTTTTTCATCTCTAGGCCATGGTTAAACCCACAAAATTCTAGAGTCCAGTGGTTCCCAACCTTTTCTGGACCATCGCCTCGTATTTTAGGTTGATTAACATCCATCGCCCCTTTTTAATTTTCATATTATGTCTAATCATAAGTTGGGTTAAAGTGTAACTATAAAACAGTTTTATAACACTTACTACTGTTTATAAAAACAACCAAAGAGGCATTATCCGGTCTCTTTTAAATAAAATAGAAAAAACATAAAACACATATTTTTAACATATTTTTAAAGAACAAAAGTGAAATAATTAACTAAGATATTTTTACTTGTTTCTAGAAAATTTAAGAGAGTTTAAAGTAAAAATTGGCTGGTTTGGTTATGGTTGGAGAATGGTTTTACTGTACAATGGTACAACATTATTTTAATTTTCCCCCTTTGAATACTCATCGCCCCTCAAGTATTTTTTGCCCCCTTAATAACACAAATCGCCCACTTGGGGGCGACCGCTGATCTAAACCATTGTCATTTGTATTAAAGCAGTTACTAAAGTACCTACCTAACAGTAACAAGTCTAGCCTGGCTGCTGATGGGGATAAAATATCTTAGTCAAAATTTTGCCAGGGACAACTTTTTCATACTACAAATAATTTTATAATCAATAAATTCTAAAGGGGGTAGTTTCAATTTGCTGCTCTTTTGAATATTTCTCTTTGATCGATTTGAAGTTGTCAGGTTTTTTTTTGCCAAATTTATTTTTTGTTGAAATCTTCACAATGGAATGAATTATGTTAATAATATATTTTACTAAAAATATTTTTGTAGATATTTTTAAATATTATTTTCATTATTTTACAGCAATGGTATCAATGTAGAAGGAGCTACTCACAAACAAGTTGTTGACTTGATAAAATCTGGAGGTGACAAATTAACCTTAACCATTATTTCTGTAACAGCCCAAGTAAGTTAGAAGTTCCATTTATTTTTTGCATAATGTTAATAGAATAAAAGTTGTCATTGATTCATATAAATGTGTTATAATTTTTAATTAATATGCTCTGAAGTCCAAATTGATAATTTGTTGGTCTAATATTTCGATATAGATAACATTTTTATTTATATTTACTTGTGCACTTATTAACTTTTAAGATTCAAGCTTAACAAAAGTTCAACTAGCGTGCAACCTGTGAGCTGAAGTTGGCTGATGGAGGGTACAGAACATCTAATATGACTTCTTAGTTTTCAAAACATGCTCTTTCACCTGACCTTTTGGTTCAGTCCATCCAAAAGCTAGCATAGCTGAACATTAATAGGTCATCCAAATGATGTTGTGACACTAAATGGTTCTGGAGTAAAGTGAAACTGTCAAACCACTGTCTTACACCACTTTGGGCAATGAGTCGCTATGGTCATCAAAAGAGGCCTGATACGGAGGCATATCCAGTTGATGACGGTTTGTTCCCCTGGACTCTTTTAATTATTATTTGCAATGCATGTATTGTAACAAATTAGCTGCTAGACACATGCAGAACAAATCCTAACAGTAATTTATTTTCAGGAAGCAGAAAGACTTGAACCCAGTGATGATTCATCGAGCTACTCCTACATTGATTACAGTGAAAAACGTTCCCTCCCTATATCCATCCCTGACTATAATTGGATTGAGAAAGGAGATAAATATGTAGTACGTAATGCCTGCAAATTGCATTTGTGTTTTAGAGATTTAAATACATTGTAACCCATTTATAACATCATTTAAGGGGCCACAATGTTTATCACGTTATAAACGAGTAACATTATAAAAAATAATTTAATACAAAGAGTAATTAAATAAAAATTGTCTTTATAAGCAATATATAACATTTAGGTCTATAGACAGTTCAAGGAACCAAGCGTTTATGACATTATAAACAAAATCGTTGTGATAGTTTGACTGTAGTATTTTTAAAAATCTATCTAACTGTCAATTTATGGGTAGGCCTGAATAATAATAATACCGAAAGTAGAAAGAGAAAGATTCCATTGGACTCACTTCACACTTAATAGGAAAATAAAGTATCTCAGAAATATTGAGAAGTAATTAATATGCAACTTACTGGAAGGATATGTGACTGTTTCCAAAATATTATTTCACAGAGCCTAAGGTATCAATTGATCCTTCTAGAATGACTATGAAATCATTGTCTTCAGATAATAGAAATTTTTATTGAAAAAAAGGGTTTGTGAAGTAGTTTGAAACTGAAACTTTTTCTTTCACAGATTTTCTGCCAAAACTGTGCCTATCTAAGATATTTTGATAAACATTTAGTGTTAAAGAAGATTAGCTAAGCGTCAAAACAATGTAGTTCAATTTTGTAACTAAAAGCAATGTTTAAATTTATATTTGATATTTAACAAAGAATTCATGAATAAAAACTTTTATTTTTCTTATTGTTTTTCTTTTTATAAAGTTTCTTAGATTATAAATTTATCCAAAGAAATAATTACTTCAAAATACTATATTCAGCTTAAGTTCTGTGTTACTGTAGAATAATTACATGATTTAGTTAATTAGGAAATCATGGTCTTAATATTGTACATTAATAAACTCTTTAATTTTGAATAGGTGTTTAATATATATATGGCTGGAAGGCAGCTTTGTTCCAGAAGGTATCGAGAATTTTCTAATCTCCATTTAAATCTTAAAAAAGAATTTCCAGATTTTAACTTTCCAAAACTACCTGGAAAATGGCCATTTACACTATCTGATCAACAACTAGATGCACGCAGAAGAGGACTAGAACAATATTTGGAAAAAGGTATCTTATTTAGTTTAATGTTGAATCCTTTTTATAATGATCGTTATCTTTAAACATTGATATTTAAATATTTTGTTAAAAATTATATTTAATTAAGCTTAAATTCATAGATGATTCCAAAGACCTTTCATATATACACTGCTCAAAACAATAAGGGAAGCACTTAGCGCACTTTTGTTTACCCTTTCAGTTCCAACTTTTTATTTTTTTATGATAAAAATCTAAAATTTGTTAAATAGATTCATTATGCGTCTAGAATGAATTGGTAAAAAACAGGGGGGAAATCTTAATTTTCGAACTGAAATTTAAGGGAAAAAAATTCTAATCATAACTTCTGAATAAATTATAACAATAATTTTTTCAAAACAGTATTTGTTAAAAAAAAAAAAGTCAATTTTTAAACATATAAAAATGCGATCATAAAGATTTTATTTCATAAAATTGTTTCAGAGTGAACCTTATTTTACCATGTTTTTCATAGTTTCATTTAATTAAAACAAACATTATTTCATTCTTCAAAAGACATGATTCTTTCATCTAACGATAAATAAGTGCGAGCTCAACTTAGTGAGAAAAAAATTGCAAACTGGTGATTCCAAATGAAATAATTGGGGGTGAAAGGGTTTAAACCAGTGGTTCTCAACGGGGGCGCTACCGCCCCCCAGGGGGCGTTTGTATGCTGGTAGGGGTGGGTGGGTATGTTTTGGGCGGTAGGGGGGCGATTAGCATATTTTGGCAATTAAAACTTAATTTTAAAGTACCAAAAGAAAATATTCCATTGATTCCCCGGTTACCATTGTTGGGACAACCCCCGATCTCTCTGTAACTCACTTGTTGTCCGTGCCATCTTCAGTGCTTCACATGTCCTGTAATGCTTCTTATTTATTCAATTCGTGTATTCTTGTTCGTATTATTAAAAATTAAAATGTTCGTTTGTTTTTCCGGCGTCCTAAGTATTTTTATTTGGCCCGTCTGGCAAATGCATTCTTAATTCTGTTTCGTGATAACGAATGGTTTTGCACCACTGAGCTGCATCCAATGTTATAAAACACGTGTCGTTAAGTAATGATACAGTGCGACGGCGAATTGATGAGGTGGCGAAAGACGTTGATTCTTCTTTATGCAACTTTTTGATGCACACCGTATTTTCTCTTCAGGTTGATGATACAACCTTGCCAATAAGCACTAACGAGACTTTATTGTTAAAGCGCGTTCGGTTTGTGAAGGAAGGGAAAATTATCCAAGATATACTTTTTGCCAGAAGCTTGATTGCCGATACTAAATATCAGTCTTTTTTTAATACTGTCAAAGATTGTTTTCATGAAAAAAATATTCCTCTTGGGAACATTTTATCGGTTTCCACCGATGGATCCCTTGCGATGGTTGGTCGTCACAAAATTTATCTCTTATTAGGAGAAAGAAGTCCCATGCATATTAGCTGTTCACTGCGTGATTCACAGACAGCATTTGGTTGCAAAAAACCTTAGCGACCGTTTGCATTAGTCTTTACAATATGTCATCTCTGCTGTAAACAAAATTCACAGCAATGCTCTCAACGATCGGTTATTCCGGCTGCTATGTAAGGACAAATGATGAAGAATTTAATCGCTTGCTTCTACACACCGAGATTCGCTGGCTCTCCAAAAGTTGCCTGCCTCAATAGGTTCTGGGATCCTTTCGACTCTGTACTAGAATTTCTCGAAAAGAAAGATGTAGTTTTAAAAGAGAGACTGCTGCAGTTTAAGATGGATATTGCGGATTTATTTGCAAAATTAAATTTTGTGAATTTGCAACTTCAAGGTTAAACTCTGAATTTAATCACCACAAATTTGTCGTTTCTGCCTTCTTAAAAAAACACTTTTTTTATGGCAGCAGAATTTTGGTAGAAATGAATTTAGCTAGTTTCTAATCTTAAATGAGCTTGTGCTACATAATGGCAATGAAATACCTTTTAATAAAAAAACTCGTTCACTTTCAACACCTTGAGTCCTTGCACGAGGATTTTTCTTTGTGTTTTAAGGATATTTTGGCAATGGACCCCCATTAGATCTTGAACCCATTTATGATATCGAAAAAGCAGAAACCTATATATATTCAGGAGGAATTGATAGAACTCTCACCAAATGAAACTATGAAAGCCAACTTTCATAACGATCGTCTCACAGAATTTTGGCCTCAAACTAATATCAGTTGCTGCTATCCAGGATTGTGGTCCGCCGTGAAGAAATGTTTGATTGCGCTTCCTTCCTCTTACCTTTGTGAGAGAGGTTTCAGTGCTGTTACTGAACTAATTTCAGAAAAGAGATGTAGACTCTTAATAGTTGAAAGAGGGGACCTGCATCTTAATCTCTCTAAAAAAACATTGAACCAAACGTTCAGAAATTGGCTTTAAACCATCAAGCACAACCATCTCACTGATGTTCTTGATTGAAATTCCATTTGTAGTGCGTTATTGTTTTGCTGTATTTGTCTTCAATTATCTAATCAAGTGTACATACTTTCATAAAATAAAATCACATTTAAAGCATTTGTTTTACATGTCATTTTAGCTTTAAATAAGTAATGTTATTATCCTCAAACAAATTTGGTGAGAAAAAAATACTCAAAAGTTTGGCCTTTTATAATTCGGTAATCTTCCTCCATATACCTTTTAGAAAATTACAAGATTTTCACAGAAGGGGCGGTGAAATTTTTTTCAATCCTTAGGGGGGCGTTAGCTTTTAAAAGGTTGAGAACCACTGGTTTAAACCATGCGCTCCCCTAATTATTTTGAGCAAAATAATACCGGGTGATAACAGAACCTGGAAATCAGGGAATTCTCAGGGAACTTTTTAATTCTGGAAATATCAGGGAATTTTTCAAATTTAGCAAAATATCAGAGAATTTTATTCCATTTCGGATTATTTAACCAGCAGGTTTAAGTTGTTCTTGCTATCACTATACTAGCGGACACTTCTTGATCAAAAGAAAGTATTCTGGTTGGTCCAATTGGCCTGAACCGGAGCTACAAAAGTAAACTCAACTATCTTCCTATCACACAGAAGCAAAAAACTGTCAATTATTATCAAACGTCAAATATGCTCCAAAGTCTCAACGTTGCGTATGATGTCGCCCTTAACGGTTGCGTTGGGTACCTACTTAGGTGTCAGCTCGTCACTTGACTGTGGTTCTAAATTACGACGCCCGTTGCCAATAGCTCTCGTGTAGCTCTAGTATGACAATAATTCAAACTAAACTTAACTAAAAAGTAATTGTAAAATCAGGGAATTTTTTATAAAAGTATCAGGGAAATATGAGGAAACTTTTTTTCAAGGATTTTGTTACCACCCTGTAATAAGTGTGTATCAAATTACAATACCCATATAAAGAAGGCAATCAAAACATACTATTTTGAGTTTTAATAATAAGCTATTTTAATTTAATGATAGTTATTATTGAGGCTATTATCTAAGTTTGATAAGAGAGAAATTATCACCTAGGATATATTACTTTGGTAACTATCTACTTAGTGTTTAAATATTTAATAGCTTTAAATGTAGAAAGTTTTTTTATTTCAATTCTTGTTTAATTGCTCTTAATTTTTTTTTTTTAAAAAACTTACTTTCCTTTTTTTCCCGAAATAACTTTTTTTTTTAAATGAAAAGTTGACATTGTGGATGTCTATCCTTCGGTACACTCCTTCTGATTCTGTTATTAATAACAATTTAATTTGTTTATGTAAAGTTATCGGACACCTATCTTTTATACCTTGTGTCCATTGGTTTGTATGCTTTTCCATCCATCTGTTATTTAACAGTCCGTTTTTACTTCATTTTAAATTATCAGAGTTTAAACATTCTTTTTGTTAAAATGGTATGACGTCAGGCACCTATCTTTTTATTTTTTGTGTATCTGTCCTTTATATAATGGTCTGTTATAATATCCATTCTAACTTCATTTTTTTTTAAGTTACAACATCAAAAACCTATCCTTTTTACAATTTAGCTTTTCATCTATACCCTTTTTTTTTTGTCCATCTGTCTTTTATAATATTTCGTCTAAAACCGTCCAATTTTGAAAATTCTTTTTTGCTAAAAAATATTATAGAGATCTTTTATACTTTTGTTGTCTATCCGAATTATGAAAACTTCAGTGAGTACCTATTAAAGTAACATTAAAGTAGGCTATTTTAGTTATTTTTTGTAACCTTTTCAATGATTGCTTTTGTTTTATAATTGTTTGTTTTTAATTCTTGTAACATTCTGTTTCAGTTTGTGCTGTCAGAGTTATTGCTGATAATGATATCATGCAAGAGTTTCTTACTGACGTGGATGATGAAAATGTAAGATTTTTTATTTAATTTTAAATAATTAGGATTCAAATATCCTCTATAACTTAATAAATTTAGAACTTATTTTTAAAGTTGCCCTGTGAATAATTTTGTCTTATTTGAAATATATAAGGTTTAAAAACAAGTGTGGATTTTACTAAGTACAGTTAAATTTGTTTTTATGAATATTGTACAGTACTATATATATATTAATTTATATTTCGGCATTCAATTTAAGCATAACTAAAATAAACTATTGTCATGAACTTGATTTATTTTATGATTGATGTGTTATTTAGGGTGGAAGTTCAGCTGCTGTAGATCTAAAAATATTAGTACCTGATCATTCTACAATTGTTGTTAATGTGAGAAAAAACAGTACAACAGAAGAAGTATACCAGGTACCCTTATTTCTATTGCTATATTATGTTGTTATAATAAATATTTATTTATTTAAATGTGATGAAAATTATAGTTAAATAATAGGGAAAAAATGTTTTTATATTTTATCAATAGACTGTAGCATGTTACATACTTGTGGCTCTAGACAAAACTGTTTAAAAATATATAACTTCCAAAATCTCTTATGAACACACTACAATTGCCCATAATTGAATCATGTCTATTATTGAAGAAATTTCCTCCATAAAATGAGTTTGGTTGTGTTTAAAGAGTTGTTGAAGGTATCATTTTAAAGAAAGTTGTATGAACTTTAACATCTTTCATTTGAAATATCTCCTGGAAAATATTGAAAAGTTTTATTGGTTTTTTTAATTAAAAAAATATATATGCTTAAAATATAATTCAATAAATGTCTCCTGTGAAAAAATAAGTGGGGTCAGCTGTTAGTGCAATAAATGTTTAAAAAAAATTAAAATACAAGTTTTTTAAAATTCACTCTTAAACTTTTACAGCTTTCAAAAAAATTCATAACTCTTATAATAATGAATTAAAATTTTTGAGCAAACTAAATTTGAACTAAGATATCCATGAAGATGCTTTAAAAATCAGAAGTGGCAACTTGAAGTCAAACTCTTTTTAGTTGATTGGAATGACTCCTTTTAAAAACTAACTTTTCCTTTGTTACAGGCTGTGATCGAAAAAGTAGGAATAAGCAAAGAGATTTCAAAATACTTTGCTCTTTTTGAAATTGTAGAATATGGCTTTGGTAAGTTATTCTAGGATTTTACTATATTACTTTATGAAAAGCATGTTAAACATGCAGAGTTTTTTTTAACTTATTTAACTTAATATTTTAGAAAGGAAATTGCAGCTAAATGAATATCCTCACAACTTATACATTCAGAATTACAGTACAGCAACATCAACATGTTTGTTGATTCGGAGATGGCTGTTCACACTTAGCAAAGAAATAGAACTTTCTGAAGATAACATGGCCGCTACATTTTTCTTTTATCAGGTTTGTTCTGTGTTTTGAAACTTTACTATTTTCTTTTAACATGTTATGTATTTTAAGTGATATTATGTAGTTAAGAAATTGATAAAATCTAGGGCCTCAACGATTTGTCAGTGCTGATTGTTAAAAAAAATAGCCCTTGGCCTCGCCTGCCAATGTTAACTTCTTACTTTAAAAAATCGTTGCATCAGCCTTGAAAACATCTAAATGCTGAAAGAAGCCGATTTTTTAATATTAAAATAGAACATTTTCAAACCCAAACATTTTATATTTCTATTTGCGCTCAAATGAAATCTTAATAGGTTTTTTCCAAGACATGTTAAGATTACGTCTGGAAATATTTGCCATTTTTTATTATAACCGCAGTAATGCCTCGATATTTTTATATTATAGTTTTATTCCAAGTCGGATTGTTGAACTAAACTTCAATGCCTCATAATAGTTGCTAGTAGTTGGTAACAAAATTGCGGTATAGTGTTTGGGGAAATCGCTGTAGTAATCGGCCAAAAGCACCATCGGTCAAGCTGTAATAATATCCAAAAAGTTGAATATTTATTTGCTTACTGAGTTTTTTTAGTGTAATGCATGTACTTACTCTCTAAATAAATTCTTTTAAGGCTATTGATGATGTAAATAAAGGCCAAATAAAACCAGGAAATAAATTATATGAGCTCAAAGCGCTTCAAGATTCTGCTCGAAAACTGGAGGTAAGATTAGTTTAAATTATGAATCCCTGTATTATACAACAGCTGAAACTAAAAGTATATTAAAATGCATTAATTTGTTATTTCTTTTTCCTTTTCAAGTATTTAAAATTAGCCCGACAGCTTGATGGCTATGGTGAGATATCCTTTCCACACTGTGCTTGTGATGCGCGAAAAGAAGGCCATGTGGTGACAACAGTGGGTCTAACAAATTTAAAGCTACAGGCTTGCAAGGATGATGGAACTTTAGAAGTAATTTGCAGTTGTATATGTTTTGTATACTGTTTTATGCTTTGTATTCAAACATTTTATTTGTGGGTACGCTTATTTTCCCTTTCATAAATTTTCATCAGTTGCGGTTCATGGAGTCAAGTGACCCTCCCATTAGTTGGATGATTATGCATTTATTAAGGGTTTTTTTAATAAACCAAATTGACATACAAATATTATCCTTCAAAATATCAGCTCTTTTAAAAGTATGTATCCTAGTTACTTTTTTAACATTGCATGAAAAAGACATGTTTAACATCAGTTTTTAAAAATATGTTAAATTTTTTAAAAAAATAGGTATTTGACATTTAGCTATGTCGAAACATTTGTTTTAAGAATTTTAGTACTGATGCATTTAAAAATTTATGATTGTAAAAAAACTTGTAGCGCGAGTCAAATCTGTACTTGTCATGTTGTCTTGCTTTTTTTAAACATTATTTATAATAAATATAGCATATAGATGCATCACCACTCTTATAATCATCAATCAAATCAATCAGCAAAACAATATTCAGTTATTTAAATTTAATTCCAAATCATCAGATCTTGTGTTAGTGATAAATAAAGCTGACAATTTATAATAAAATTTCATGCTTAGTTTTAGAAAATTTGTATTTTTCTAAAGTTTTACCCAAACCGTTTATTTTGTCTTTTCAGTCGCAAATCATTGACTTCAACTGGGAAACCGTCACAGAATGGGAGTTAGATGATGAAGGAATGTTATTCAGCTTTAAGTATGCCCCTCCAGACAAGAAGCCTCGCTTTGTAAAGATTTATACGCCATATGTAATTATGTTTCCCTCATGTTTTGGTCCGTTTATATTTGTGCTGATTGCTGCAATTTTGTACAATTTGTATTTTAAATTTTTACCTATTTTCAATGGTCATGTTTCACATCTTGAGTGACAACAGCTCCAGAGGTATTTTTCATTCTTGGTCCTTCTGGATTTACTTTTTGTTTTGGTGATAATTTGATCTTTTGATTTAAAATCAATATAAAAACTATTAGAATTGTGGAATAATTTTGGACATTATCTGTTTTCATAGTGATTTATTTTGATTTTATGTTCTTATTGTTTTGTAATCTGTAGAATAGTTTTATGTACCAAAACATGCCATATTGCCGCTAAATATGAAATATCCAAAATACTAAATATCCACGTTTTTACCGTGCATTGAAACCAAAACAACCAATGAAATTGAGGAATAGCAAGAATGAAAATTGGAAATAGTTAAGTCATCTGAAACAACCTAATACATGTCTAACAATAACATTGTTTGTGTATTTCCAGTATGTGTTTCTGCATGACTGCTTTGTTCGCATACAAGAAGAACGAAAATGGAGTATTAAGGGTAAATATATATATTTTTAAATTGTACGACATTCAGATAAAATGGTGGTATATGCTTTTTCAAGAATTTTTTATTTAAAGGATTTTCCTTTCTTATTATCCTCACAATGATATTCTTTTTTTTCAGTCCTTGTTATTGAATAACTTCTGTAAAAATAACATTTTTAATAGACTACAGTTCTATTTTCTTTTCAAAATTATTTTCTTTTACTTTCAAGATTGGGATTTCATAAGGTTCCTCGTTAGTTAACAATTTAATTTTCAATTTGTTACTTAAACTTTTTATCTCTGATTATTATTTGGTCTTTTTTATGCGATACAATACAATCATGTAAGTTATACCTTATCACAATTTTATTTTTTACTGACCACTAATTTTGTTCTCCAAATCTAGTTTGAAGCTTTTGTTTAAATATTTTTTTATATTCCAAACACTTATAACCATAACCTAGTTAATTTTCTTAAAAAAAGCCTCTTAAGAGACCTCTTGTAGACCTCAAATATTTTTTTCCCAGGTGAATAAGAAGCAGAATATATTTTACATCTGGACACAATATATGAACGCATCATCCTGATTATCACCTTTAGCATCATCATCATAAAAAGTTTGATGTTTGTAAAGCATAAAATAGGTTTCACATATTCTGAATCAAAAGTGAGTAATTTGTGCAATCTATCAGATGAACCTGTAAAATCTGTAAATGGTCGTGTCTACCCTTTGTAAGGATTCTACTTTTACGTTTCCAGCCCTTTTACAGTTTTCACATCTTTTGCTAAGACTGGTCTTATGCATGATGATTTCTCTTCTTTACAAATAATCATATGGACAAATAGTTACAATCATATCAAACACTAATTAATCTGTCAGCAATTATATGTAGGTATTGATTATTCACATATTTATTTACCAATATTTGCTAATTCCAATTTTTAATGAAATGTTATCATGAATGTATATGTGTTTCAGTTATAAATATTATTTTCTTTTGAGATTTTCTATTACAATGTGCTCAAAGTTCAGGTATATGTGCTGGTTAAATATATTGCGTTAAAGCTGTTAGTAAGTATGTTAGTTGTTAGTCAAAGAATGCCTGTGGACTTGTTTTACTTATCAATAAGTTTTTTTTAGAATTTTTTTAAATGTATTTAGATGGATTTAATGAAGTATATCATGAAATGTTTTTTTTCCCCTTCATAGAATTTAAAAGGTTTTTTAAAAACCTTTTCAGTACTCAAGTTAGATAGTTAAAGGAAAAGTTTAAAAAAAAACTGATTTTAGTATATACAGTTGTTTTTCTTGAAATTGTGGGAATTATTGAAACTGTCTTGTGTTACAGCTTAGTAAAAATTTAATAAAACACAAATGAAGTTAATAATGTTTAAATTTAAGATTTGACATTGGTTAAGAAAGCATTTTTGCTAAAAGGAAATATGTAAAATGTACTGAAGTACTTTTTCGTTGCTTGGGCATTCATATCAAAATTTAGATATGTTATGTATAAGCTGTAGCTAAAACCTTGTTACCACATACTGGTAAAAGCGTCCTATAGATATCTATGATGTAAGTTTTATAATATATTTTTTTAAAAAACTAATTTAAACTATGCAATTTATCAACAAAAGTCAGCTATAAATCAGGAGTAAATAATGTAAGCTTAACTATATTTAATTCTTTGTTATTCATATTTATGTTTTTATAAAATATTTCGTAGATGTTGCTGATATTTATTAATGTTTTTAATGTATCAAACTGTACTCTTAAATTGACTTTCGATTCACTAATTATTAACCCTTTAATGCTGTTTTAATTGCTATTTGTAAATATATTCTTTTTCCTCTTGTAGATAGGTTACTTAAGCACATATATCTGTGAAATGTCTATTGCATTGCATGTAAAATAAATGTAAATATTAAAGCTATATTAGACTAACTTAAAAATGGTGAGAGCAATATTGAAATATTTATATAAAATTCTGTGTTACCAATAAAAATGTTTTTTGTGATTGTTTTAAATGACAGAATTCAAATATATTTGTTTTCATTGTTCCGGTCTATTTTGAATGTATGTTAGTAGTGTAAGAGTAATTTATCTAGAGTGTTGTAAGGAATTTTGTAAAGAGAAAGAAGTCTATATATTTATGTTCCTAATCCTCTAGTGCTTTTTCAAATACTTTGAATGCTTGCAATTTTCGCTTATATCTCATATCAAGTCTTAGTCTCGCAACAGTGGGGAATTGTGACCTCTACTTTGGTTATCTTAACCCTTTCAGTCCCAATGACAATTTGGAATCATCATTTTAGAAAGAAATTTCTGATCGTCTATAGCCATTATGATATCAAAAAGCACATCATTCAATTCTTCAAACTTTTTTCCATTATAAAATATTTTTTATTAATCCCTATAGATGTCAGCCCTATTATTATTTTTTAATTATGATCGGAAGCGTGATAATGCTAAATGGCATCACTGGGATTGAAAGGGTTAAACATTATTACAGTAACCACATCAAATATGTCAATGTACTAAATCTTGCATATGGTAGGTTAGGTAATTGTGACAGCTGCATTTTTAAAAAGGTCAAGGGTAAACACAGGCAGTAGTTCTAAACTGGCTTAGTAAGATTCAGCCTAGAATGACATATTTTGAATTAACAGCAAAATTTAACAGTTTATTCAATAGTTAAAATTTATTTTTGATGTACAGTTGAGTGAACCATTAAAATTGTAGTGTGTGTTTTTTTCCAAATAAAATGAATTTAATGTTAAAAAAGATGAAAACACTAGTGAAATCATTTATTTTATTCTTAATAACAAATGTATTAAACAAATATGAACTAAAGATGGTGGCGAATGAACATTAGCAAATAAGCAGTGTACTCTTAAATATAGCTATGGGAAATCCATTTTTTAAGTTTTATGTGTCTGTTTAGTTCCAGAAACCTTAAAATAATATGATGTATTAAGTTTCTTTTTAATAATGATACTGTTCTAAAGTACCCAAATCGACCCTACCCTTATGTAACCTCCCGAGACCTGACATCCATATATGTGGATGTTTTATTTTAATTAGGGTAACTACACAATTTATTTTTAACTTTAAGCACTAAAATGGTTTAATAGAATATTTGAAAAACACTTTTCAGCCTTTAAATACAAGTATCAGTCATTTATTTCTACAAAAAAAAAAAAAATGAAGTTGTACAGTGGTCAACACTATTTCGGAGTTCTTACAAAAGAACCCCTTTTATTTCAGCAGTTAAATTTTAAGTCATTTTAGCATTTATCGCACCAAAAAAAATTTATTTTTAAGACTTACAATCTCAAATTAGACCATTAATTAAAAATTACTTGCAAAACACACTTTTTAACATGATATTTGTTTGAAAAATATGCTTATACAAAGAATGTGTAGGATTTTCTTGGGGTCTCGGAAGGATAAAGAAATTTAAGTAAGTTTAATAACATATATTCTAGAAGACTATGAGAGATAAATGCCAAAATTCATATCCACAACCAACAGGAAGGTGCCTTTTTGCCACTGCTGCTAATAAACTCTAGCTGCTAAATTCTTTATTATACATTGTTATGCAATAAAACACAATACTATGCAATTTTTCCTCTTAATCACTATGCAACGAAGTTATTTGATTATTATGCAAAGTTGTACAATTGTTTGATAATTTTGGAGACAGTCATGTTTGTTATTTTTATATCCTCATGTATTTATTATAAATTTAAAAAGTTTGTTTTGTTTACAATTTAATATCAAGTATATATATTCATTTTGAACAATTAAATTTTAAAATCATGTTTATGCAATTATATCGATAATGCAAGTGCATTTTTTACCATAATAATAAATATTTCATATGATTCAATATAATTTAGATGTTTTTATGTTGCATGTAAGAAATTGTACTATATACTTGTATTTAATTGTAAAATTCTTACGAGACTTTACAATATTGATTTTTATTAAATGTTTTTGTATTCTGAGAATGTGCCATTTGTTGGGTTAGGTATTTTTTTAATAGACTAGTATGATTGCTTATATTTTGATGTATATTAAAACTGTTAATACTTCAGTTTGAAACTTTCTTTTTTACCATGATAAAGTTTTTCTTAAGATTAATCAAGCAAAATAGTACTTTTGAGAAAAATCTATTGTGTTGAGATAAAATTGAGAAATGTCTGTATTTTAAGAATTTAAACTGAAATTCTAGATTTCTCTCATTCTCTAATCACATGAAAAGTACCTCATTATTTTTTGAATGATTCAACAGGTTGTAGTTCTATTTCAGATATTTTTAGTTTTATTTTTTTATTGCTACGCTAACATGTTGCTTATTATGTATATTATACTGTTAAATGGGGCAACTTTGGCCCAAGCTAACAACTCATTAAGTGAGTGCACTCTTTAAAAATGTGCTTGCATTTTTCAACTAGAGGCAACTCTGCCTTGACCTATGAGTAAAGCAATATTCAAGAAGAAAGTCAGCACTAGAGTTTTATGCTTGGTTACCCCCATTCGACAGTAATTGTTATATATTAGTAGAAGTTTTACTTTATTGTTGTTTCTTATTCTTTATAAACCTGCATAAGTTATATTTTACATTCTTAAACTGTTGTTAAAATTATGTGTTTGAAATAACTGATATATTTATCTGTTCTGATAGTAAACTTAGCAATGTATATAAATAAATAAAACATCTTAGGGATTTTTAATAAATGTAAATGCCTTAAAATTTGGTAGTGATTTTAATGTAATTGGTGACTTTTATTAATTAAACATTTTAATTTTGTTATGCTAGTTGAAGGAGAGTTAATTTATGAATCTACAAGTATATGAGTATTTTAAGATTCATTACAACTTAAATTAAATTTTTAACTATAAACATATTACACATTTAAAAATTTTGCTAATCGTATGGAAAGCATTCAACAATTTGAATTTTGCATCTACGAGACTATTGATATTTATACTATTTTCAATTTCCTAATGTTTTTCTGATTCCATAAATTGGCTAAATTATAAATATTTATTGTTATACTATTTAAAAAAAAAGTGCCTCATATACTTATGAAATACAAAAATTCCAAAATCGTATGCTAATTTTTCCCACTGACTTTTACTATGATGGTATTCTCAGTGTAGCATTTTCCCAATAAGATTGAAAAAGGTTCAGTTAATTTAGCTTAGTCATAATTTTGTATTTACAAAGTATACATTATTCATAACAATTTATGTACAAATATAATTTTTCAAATTTTGAAATAATTTTATTATTTGTTATGGGGTATTATAATTAAGAAATTTAAAATTATTTCAGCAAATTTGTAATACTCCTTCAAATTTATCATTGTTAAAAAGTAATTTAAAAATATTCTTCTTTGTAAATATATTATATAACAGTTTAATTTTGATTTTAGCTTCCTAACTCAACCAATGTAAAGTTTGTTTTCATTATTGTTCTGAAGTATGAAGTAGAAATAAATATCAAATCTGGAACAATTATGTCTATTGCTGTTTCATATTTTATGTATTTTTTTTTCAAAATAAACATGCTTCATGTAATTTATCCATTTATATATTTACAATACCTCAAGTATTAATACTCTAATTTTCTAAAACTAATGTAGCAATACTATTATAATAAGAAATATATCAGGCTCCATTTTATACTACCAAAGTACTGTAATAAATTACATAAATAAATTTATTACTGGATAAATACTGAATTTATTCATTCAAATAAGATAGCTTTTTCAATTGAGATCTTTAAATTTTATATACTAAGAAAACGTTAAACAACAGTACAATTTACATTATGAAGATAAAATCTAAATCAATGGAAACACTTATAGAAGAACTATATTAATCTTAAGTAGATAGTAAATTTATTTAGTGAAGTAAACCACAAGGAATATTCTGTTTTAGAAAAAGCATGAATCAGACAAAGAACTTGAGAAGACTTATAATCGGATAATTCTATGTAACTGTAGTATAAGTCACAATTCAAAAATAGGTTTTTAAATTTGAAAAATAAATCAAATTAAATAAAACATGTTATATTATTTAGTTACAATAAGTATAGATCAGCTATTCCGCCATTTTTTTTTCATTTAATGTTAAAAGTTGGTGTTAATAACTTTTTACTCTACCACTACCAAAAGGGTAATTTTGCATGGAACTAGCAAATAGCAAAAAAATAGAAAAGAATTGTACTAAATGCAGAAATACACTAATACAAGTTGCAAATGGAGGTAATAAGAACATATGAACAAAGCAACTACGTATCTTAGTCTTATTTGAATTTCATTAATTAAATAATTACCATAAATTTTATGAGTGAGCTCTGCTGTTTCCATATTCTCAAGTCCATAAATTAACAATGTTTCACTACTACTGTATTGAATATTAAGTTAAAATGAATGTTTATATAGAAAAAATCAAGAAACCTACCAAATTAAACATCATATACTTTTTTTTTAATATTCGTTTTACTAACTGTTAATAATTGTTCTAATAAATGGTCCATCTCAATGACTAGTCTATCTTATTACGAGAAGCTCTAGTACCAAGATTTTGATTAAATATTAAAATGAAGCAAACTTATTTCTAATTTTTTAAAGACCCACTTCTATGTGTGATTGATAGAATATGAAGGGTGTAAATTATTTCCATATTAACCAAAGTATAACTAAGGAATAGGGTGCAGCCCGTTCATTTGTGACTTCCTAAAATTAAGAGCGAATGAGCACAATTGACTAATCCAATGGGAACAAATATTTTCTAAGCCACATTTCTCCGGCTGTATTGAATATTTTTACAAACTGTTTTGTTTTTAACTGAAATGTAGCTGACTCACATGTCTCTATAATCCCACTTTTTGAAATTGGTTTGAATATTTAAAAAAAAAATTCAATAAATAATTTTACGCAAAATATTTAAAAAAAAATGGGATTAGAGATACCTTTAAGTCAGCTATACTTTGATTTAGAAACTAATGCATTAGGTATGAGAAGACTAACAATCTCTCTTAAAGATTATTAAGCTTCTGTTTGCCTTCATAGAAGTTATTTCTGAATGTTTAAGTAGCTGCATTGCTTAAAAATATCATAGATCAATACTGATAATACTTGTACTTTATTTGCATTTTACTAACACTGAACATTGTTTAGAAACGTACATTATACATCAAAAACTGCAATAAAACAATTTTTTTTAATCTTAAATTTGAACAAAAAGAAGCTCAGTTTTCAAAGTGAACTAATTTAAAGTGGCCAAGCCTATTAATTGTCCAATCACTTTCTACTCCTTTTGTATATTCTCGTATAAACCTAAAATTAAAGTAAAGTATTAATTATAATTTACAGAAACAACAAAAAAAAGTATTTTAGTAAATTGATTTTTTTTTGTTTTTCGAGTAAATTGATGTCACAGAAATGCATCAACTGCCTGTGACTTAATAAGGGAAAACAAAATATGTAATTTTTATTTACCTAAGTTGCCTCTTAACTCAAAACTCTGTTAGAATAATAAGTTTGATTTGGAAACACTAGACTACAGATAATTATCTTTTTTAATTTATGTTAATTTATAAAAGTTTGAACAGAAAATTAAGATACAATGTATTACTAAAATAATATCACTTAATGTCAAAGGCTTAAAAAAAAACCTTATGCAATAATAAACTACAATTTGCTTTCATGTAAGAAATATTTTTCTGGTAAATTCATCAGGGTATAGTCTTTTCTTATAAGTAGGTTAAATAATTTTTAAATAGTTGAATAATAACAAGATTAGTTAAGATCGAAAGCATATTATAAAGTTGCATAAAAAGAAAATTCGTTGTGATTATTTATAATAAGAAACAGACAACTCTTAAAATGCGATCTTACCTGTAGTTGCAAATTTTAACATCTTCTCTTGAGTTTTCTGTAAGTACTTTACCTTGGGCTTTTAATTCTTCAAAGTCATTCATGCAGTGATACACCACAGTTATTTCAGCGAATCTTTTTTGATTATCTATTAATTAAATAAAAAGTGAGAATTCTTAATTTTTAATATGTATTAACACAACATTATAACTTATTAAAAAATTAAGGTTAATTAGAATTCTGAAGCACAATTATATTTTTTAACAATCAATCAAATCTATAAAAAAAAATTTAGATAAATAAAAATTATAGATATAACACATTTAAAAAAAACAAACCTGGATCATTCTTTAAACAGTTTTTCTTCAGAATCAAATGTTATTTAAATAAAACTTTTGCGCTTAAAAAATAAATTTACAATTTAGTTTGATTTTATACTTTTCAATTTCAAAATTATCTTCTTTGAAAGGCCTGGCAAAGGTTAAATAAAATTTATTAAAAATAAGTTTCAACTAAATAAAATGCCACTTAGATAGCTTAGATCATATAATATAAAGCTACTAAGAACATAATAAACAATCACTTTCAATGGCACAATGGAAATTTTGCAGAATAATTACAAAAAATTGTACACTGACAATACAACAATAGTGACCATTTAAACAGACTGCTAATTCTGTTTGCTTGTAATCTTCATTGTATAAGTAATTACAATGAAGTAGTAAGCAAACTTGTGATTACACAATAATACACATGGTTTTTCATATGCTCATAAAGTAACGCGTCCTGTTTGTTTTGTTTAAGATGTAGATTTCTGCTCCGTTTTTTTTTTTTTTTTTATTTCTTTAACATTGACAATTTATTACATGCATAACAAGCTAATTTAAATAAAAATACAAAATTAATTTTATATTGATGTTTTACAATTAATCTGATGGATAAGCATTGACTATGAATTATTGATTTATTTGCAGATTTCAACACTTAAAAATTTATTTATCAATAATTTTTTACAAAGAAGCCCAAGGTAAACTGTGCAGTGTCAAACTTGGCAATTTATTAATTTTGGGGCCAAAAAAAAATAAGTCTATAAACAAAGCAAATGTAAATCATTTGTCCTTGAAACCATTTGGCCCAAACATTTGTAAGATTAAACTAGCTATTGTAAGTGACATTACTTTAAAAGGGCATAAAATGCATTTGCAATTTAGAATTAACACAAACTTACTATCATCAAAGATTATTCCAATCTGGTGAGGAAAGGCAAACAATATATCAGTAACTTTGATTAATAGATCCTGCCTTTCTTTTACTGTCAAAGATGAGAAATTTCTTTTAATTTCAGTAATTGCCTACAATAGAAACAATTCAACAATAGAATAACATAAAAATAACTACACACATTATTACATATAAATGTAACTATACAGCAGTAGAACTTTAATATTGTGAACTAAAAAAATTGAACTTTGAATCAAAAACTTTGTTAAAAGTCAAACAAAAAAACTTATTTGCATTAGTGTTAACCACTAACATGACTATTGCTTTTAATTGTTAGAATACTTTACAAGGTCCCATGCAAGAACATTTTATGTAACTGATGTATGATCTACAAATTTGAAGTGGTAAAATGAAATGCCTTGCGGTAGATGACTGTGCAAATGCAGACAGTGGGAACAACTAGTTATAGCCTCCTACATAGTACTAATGACTTCCAAGTTTGAGCAAAAGTAGGAAGGCAGCAGTCGGTAGGTGGCACAGCCTCGCAAACTTGTGATTACACAATACACATGGTTTTTCATATGCTCATAAAGTAACGCGTCCTGTTTGTTTTGTTTAAGATGTAGATTTCTGCTATGTTTTTTTTTAAATAATAGATAATTAATAGTTTAATTATAACAGACAATTGATTAGCTAAATTAACCAAAATAGTTTAAAATAGGTCTTGGTCCCCTGACTACCCATAGATAATACTACAAGCAATTGCCTCCTAACATCCTGCAAATCCATGTTATTTTTTTTAACGCTGAAAGCAGTATTATAAAAGAGGCAATGCACCTAGCAATCCCCAATTTGTTATACTAAAACATTAAACACAAATCAATATATTTAGTGTAAATTAAGCACCAAGACATTCACTAGAAGCTTATCATGTTGGACTGCCTAGTTTGCTATGACTGTGAATCGACCCAACTCTTACATAGATATTGGTCCCTTAGTAAAGCATCCTGTGACTGTCATGGTTGAGTAATATGCTAATTAACATGTAGGTTGAAATTAGAGTAAACAATGATTTAAAAAGTTAACAACCGAGATCAATCTATTACTAATTCAATTTAGTGCAAGTAACTTTGTTACAAGATAATTTAAATTATGTGCCTTCTTGCACCTAGTTGTAGAAATTTTAATATTTAAGCCCCCAAAAAAAATACATCATTAATGAAAAAAGTGTACTTTTCCCATTTCACACCAGACTGAATCTATCCAAAAGGAATTTTCTGGTGACAAAACACAGTTGAAGGTTACCAATGGAAATATTCCGTTTGGCAGCAGTTAAGTATATTTTTGGTGAATCTAGTGCTTGCACCAAACGAAATGGAAAAGTAAGGAAAAAAGTTGATGAATATGTTCTTACATCTTCAGTTACTAAACCTTTCAATGAATTGAAGTCTCCTTGTGAAAGAAATGAAGATACAACACCAATGGCCTAAAAAAAGAATAAATTAACTGCAAATAGATTACATGAAAATTGATACTAGCTGGATATAGCTTTATGATACATATTGGCAAAAGATCTAGCTCATCCCAAATTTACTATGGTACAGCTATCATATAATGGACGGTCTGCTCATTGACCTATTTTGGTAAGCTTGAAAATGTAACGTAGGTTTCTACATCAAGTTGTATGAAATATGAAGTGCAATATTTACCACATTTGGGCATTTCACAATGCTTTGCAACGCAACACAAATCAAGACTGGCCATTATATCATTGCTGTTTTCAACTATACTTTAAAGGTCTTTTCAGACTACAGATAACTTTTGAAGGGTGGTTAAAATGATCCTTACTTTTTCCCACACAAAATCTTATATGTAATAAATGAAGCCAACAAGGAAACATAGTATTTTAAATCTTTTATTCACATCTGGGAGAGGCACTATAGTAATATTTAAAGAGATGTTAAAGAGGCAATTTAAATTATGAAGTTTAATATGGGTTGAAAATAATAGTCTTTGAGGGTTTTATCCATTTATGTCTGATTTCTGTGTGTTTTATATTATGTCTCAGTTAGGGTAATAATAACCACACAGAGAGCATTGTGATCAGTGCTCCTTTTATCTTATCTAACAACTGTTTAAAGGTTGCTGGTATAGGGGTGTAAAACATATAACATTAAAATAATGCTAAATTAAAAACCTGTTTAGCTCCATTAGTGAAATCTCTTGTCGTAAAATCCTTGTCTAAGTATGGCTGGATGATGAATTTGGCTATAATCCAATTTCTTATAGTTAAGTAAATTTCTGGTCTCATAATGGGGTAGAAATTCATTAACAAGTTTGGTTTCTTCTTTGGGTCATCATCGTTTGAGCTTGTACAGTTATTTCTCTTTTGTTGGGTCCAAGAACTTAATTTAACAGCAGCTAAGTATTTTAAATCATCAAGTTTCTTCAAAAAGTAATAGTTCTGGTTAAAACTTAAATAACTTTTCGCGTAATGAATTAAAGAAGTAGTACATTTTCTTTGACTCTGTCTACGTATGTACATTGACAGAGTCTTTAAGCATAATTTATTCATTGTTGAAAATGAATTATATATTTTATAAAATAATTATATCATAGGTAAAAAAGTTTTAAGACATTAACGAAACTTTTAGAAAAAAAATTGTGTTTATATTTACCATTAGCAGAAGTTGAAGTTTTTAAAATGTGAATAAAAATGAGAGTTAGCGTAAATGATCCTTATCAGTCAGAAGCTTTATATAATAATTTATTTTCAAAACAAAATCAGTGTTTTTTTTTTTCATTTTTGGTACAGTAGGAACAATCTCTTTGTGCGGGAAACCACATTTTACCAACCTAGCTCAGGTAGTGTAATTTGCATTTTAATTTGCTCTACAATTTTAGGTTCTAGGCTAAAAACATTTTTATAATGCTCCATTAAGAATCAACATAAAATATAGAATTATATCGAATTACGCATTGAACATACTGGATTCTGATGATATCAGTACTTATGATTCGCGATCCGATAGAAAGGTACCAAAACAGCCTCGGCATATTTGAAAAACAAATAAGGACAAAAAAAAGTAATTAAAAAAAAGATGTCCTGAGGTTGCATAGAAAACATAAATATTAAACTTTAAAAACATGTATATTTCTAAATCCTATTAATATTGTTTTTCATTAAAAATAAAGTTGGTAACATATTTTGACTAAAGTACAATTACACAATCTGGCTTATTTATTTACCAAATATTGAGATTATATTGATATAATATTGATTAATTCAAATATTCCTGCTTTTGTAGCTGTCACTTGACTGAAGGTCAAATCTAGCAATCCAGTCGTTCTATCCAATAGCCCTCGTGTAGCTCTAGTATGACGCCGTTTCAACCAATACCAAGCCATCTTTAGTAACCCTTTATGATCCTAGATGGCTCCACATGCGATACTATCCATAGATTTATCGATTGTCTCAGATTATTGAAAAGAGAAAGAGTCAATTAAAAAGAAGAGAGATGTTTCCTTCTAGCAAGAATTAAATTAATTAATGGCAAACTTAGAATGAAACTCCTTTCAAAGGTTCTAAAAAATTCTTTTCAGGTATTAATTAAATCCTGTAAAAATCCGAAAACACATTTTGTTCGTGAAAAAGTTTTTTAAAAATATTTCTTGTCACACATAATTATATTTATTCTCAAGAAGTGCAACTGATAAAAGTAATTAATAATTAAAAAATTCTGTTTAAATTTAATTAGGTCATGAAGTAATTTATTTAAAATTCAATAATCTGAGTTAGACGCAGAATATTAAATTTAGTTAGTATACAATTACTACACTATTAACTGTTGTATACTACTTCAATTTGCTTCAGTAAAGTTAAATGTTATAAACTTCTAATTTTTAATTCTGTATAAATAAAATGATACAAAATTTAAGTTTATAAGATATTTTTATTTAAAAGAAAAACAGTATATTCATATTTGTATAGTATGCGTAATTAACTTAAAGAATTTTACAGAATTTATTTCTATAAAAATTATGAATGCAAAAATAAGATTTTGCAATCCTATGATAAACATGGTTCAAACTAATGAAGTGGTCTTCCCATGATTAAAATATTTATGAAAAAAGTGCGTTTATGACAATTGTGGTAACAGTTAGGGCGCTAAGATGCCCCTTCCTTCTTTTTGACTAGGAGTTAAAATTTATGGTATGTGATATATTTTCGATTTTAATACCATATTGATGTATTTTAGATTTGAAAAAAGGGAGACTTTCTTCAACTTCTATACTATATAAATGTATTTTTAATCTTAAGTATGACATGTTTTGGCGTTTTATATATCTTTGATCTGTTTTAAATGTTTGAATCTCTTATGCAGGTAAAAATGTAATGGAAATATCGCAATGGATTTTTTATAAGATCCACTCCTTTAAGTAAATACAACCACTTGGTAACTATTATTGTATTGTTTTATTTAATATAAATAATCATTCGAAAATTTTTACTGCTATTTTTAAAATGAAAATATTTTACTAGTTTTTTTACACGCTAAGTCACCTTTTGAAAGGTCGTTGCTCTTTTAAAATTCCTGGGCTAAAAGTGGGAGGGTACCTAGTTTCTAGACACTTAAGAGACAACTGAAATGTCTGACATAACTTGTAGAAAGAAATCCAGAAACGAGACACTGGCTGTTTGGGAGAATTTGGCGGGAAAAGGTTGACAGGAATTGTGATGTAAGTGTGCATAAATTTTGTATATCGTAAAGGAAACTGGCATATGCAAGTAGTTGAAATCATAACCACTGTAATTGATTAAATTAATTGAGGTATGAATTTTGTGTTGAAGAATTTAAATATTAATCGTTTTCGAGCGTTTCTCACTATCTCTTATTGTTAGGATTTTAAAAAAAGCAACGAAAACAACAAAATACAAGCGCAGATTTTTTTTCCCATTTTGAACTATCTGATTATTTAGATTTTAAAACTTTTTATTAAAAAAAGAATCAGTCCGTGCCTGAGAAACATTTCTAACCAAATGTTTTTTGCTACCATTCATGAGGCTATATTTTAACTTTTTTTTTTACAATGAAAGAGTAAAAATATGGTTATTACAATTAAGTATGCATGCTAAAGCTATCCGCTTTATTGAGTCATACTACAAACGCTATCCTAGTCTTCAAAGCTAGCCGGTTCTGTAAATGTTGTTTTACTGCTAGGGTAGTTTGTATGCAGAAAAGCACGTTAATGTGATAATAGTAGTTTGAATAATAGTTTTTTCGATTCAATTCGGATTCGTATAAGTTTTAATTCAAATTTTGTGCAATATCAGATGTTCACCTAAATGACATTATACTCACAACCTGAAAATTATACGGATTTTTTAACCATAGTTAAAATATGAGCTGTCAAAAATAGCCCAATGAATATATTTCTAACAACGAAGCACCGACTTATTTAATAAAAAAAAGCTCTAAGGCTATATTTAAAATTTACGAGAAAAGAACGACTTATTCCAATGATTCGTTTTTTATTTTATATTCTAATGGGGATTAAAGTAACAGTTAGTTCCTTATGCTCTTCGGTCTAGAGGTACACATTCATGAACCTTTGTAGAATTCACATCAGAACTTCATTTAACAATTTTTCTATAACTAATTTTTCCATATTAAACTAGAATATTCAAACTTTTTAAAATTACCGATACCGATGCAGCAGATTTATTAATTGCATAAAAAACTGACGTACCAAGAGGGTCAAGCAGACTTCGTTTCATAGCACACACACATAAAATTTCTCTCAAATTCCGTTGAATTGACGTGACTCTCAGCCAAATCTACACGATATTTTTTTCAAAATTACTTGCAAAACATTCTTCAAAATATATAACTGTTTGAAAAATATTATATGCAAATAATATACAGTCCCTGGACAAATTATTAAAGAGAGATACTGCAAGATTTCATGTATCAATCAATGATGAACGAAATAGCTTTTGAAGGACATTTGTGTTCGAAAACTTAAGCTATTGAATAGAAAATACTATCTGCTATACTTAATACATTTAGCGACATCTTTTTTAATGATATGGCATTCTTTGGTATGTTTTCATCATTACTAAAAAAAATACAGTGCGTCTAATAATTTGTCCAGGGTCTGTATGCTTAGGACTTTTGTTTGGGAGTGAAGAGGTTAAAACTGGACTTAAATCACTATAGTTCCCTTTACTTTATCGGGCCACCCAAAGGTAGAGGGAGTTTGGGTAGTATCTCTGCCGTCGGTGAATGACCTTCTTTGCAGTCGATATATGGATCGAGACGGCTGCTACTGCCTCAAAAGCGCACCTTTCTGAAACTACGGCATCTGATAACTGATGCCGATCTTAACCCTTGGCGAAAGATCGTTGGAAGTAGATCAGTATGCAAATGAAGTGAGATATACTGGAAGGGGGAGGCAGAGATTTATAAAGGGTAGTTTCTTTTTTTAAAATTTGAATTTATTGATAAGGGTGCAGCTGGGTGTGTTTTTGAGATATGGAGCTTAAACCTTTAAAATATTTTAAGGACTTTAAAGTTGGGGCATACAGTAATTTCTCTTTTCCTCAGAATTAATGGACGATTTTAACGGGGTGGAACGTGGTTTGTTTGGGATAGAAAACAATGTTTTACGGTGCTGTGAAGTAACCAGATTTGTGAAATCACAATGAATGTTCTTATAGTTTGTACAAATTAGCTTCCACGGGGATTGTCTGTTGGGTAAAAGGTAACGGTTATCGGTTATCATAACTATAACATCACTGTAAGCGGGGTTATTCCAGTCATCCTCTGCTGCAATAAAATGCGTACTCAACCGAGAGGCTTTGAAGTAAAGACAGTGAAAATTTTGGGTTGACTTACGGTTCACTATACAGCTGTTCTAAGGCTTTATTTCATATTAAACTTTAATAATCTTTTGCTATATTAAAATGATCTAGTGCGATTTCAAAAGTAAACTATAAGAACATTCATTGTGATTTCACAAATGTGGTTACTTCACAGCACCGTAAAACATTGTTTTCTATCCCAAACAAACCACGTTCCACCCCGTTAAAATCGTCCATTAATTCTGAGGAAAAGAGAAATTACTGTATGCCCCAACTTTAAAGTCCTTAAAATATTTTAAAGGTTTAAGCTCCATATCTCAAAAACACACCCAGCTGCACCCTTATCAATAAATTCAAATTTTAAAAAAAGAAATTACCCTTTACCAAGCAGTTCAGGATAATACAAAGAGAACGTTAAAATTTTAAAATTTCATATAAAAATGCTTAACTTATGTTTCCACTTTTTATTTTGAACATATATAACAGAAATCCTCTAATAACCTCAAAAAATACTATAGAGTTTATACTAATATGTGGTAATATTTATAACCAAAATTTCCTATAATTTTTTATAAGTTAGAAAAATAGATTTATCGCAGTTTTTCCCAGTGACTCACATAATGACTCTCGTTTGGGAAAAAGGAAGTGATTCAATACGTGACGAGTAACACAAGTAGGATAACTATGTGAACACCTTAAAAGAATCTCCACCAGGTGAACGCGTATTGGGTCACTTGATCCTAGGTACTTAACCATGTAAAATAGCTAAGTTTCTGACACTAATAAAGTGATTATTTATTAACAATACTGGCTACAGAAAATTAACCCATATTTTTTTCTGTGATAATAAAGGAAACTTGTTGGTGTCAACTTCCTTTGGAGTAGATATCTTATATTAATTTTTTTTTCTAAACAAATAAATCAGTTATCTTATGTATTAACTAACACTTCTTACTGCTAATACTACAACTTAAATGTTAAAAAAAATGTTTTCTTTTTTATGAGAACATTATTTTTTAAACACATGAAAATTGGGGACACATCATCCCAATCGAATGGGGAGACTTGATCCTGGTAAAAATTATCCAAGTTTCTATAAATTAGTGTAAACAACTTATATCAAAAGCGAACTGCATATTGAGATTTAGAAGCTTCATTTAGGTAATGTCATTATTAATTAAATGTAAATTACCTTCATTTTGAATGGTTGGTCATTTAAAAGCGTTTGTTTATATGACCAAGTCTAGCATCAATTGCAGAAACTTTTTGGTTTTTTAATGGTAAACAACCACATTATCAAAAAGACATTAGATTTGATATTAATTACTAAATTCTTTTTAAAAAATACTTAATTTGAGTTATCTAAAGGCATCTGTTTTAATGATTAAGGCACCCTTGAATGGGTATCAGTCACCCTTAAATTTAAAAGACTTGATCACTTTTTCAAGTTTTAAAAAATAGTATATTGCTATTCCTAAAATAAGTTTTAGTAACTGAAAAAATAGTACAACAAACAAGACACTGTGGTCTTTAATAATAATTAAAAGTACTTAATTAAAAATTTTGATTTTTTTAAAACAAAAATTAAAAATCTGAAAAACGGATTTTAAAAAAACGAGTCTCCCTACGTTTTAGTAGACATTTTTGTATTTTCAAACATTGTGTCTTTTACATTTAGAAACCAATATATTTCTACTTTAAAAAGATTTATTATATATTCATAATAAAAAAAACCATCCGAATATTTTGTTGCATGGCATTCTTGTACATCCTTTTTATATGCATTAAATTTTGTTTTTTGTTTTGTTTTTAGCAATTGAAGTATTTCGGATTAAACTTTTTTTTTAAAGATTTTCAAAGACTTCTAGTTTCAATGCGTTTAATATTTTTGACGTATCACACTTGTATGTAACATTTGTCGTTTGGCTATGAAAGGGAGTGCCGGAGAGAGCCCTTAAAATAAGCTTATATTTTTTTACGTTATATTATAGATAGAATTTGTATATATATTTACATTATTATATATTTATATATAGAATTATATAAAAGCATAAAATTGCACCAATTACTAATATTATAAATGTGTCTTGCATTAAAAAAATATAAAATTCTTAAATAGTATTATCAGTAAATTATCTGCACTATTTAGTAAAAACAGTACTATTATCAGTACTATTTTAGTAAATACTTATATGGACTTTTAAATACTAAGAGAAAGTCGTGTAAAAGAATAATTATTAAATATATTTTAATATATATTATTTCAATTTCTTCTCAAATAAATTGTAATAGTAGTTTGTAGAAGTTACGATTCATAGAAATGTACTTTAAAAAAAAAAAAATTCTTACGTGTACAAATTTAAAAGAGGTTTTAACTAAAGTATAAAATAGAGTTGGAAACGTTATTGTATTACTATAATTTGAATAAACCGAATAATATGCGATGTCAACTAAAGAAAAAAACACAAGCAAGTTCTAAGAAAAGTAGAACGAAAAAAAGGATTTCAATCCATTTATGTACTTGTGAAAGTCATCAGATAAAAATAAAATATTGAGCGAAAGTGAGCATAGAGAAAAACCCACCCTATTGTGAGTCATGCTACGTATGCTACCTAACCTTCAAAGCTGGCCGTACTTGTGAATGCTGTTTTTCTGCTAGGGTAGTGTATATGCAGAAAAGCACGTTACCGTGATGGCAGTAGCTTGAATCAAATCAAATTCGTGTTAGATTTATATTCTTTTTATTATTGAATGACCACGAACATGGACATAAATAGTTATTTGAATGCTTAATAATTAAGTCTTTATTTATTATATTTTTATGGGGGGACGGGTATTTGTGTATGATTTAGTTAATTATATGAAGTTAGATTTTTAAGAATAGAATTTTTATATTGTTTTGGTATTTTTGTTTTTCTTAAAAAAAATTACTTGTAATCTAATATAATAAAACAAAGAGGTTTTGTGTGGGTAGTGAAAGACTTTCTTATACTGCCCTCATAAATTAGAAATTCTCAAGATAGATTCTCTTTATTACCTACTGCGCACATGAGGCATAGTTTTTTCATATTTGATTTTTTAATATTTTTTATATTTCTTTCTTAATAGGAATAGCATTGTGCAATAATGTAAAATTTCTATTAAACTTTTCTTTTCCTAAAAATTTGAAATTTGAACGAAACTTAATAGAGTTCAGCCACGAGCGAAAATTAAGTATATACGAGTAAAAGCACGAAGGTTTATTTTGAAAGATTTGAATATCATCATTTTATTTCATTTATAGATATAAAATTTTTATTTGATTTTAGCTTCCACACTACGTATATAACGTAAAAAGTGGAAGGTACTGTCCGTCACCCACTTTCATAGACCAAACTACAAATGCTACAGACAAGTGTGATATGTAAAAAAAAATTCAGCGCATCGAAATTAGAAGACATTGAAAATTTCAGAAAAGAATTCGAATTTGAAGTACTTTAATTATTTAAAAAAACTGCAAAATTTGATGCTAATTTAAAATGCATAGGAAGCCATTTTTATTGGAATTAAATCACCATTGCCATTCGCAACAATCGCTTGAGAAACTTTAATTCTTTTAGACAATAAATTAAAATAAATTTATTTTTGAGACATCGATCAGTTTGAAATGACGTCAAATATATTTCACTACGAGATTTTTGTATGTTGATATGAAATGTTTTTATTCTATTTAAAAGCGAGGAATATTACATACTTATTCTTTGAAATATAAATTAATTTTTGCAAACGATAAGTAATAATGATTGAATTTTCGAAATAAAATAAATGAAACTAGCCAAATTTAGCATGTAAATGATTAATATAGAATTAATGCTGTGTTTTGCGCCTTTTTACATGTTAAACACAACTGTTGTGTGGAAGCGGGTTAAGTGACAGATTCTGTTACTAACCTACTTGTTTTATTCAGGATCGGATTTCCTCCAACTCGAATCCAATTATATTTCCAAATTTAATTTGATTGATCTTTACAAATGGTAAGAAATGAAGATATTAAGGAAGATTTAATTGTATAAATAAGGTGTTTGCGCATTCCACTTCATACAAGTAAGAAAAATGTTGCAATTATAGTTTTAATAGATATTCAGGAATCGAAAAGTCGATGTAGTAAGCCTAATTAAACTCTACTATAGAAGGGCGCCAAATTCTTTGCCGAGAGCGCTTGTTTAGGCTTACTACAAAGCGATCGATTGCTTCACTTGGAGAACCGAATTTTGTATTGATTTTTGCTAGGCAGCATCTCCATCTTCTTCTTAACGCTATAGGGAAAACAAACGGCATACTAGGAAAGGAAAATACTAAGAATAAAAATAACTACTGGATGGGACTGGATACAATCGGACATACATTTTTTTTTTAATTAATGCTGATATCAGAATGGGGGGAATTATAATATCTAGGTGAGGTGCTGACCAGTGGAGAGTGGATCAATTAGCATAAAAACTGATATAAAAGTTTATATAAAAAGCAAATCACCGTTATAGGGTACGCCCGTGCAACGCCGGGTTTATAAAGATAGTACTTAAATATTTTAAAATGATACATTTAGTAGAAAATGTGTGAACTAAACAAAAAGTTCTTTCACAAAACTAATAAAACATTAAATGAAATTATTTATATTACTGAAAAAAGTTTTTATTTCTTCGTTTATACTATAAAGTGAGTAAATTTTTATTATGATTCTTAAATGAATCTTTTCCCTGATTTCCCCAACTGTCGAGGAGATGTTCAAGCCATATCTCTCCATTGTCTCGGGTTGACGTGGAAAGACATCACTGACGACCCTCTTTTCGATTTGCACATTCTCAGGATCACACACACCATGGAACTGGTCTAATATTGACCCAGGGATATGTAAAAAAAATCTTTATAGACGGTTTTTTTTTATCTTTGATATTATTTGTTTCATATGTATGATGATTCCAAATTATGTTGTTTAATTAAAAATAAATTCCATCTTAGTGTAATATACTTCAACAATTTCTTAATTGAAACCAACATCTTTAAATATTAAGCTTTACCCCGGTTTTATTATTCGTCGATTATAGTAAAATAAAGTTCGAATGCATGATGGTAGAACTAAACCAGTAGCCTACCATTTTACTATATAATTAAGAATATACCAAAGGCTTTTGAGTTAAATTTAATCAATGCACCGCACCTAATTTAAGTATAATCAATGTACAAAAATAAAAGTAGGACATTATTTTGCGCCGTAGAAGTGAAAGGTGTGGTACGGTATTTCTGAAATTAATCGTTATGTTTTAGTGGAAGGATTTTGAAAACTGTAATGTATTGTGTATGATTTTCCATAAAAACACATCTATTTAACCTGATCAGAGCTTGGATTTGATTAATGAAAATCTTTAGTTTCGTGCAACATAGTTTAGTGCGGAAAGTTCATTGATTAAAATTTTATTTTTAGAAAAAAGTATACTAAGATTTAAAGCAAGTGAACAAAATACCACTCATTTTTAGCCTACTTTTCTTTTTTTAATTCGAAAGAATTAAAAAAAATGAAAAAGTAGGTATTGACATGCGGTCGATGTCCGTCTGTCCGTCTGTCTGTCCGTCCGTACCCCCCTTCCAAAATCGGTTCTATCCATCGGTCCTTAAAAATTCTTTTTTTGTTAGAAAGCTATGACCTCAGATACCCAACTTTCATACTTTTTGTCCGTCTGTCTGTACGTCCGGACGGACATAAATCTACTATCTGTCGGCGAATTTCCCATTGAATTAGCATTGAAATTCAATTTTGAGTCATTTAAATCACTGTAGGTATTGAAATGCGGTCGATGTCCGTCTGTCTGTCCGTCCGTCTGTCTGTCTGTCTGTCCGTCCGTCTGTCTGTCCGTCCGTATGTCTGTCTGTCTGTACCCCCATTTCAAAATCGGTTCTATCTATCGGATCTTAAAAATTCTTTTTTTGTTAGAAAACTATAACCTCAGATACCCAACTTTCAAACTTTTGGTCCGTCTATCTGTACGTCTGGACGGACATAAATCTACTATCTGTCGGCGAATTTCCCATTGAAATTCAATTTTGAGTCATTTAAATCACAGTTGCCAAATCAACAATGGCATGAGAAACTTTATTTATTTCAACATATTTGAAGCAAAATAATATTTTCATGAATAAGTTTGGAATGACGTCATAAAATGTAGCACAATTTGATTCTTTGATTATTCATTAATTGTTTACCAAGAAAGCGGCAAGGCATATTTTTGCATACAATTATGCTTAGTTTTAATTTACATTTCTTATTTTTAATGCAGTTTGGAGTAGTTTCATTACTTTTGTTATTAATAAATATTTAATTGATCTTCGAACTACAAATAAATCGAGCAGAAGATAAATAATATTAAGTTAGTTTGCGAAAGAATATTAAGGAAAATAGTTGATTTTGGGTTTTAGAAGTTTAAATTATAGCTGGATGCTGTGTTTCGATTTTTTTTTCTAATGTGTATAAATCTAGTGTAGAAACGGTTGTTGATGATATTTACTGTTAGGAACCTAGTTTTTTCCCGATTAGAACTTCAGTAAGTATTTAAGTAACAGGAAAGTAGGCTATTTTAGTTCTTTATGAACTTCTTGTTTAAGCTTAAAATTATAAAATTTTTGACAATCACCAATAAGCATTTGCAATAACGAATTGTTTTTTGATGTCTTTTTTTTTGGTCAAAATAAATGCCATCTATGAATTACAGTACAATTCTCAAGTAATGGATTTGCATTTTTCTTGCTCTTTTTTTATGAATTTTTTCACATTAGTAAATTGAAAGCAATATATATTGATATATATTACAACATATTTTTATTTATTTTCCCGATAATTCTAAATAGAAAATGGAACAATTTAAAAATAATCAGGGGTACCTTAAAAGGAGGGATTTCAGTTTAAAAAATTTGATATCGTTATCAAAGGGTCCCTTTGCTTTACTTCACTTTTTCTAACATTAGTAATATCATCTTTCAGACCATTGATGTGCATTCTAAACGACCAAAAGTCTATGTTTTTACGCTAAAAAAAAAACACAATTTAAGGCAAAAGCCTACAGCAAAAACCACTAGTTAACCTTCAACTGCAACAACCCAACCCCGCCCGACATTTATTTACGGATGCTGTTGGCTGTTTCGCACGAGTCAACCCTATTTTGCAGGTGCCATGCGACAAACATGGCACATAAGGGAGGGTCGTGCCACTTCCGCCTAGGCACAACAAAAGGCCTAAACATCTGTTCGAAGCAGATGCGCATAACGGACATTAACGGTCGATGCGCATCCACGGGTGGGGGATCCCGTATGACGTAAAAAAAGTTGGCATTTTTATGTAAAGAATGTTAATAATTTGAGGTTTGAGCTTAAGCTTACACGGTTAAAAATTTTGTGCTTGGTTTCACCATGATATTGGTTCCTAGTAGCAGCAACGGCTGAATGGTGAAACGTTCCACCATATTTTTGGTATTCGGTTGAACCATTTCTCATGTTTTTGTTTCCAAATCCAGAAAAATGGTTCAACCAAACACCGAAAAAAAGGTGAAACATTTCACCATACAGCCGTTGCAGCTACTAGGAACCAATATCATGGTGAAACCAACCAATATCATAGTGAAACCTAGCACAAAATTTTTAACAGTGTAGAGTGACTGCTTTTGATGATTCTTGAGTTTTCTATTAGTGTTAGCATTTGTGGATTTCAGTTTGAATCTTACTATAGAGTTCCTACTTTTGGTGCATTTAGTTTGAGTTTTCTGATAGAGTTCCTGTTTTTGATGCTGGGCCATTCCATGGGTAACTGACTGACATTCGGAGGACGAAATTACAATGTTTTACGAAATAGTGGGACAATTATATAGTTTTACAAATTAGGTTTTATATATTTTAAAAGAGAATTTTCAGCTGAATTCAAATATGGTTTACAATTTTAGATAGCCCTTATAGAAATTGTTAGAAAAATTATTGAAGTTGTGGTAACTGACTGACATATCTGCAACCTTCATTGCCACTTCAAGTTATTCAATATCATTTTCTTCTGAATATAAAAGAGGTGGCTTTTAAAAGTCAGACTTATATTAAAGTCGAAGAAATGAACTATCCAGCACATCAATTTTTATATCAAAATCTTGAGCCCTGAAAAAATACCAGCTTTTAGAACGCCTTGGTAACTGACTGACATAATGGTAACTGACTGACATCTCTGAAATACTTAACATATCTGATGAGTTTAGTTTAGTTTAGTTTGAATTATCATCACACTAGAGCTACACAAGGGCTATTGGTGATGCACGTCGTAATTTAGAACCACAGTCAGGTGACGAGTCGACACCTGAGTAGGCACCCAACGCAACCATTAAGGGCGACATCTTACGCAGCGTTGGGACTTTGGAGGATATTTAAGGTGCACTCCCTCTACATGGGGTATTATTAATCAGACATTTTCGGCTGCACGGGCTGTTTATAGGTCGGCAGTTATTTTAGAGATGCCCGGACCCGAACCTGGAACCTTCCGCTTGCAAGGCGAACGCCTTAACAAACTGGGTACCCCAGCCGCCCATGTCTGATGAGATAAAACCCAAAAATTAGTTGCACATTCATAAAATATGAGAATTAATAAACAACACGGGTCGACACGGAACATACACGGGTCAGTGAGACAAAAAGCGGGACTGTCCTGCTTAAAACTGATCGTCTGTTCACATTAATAAAAAGACCAACATGTGATTGAATCAAACATGAAAGTTGAGTTGTATTATAAAAATAATTTATGCATAGGGTCAATACTGGGGTAATAATAAGTAAATTAATAGCCAGCTACACCTATGTCAGTCAGTTACCAAGTCAAAATGTCAGTCAGTTACCAAGCAATTTTTACCTGTACAAGTTCATTTTTTAAATTTTGTCCCATGTAGTATTATTTAGTACTTATTGAAAACAGAGAATATCTTTTATAAAGATTCTGCAGTCCAAATTTCTATTCTTAAATTAAAAAATTAAAACAAATTTGGTAACTGACTGACATTTTATGAAAGGGTGTAATAAATTTATCCCATTACAAGTAATTTTGCAACTTTTGATTTGGGTAAGAGCATAGAATGTTACTTTACAATGTAGGGAACAATTTAATTAAATTTTTTTAAAAAAAAATATGGAAAGTTTAGGAAAAATTTTTTTCGAAAGCGTAAAAATCTAACACTTAAAATTATGGATTTTTTTACAGTGTTCGTTAAAAAGCAATTTTTCTTCTATAAAAAATATATATTTCAAACAATGAAATTCAGTGTGTTAAAACAGAGATTCCAATCTTTAAAATGGTATGTGACACGAAGTATGTACTTAATTTTGAAATTTTGGTACCGAGGTTGACATTTTCGTGGAATAGCCCTGCTTTGATTTGAGACTTCCCATAGATTGACTGCTTTTGATGCTTTAGTTTGAGGAATCTTCTGATAATGTCTATGCCTTCAGAGTTCAATATAAAACTCGAAGAAGCCGACGAATAATAATTTTTAATTTCTTTTCTTACAAAACTTTATACGAGTAGGATAAAAGTGCATAGAATCTGGAATTCTATTTTTAAAAGTAAAATAACCCATATTTAGCTTCTGTGGGGTGTACAATATCAACGGCAACTCGACAAAAGACAAATAATAAAGCTTTTTGCGCAAAGTAAAATTACAAAAAAACCTTACTAAATAATATCCGACTTTGACATTGTATACTTAGAGCAGTGACGTATCTTCAGTTACGTTAATATGACGTATGGCAGAAGTGTCACTTTTCCCAGTATTATATACAAATCTTATTATTTCAGTAATTGTTTGTATATTCATTCTTTTGATTTGATTGACAATAAATAGTAATTATGGCGACACTGATATAAAATCTAACAATATAACCAGTAATATTCATTGAAAATTTTTTCCAAACATGGAAAAATGTGTTGTAAATTAAATCTCCTTCGAATAAACATGATTTCGTCAGTAAATGGTTTCAAATTCAATTAAAATTACTAATAGCATTAGTAAAAACCAAAATTTATTTATTGTTTTAATTTCAAACTTTCTAATAAATATTCTATTATAACATTCAGCAAAAGTAATATGCAGTTCCTTTTGCGATTTCTTAAAAAACTGAATGCCCAACTTTTACTTTGTCTCAAATATACGTTAGCAATAATATTTTGACAAAGAGATTTTCACTGATGGGAGCGCAAAGTCGCCCTTTCACGAGTTGGTGGTGAGTAGAAAAAATTAAGAGTGTTATTTCGGTCGTACTAAAAGTATTTTGACACTTACATTAGTTGCTAGAACAAAGATATTTAAATCAACATTTGAGCTTGAAATTGAATTTGTTTTATTTACTTTTTACACAGGTTTAAATATGTCAAAAACAAAAGAATACTCAGAAAACTTAAGAACATCGTGAGATATTTTATATTTTTGAAATGCTTTTAATTTTTTACTTATCTGCATTCAGAATGAGCAATCATTTCATTCACAATTATGGATTTTCAACTATGAAATAAACCTCTTCAATTTCTCTTTTTTAAAAATAAAATAATAAAACTAAAAAAATAATAAGAGCCAAATTTATTCATTTAGAATCGCTAGAACTAGACACTGGAATTTTTACTAAATTGCTAGACACAGCTAATTTTCTAACAGACTGTTCTTAGCCAAAACATTGTCTTTGAAAAAAACAAACAGCGAAAGAATCCATTACTTTGATATATTTTTGCAAGCAAACAACTTGACCTTCATTTCCCCTTCACAGACTTTCAATTTCTAAAGATCACCCAATTTAGCAGTAAACCGGTTCATCTATATCACATCACCTCCTGTTGCATGGGACAGAATAAAAAAAAACTTTCAGACGTGGTGATGTTCCATCTGGAAGGTGGTGGATTCGAAGAACTAAAATAGGAGTCTAGTCGAGCGGAGGATTCCATAACAAATATCAAGAGATAGGAATAAAAGAAATAAGAAATGGTTCTTGTACTCTGTTCTTCTGACCAGAAAGCGGCCTATATTTTTATGTAATTATGATGCGTTAGGTATAGGGCATGTACTGCTATAAATTTTCCTTTGTCAAATATATAATCCTAAATTGGCAAATATGTTTACAAGTGGTTTTGTCTACTAACGAGTAAGTGAAGCTTAGATGACTATGGATTGATCAATGACAAGAACATCACATAAACTAAAGACTGTAACGCACAGGGATTGGGGATCAAAACTCCTCCATAGCTATTACAGCCTATATAAAGAGGTGGGAAAAATTTGGGAAACAGTGGTTTTGCAGCTTTTTCAAATACTTTCCAACGCTCAATGGGAAGGGTTCTGACAACCCCTCGGCCACGCACCTGGCTTTTATGCATTTTATGCATATACGCATAAAGACATCCTGAAAAATTGCCTTGTTTCAAGTGACACGTACTTCCTTCCAGCTTTGATTCCTTAACTTTCTTCGATTGGTGCACCGATTAGTACTTTGTTCCCTAGTGACATTGATTCACCAAACGAGGTTCGAGAAAGAATTCATTTTTATTCAGCATTTGTGTTGCCATTCAAGACCTGAAACATGGCCATTGCAAGACAATAAAGAAAATGTCTTAAATTTATCCAACTATTACTCTACAATTTATTGACGAACCTGAAAATGTTTTTTACTAGCCTACTTGAAGGCACATTATTTTTCGAAACCCATTTCTTATAAAGTAACTGTCATTAGTTCTATAGAAAGTTCTCTTTTTATATGAAACTTTTGAATGTCTTATAAGAATGGTGAAACTGCACATTTTCCAAAGTACAACTAAGATATTACTATATTGTCCGGTCCATTCATTGGCGACGTTTGATAATGGTCAATTCAATTAGACGAAGTCGGCAATGAACGGGCCGTATTCTATATCGTAGTTATACTTTGGAGAATGTAAGTTTTACAAGTACACCCATCATGTTTAAAAGTATGGTAATTAAAAGAAAAGTAGTTGCTCACATCATAAATTTGTTGTTAACCTCTTCTTTTTCACTCCCATATAAATTGGTTAGTCTTAAAAGGTTGTTATCTTTTCCTAGATGAATGTGGCTTTTTCCTAGAAATGTTTTTTTTTTAATTTCAAGCAAAAACTGCATGAAAAATTAAAAATTAATATATAAATTGGCATTGTGTACATAGTTTTATAAAATTTTCAGGTTAAAAAAATTTGGCACTTTTATGACCCTTTTTCTACCATCCCTTCGTTCGGTTTGTACGATCCCTTCAGCGAAACTTTCTAAAAATTCTTACATGTATATATTTGTATTGTATTTTATATTATCAACCCAATAGTTTTCAAAATAAAATTTTAGAACTAAAAATATTCCTCTAAAAAAATCTTATTTAGAAACAGAAGAAAGAATAAGCCATAACAAGTACCCTGAGCCGCAATTCCCCTAAAAATAAGCATGGATGCCCCATCGCATGCTTGAAATCTATTTCATTTCCTCTCGTCGGATGTGTGTTTTTATTCCACGGATGGTGTGAGAGGCACATTGGAGCATGTCCGGACCGTAAACCTACATATCCTGCAGCCTTGAGTCAGGACATCGCCACTGCCCTTCACGCACACCTGCCAAGGTTAAGGACAGGTATGCATGGAAAAGCGACGGAAGACGTGCTATTTGTGCGTTGATGTCGGAGAACAGTCGTTTTCAGTCTTCAGACTCAGGACCGTGTGTTAAATTTTTGTCATATGATGCAAGATTTTAAATTGCTGCATTTACAAAAACTGTAAGACCAGCAGCTACTTCAAAATTTTAACTTAAAAGATAGGTAATGCATCCTTATAAAAAATAATGTTAAAATCATTCAACAAAATTGTCCTGTCATACAAGAATTTTTATATCAATGAGGCAATTTTCAGAAACTGTATAAATTAAAATTTATTTATTGATCAGTTAATATTCTTACATCCGAAAATGCCTCCCGATTTCATTTGCCGTCTGATGCAGCAGCCTCTATACATCGTAACACCATACGGCCCTGTTCGGACTCTTTGGAGGGTTCGTCTAATACAGAGTACGCTGTTATCAATAGGTTGAATTATCGTCGCACTACAGTTACACTTAGCGACGGAGTCATAATTTAAAAGCACAGTCAAGTGAAGAGCCGGCACCTGAGTATGCAGCCAACGCAACCTCTTATGGCGACATCGTTAGAGGTGTCCATATTTAATTTGCACTCTCTCTACACAGGGCATTATTTGTCGGGCTTTTGGCTGCACAGACAGTTTATAGGGTAGCAGTAATTTTCACAATGCTCGTATCCGAACTCCGAACTTGGGACCTTTCTCATACAAGGCAAGCGCCTTACCGTTTGGGGTCCCCATCCCCAGAGTACGCTCAAAAAAGCTGCCATAAGCGTTTCTGAATTCATGGAGCAGCCCTACACACCTCCTGTAAACAAGGCCTCTAGTGTGATGTGGTCAGAGTAGTTCACTCTGACCATAATCACTTACCAAAAAAAGTTGGCGAATTGTGTCTTGGCATTGCTTTTCGCCTTTGTGATTTGTTAAATCGGACTACTTCAACCACGTCATTATTTGAGTACAGAGGCCTATTATAAAGCAGGTGTAGGGCAGCTGTGGTGAAGTAATTTTAAGAAGCGTTTCCAAAAACTTTTGAAGCCTCTTTCTGTAATATTCAGAAAAAAAATTGAGCATTTAAGAAATTCTTTTCAATTTTTCCATCCTTTTTTCCCGTATCTGGATTTATAAGATGACTGGCAATAGGTGAGATTCTAACCACCCACACTACTGAGAAAAATTAATCCAGAGGAAAACGTCGTAACATCCGTCACAGAGTTAACCTTTTTAAAATCTCAGTGAATATAACAAGAATATTTTATTTTGGACAATAGTTGAAAAACGACAACCGTTACTTCTTGAACATCTAAATGAAACGACGTCCTCTAAATGGACAAAATCGCCTCCGTGGCTTGCCGCGTGGGATGGCTGATTCCTTCTCTACCTACGGATGCAGATTCCACTGATCAGGTTTATTACTTCATTTTTGCACCGAAGGAAGAAAAGAGGCAAATGTCCACAGCTATCAGATGGCACTTCGGTCCTTTTTCTGGTAAGGCCAGATAATCCACTCTCACAGGTAGATGAATTGCTAGGAATTCGAGATTGCATCGGGATAGGGATAGTTAAAAATGGAAAGCTTGTTTGTTAAGAATGCTTGGTAACACTTTGGGGTGGTAATTATTAGTACATACCGTGCCGCAAATATATTTATTCTTTAAATGCCGAGGCAATTACCTAAGAACACAATTGAAGTTCGCATTAATGTAGATGAGTCATTGGTAATATTTGTCAGGTAGTAATTATTTGCAGATTATTTTAATCTTTTGAGACTCAGTTGAGTTTTAAAGACAAATAATCTCTATTTAGCGTGTCAGAGAGTACAAGAGAAAATTCAAGAAATTTAAAATACACAGGATTTTTTTTAAAAATAATTTTGTTCATTCAAGATGTTATAGTGATTTTTAATCATTTTATAAATGATACGAATTAGTAATTTTAGAACACAGAAAAAAGTTTTTCAAATATTTAAAATACCTAATTAAAAAAATATCTTTAAAATTAAAAAAAATAAAAGTAAAAAAATTCGGTTAAATTTTTATCTTTAAAAAAAACTTAACATACATTATTTAATAATTATAATTCATTTATATGTATGCTTAATCGAACAATTCTTAAAGAGATTTGAGAAATACCTTAAAACAGAATAATCAAACTCTTTTCAGATTTGCACAAATGGGACTAAAATGAATATTTACACGTTTTCAGTAATTTCATCTGACATTACTCTGGTAAATTAAACCAACCATTTACATTATTTAATATAGTATTTTAAAGGAAAGTTAGAAAGCAATTGTATGATAAATACTACTCAATAACAAAAGCACTACAATAATGTAATATCACTTGTTCGTAACAAATTTTTTGAAGTAGATCTGGAGTGAAATACGTGTGACAGAGTATTATTCTCAAAACCCCACTGTTTCCGAAATTAAATCTTAACACGTTCTCTCCGATTCCAAACACGTTTAAAGCCGAACACATTCATTTCTACTGTTGACTTTACAAATAAAATTATTCAAATCTAGAAATAATAAAAATACTATCTTTATTATATTTTTAAGTAGTGTTACTAACTCTCAAATCGCGACATCGGAGATTCTGGAAGTTAGCCAAAGCTTATGGGCCAAGGCACACTCCGTAAGAAAACGACGAGTAATCTCTATTTAGCGTTTCCCGCCCGTGTTATGAATGTTTAATGCCGGACACCGCATCCCGGATTGCCTCTCATTGATTGTTCCAGCATCCCTCTGCCGTGGGTTGAAACCACTGCAACTGATAAATTACCCAAAATTACATTTTTATACTTATATTATCACAATTATACTTTTTCTACAAAATAAAGTTTGGTTTAATGAAAAAAAACGCAATTGACGGAAATTTATCATAATTTTGATAGTTTAATAGCTGAATTCGGAGGAAAAGCCTTGAGCTGGGGGTTTGGGTTCGATTCCCGGGTAAGGGTTGGTTGTGAATTGTACCTATCTCAAGTATTGTAATTTAGTGAAAATCGGTTAGGCTGTGTGTCATAATAAACTATTAACTATTAAACTACTAATTCTCAATTTACGAGCATGAACCGTTTTCTAAAACTCTCTATTAATGGTTCCCAGTAGCTTCAACGTTTGCATGTTGAATTGTTTCAAGACATTTTCGGTACTCGGTTTACTTCTACACCATCTTTCGTACTTACTTCTGTTAAGTCATTTTTCTTGCTTTAGAAACCAAAACCTGAGAAAAAGTTCAATCGAATACCGAAAATTCTGTTAAAAATTTTACCAAACCGCCGTTGCAGCTACTATAGGAACCATATTTTT
The DNA here is from genome assembly GCA_019343175.1 of Oedothorax gibbosus. Lineage (NCBI taxonomy): Eukaryota > Metazoa > Arthropoda > Arachnida > Araneae > Linyphiidae > Oedothorax > Oedothorax gibbosus. The sequence goes on from CM033272.1 coordinate 11,490,695, forward strand.
AATGAAACAAATAGCTAATATTTTAACAGTGCAGTTAAAACCGCTTTTCTCGGATACCTGCTCTCAATGACGCTACTATGGAAACGTGTAAACGTCAAAAGGATTTCTTCTTTTGATTTCAATTCGTCATGAGTTTTAATGGCCGAGTTGGTATGGTGCATCACTTGTAATTTAAATATTTCGTGTAAGAGTTGCACTGGACGCCAATCCGTTTCTCGAATTCAAAAAGTTTCTGTTTATTTAACGAGACAAAATCGTATTTTAAATGGAATTTACCGCATTTAATAAAGAATTTTTTTTTTAAATTTCACGGTTTTATTCTGGCAACTAAGTTGCCCGTTTAAAACTGTAAATTAAAAGTGTCTATATGTAAATTGGTAAAAATGTGATCTATGAAAAAAAAATAGGCATACGCCACGAACTTCCCAGCTTAATAGCCTAAAAGCGAAATAGCTAAAATAGCTTAGTAGGTAAATCAGCTTAATAGCTTTTCAACCTATTTATAAAATAAGTTGGAATAATTGGGATAACGGAATAAAAATAGGTTTGAATAGTATTAGATTCGTTTTGAGAAAAGTATTTACACGCACACTTTTCTCAAAACGAATCAAATATTATTTGCAACTATGCCAAAACTAAACGGATGATGTTTCCTTTCCCGGACTTGTGCGCATGCGCGGAAGATGCCGGGACGTTTCGGACTCGGAGGCTTGAGAGGAGAGGCCGTTGGCCCCATGCGGTTATTGATTGATATCGATACGGGGATGGGGGCGGTTGAAAAAAGTTGATTCAGGACTTTGGAAAAGTCCCCCCCCCCCCCTAGTTTAATTGTTTGAAGTTTGGGGGAAAGTGTGGAAAAAGTGAGTGCCTGATGGTTTTTATCGTTTCCAAACTTGCGTTTATTAAGAAAGTATAAGTCGTAAAGTTTTCAATAAATATGTGTATATATTTATTCAAAAATTCAAAATTATTCAATCAATCTATTGCTTAAATACTAAATTCTGCCCTTTTTTATTGGCACAATGTGCACGGAGAAACTTTGGAACTGGAGTATGCCAATTAGTAATCTCACAATAGTTATAATACTTTTGTAATTTGAAGAGATTAAAGTTAAAGTTGTCTCAGTCTCCGCCCAAAAATTAAAAACATTCCTTTTATAATAGAAAATGGGAGAAAATGATTCAGCCAAAGCTCTAAATCATCCATAATTTTGTATCATAGAAGTTCAAATTAAAAAAAAAGTTTGGGGTTGTACAATTAAAATTATACTATAAACGAGCAATAACTTTATATTAAATTCGAATATACTTGAAACAATTCATCCACTCATTTCGAAAATTTTCAAAATCTAATTCGAAGATTTTTAACATAATAAGATAATTGTTAATAATCAAATTATTGATGTTTTTATTAATAATATAATTTTGTAGGAACTTTTCTATTGCTAGAAAAATAATTACTGACTATTTTAAGAAAAGGAGGGGGGAGGGCGCTGAAGTTCTATGGCCCCTCCCCGTGGATCCACTAGTGCCTACATCCATCAAGAAAGTCAAGACGAAGATTACTTTAATTTCGACGATTTTTACAAATTTTTACATACCTACACATGGTGAAACATTTCCCTACACAGCCGTTTCAATTACTACTACGAACCATATTTTTGGTGAAACTAAGCGCCAAATTTATAACTGTGTTTTTTACTTTTCTGCTTCTTATTGCCAGGAGGTTACTGTAAGAACTTCTTACAATAACCTCTTGGTAATTGGATGACAAAATAAAGCAGTCCATTTCTTATATTTATTTTGTATACTTGAATTTCATAAATAGGATTTTTATGGCTGCGTAATTGTTATTTCCACTAACTATAACGACCTTCACTTCCCAAATGTTCCCCAAAACACGAAGACGGCGATTGTTCTTAGTTTCAGCGCTTTTTAAAGTGTTACATTAAATATATTTTAGAATTGGTATTGATATGCATATCCAATGCGCTTCTTAAATAATTTATCTGCAACTGAATACATCCTGTGTTTCTAAATTATTAATCTGCGAATGAGTAATGAATGATACTTAATAATATCTGTCATCCTTCACCGTTACCACCATTATCCTTTCCAAGTTCAAGATTTATGCGTGTGCTGCCATCCATCAAGTAAGACGATGATGGCGATCCTTCCTACATGTTGTGATTCTTACATATAATCTAGCTTATACATCCGAATTTAAGAAATACGATTATTTTTAATCGGCGGTTGCATACTTCCCCCAACTATAGCCACTGTCACTTAACAGAGTGTTCCAGGTCTATCAGTCATCAAGTACACGAAGACAGCGTTTCTTCCTAAAGGTTATTTAATTAAATACATTTTAGAATTTGTATATTGATATGAATAGCCCTTGTGATTCTTAAATAATTTACCTGCAAACAAATGCAAGCACTTAAATAATTTACCTCCACTTAATAATATTTTTCCATCTTGCGCTGTTACCACCTTCACCTTCATCCTCTCCAAGTTCAAGATTTATGCTTGTGCTGCCATCCATCAAGTAGACGATGATGGCGATCCTTCCTGCGAATAGAATAATAAAAAAAAGTGGTGGAACGGCGAAAGTGGGAAAGTAAACATCTTCCCTCCAGGTCACACATTCTTGCCTCACGTTTGGTCTGGTGACCTCCATTTTGCCATTGCTCCCTTGACACTCACTCTCGCTCTTCAAGGTCAAGCCGTTCTCTTTCCCAGCGACATCTTAGGTAAGGTTCTGGAACACTTGTTCTTTCTTCTTGTCAGATGCCCTTCAGGATCTTCACTAATTACACCTTCCATCGCGGATCGGGGATCCGGATCGGCGAAGGATAAACATTCTTTTGTTTGTGGATTAGGCTTAGCGATGTCTGAAACTTTGTCTTCCTTTGTTGTTCTGTTCTCGTAGGAAAGCCATTATCGTTTGGCGATCGATTTTTTTAAACGATACACGAAAGAACAATACAATATAATGGTTCTAGTATTTTTGGTGTGTTTTCTTAAAAGTTTTAAATTACCGTCACATTATTGGTGGAAAAAGTCAAAAGCTAGTTGGTCCAAAAAACAGTTTAATTTTTTAAAAACAAAATATTGACGAAATCTGAGGTAGTGATGGTAAAATAAAATGAATATTGAAAAACTCTTTACTTTTACCTCTGCGAGGGCTTTGCTAAGAAAATTGTTTAATTACGCCTAAAATCACTATTATTTTTAAGGAGAAAAATGTGTTTTGCAGTGGGTAAGATGACGAAGAGACAAATTAAAAGGAAAAACTGTATCAGAAAAATCCAAAGAAAAAAATAACTTTTCCCTTCGTTTTCCAGATGTTGTAGTTTTGTTTGGCGCGTAGGCTTAGATGATGCCCCGAGCCTTCTGTATTTATCAATGGACTTTATATGATAATTGCAATATAGAGAACACACTATAATTGCAAGCCATCCGGTCTTAATTTTTCTAGATCCACCCCCAATATGGCTACTCGAAGTAAAAAACAGCTGACAAAAAAGTTTGGCAGCTACATCAAAAGAATTGTGGTGGAAGTTAATGACTGTGAAAATAGTTGTGAATATGGCTGGCTATTGTAAAGTAAATATATTTTATCCAATGTAAACTTGTTGCAAAATAAGATTTGTAAAAATGATGAAAAGTATTCTGATGACCCATATTAGAGTTATACAGATACATTAGAGTTATAGTCTTAAAAAATTTTAACAACTGAAAAAAGAAGCTACTTGGCTTCAGCAACATATGTAAAAGTTGGGCTTAAAGCTTAAAAGGCAAATTTAAGCTTCAAATTTTTCTCTTCGGCTTAATCAAAGGCAAGAAAACCAAAAGTGAATGAATACTTCATCGTTTGTGCAATTTATAAAAAATCAATTCATCGAAAACAATTAAATATGGTGAATTACAAATAGAAAATAGTGTTTTCGGAATCGAACTCTTTCCTTCTCTTATTGACCTCTTATCTTCTTACCCCTGAAACGTCAGAGTTATAGAAAACTCTATTTTCAATCTACTGCTCTCAAAAAAGTCTATGCTGGAATGATTTGCAGTGAACTTTGACATTAGAAAACCAGAACAGGTTCCAAGTCTTAAAATGTTATTGTTAAGTTTCTTGTATCTCCTGTTAATGAGAAGGAATTCCATTTACCTAACCGAATTCGTCACCCTTCAACATTTTTCCCTAAGCATTATTTTTATTATGCATAAATATCTGTAGCAAATATTTAATTGATGGGTTTTTTTGTGGTTGTGTGTTTTTGATCTAAATGAAAGTTCCATGATTTTAGGGTTTTGAACAGAATAGGGTACTTAGCCTGCCCAGATTTGTTTCAGTAATCAAAGTTTTAACTATGAAGTCATGATAAAATTTTCATAAATCATATTTATTTAAGTTATTTTCATTTGGAAAAACTATAAAAAAATACCTATTCGGGTAGTTTTTATAGCTAAATAGTTGAATAACAAACTTAATATAAAAGTAAACTGTACAACAAAATGCAGTAAGTCTGAACACCCTACGTAACTTTAACTTTTCAAAGTTCTAATGCAGTTTTTCTGTTTAAAAAGTTCCAAGTTCGAAATAAGTGAAAACTTTTTAATTAGAAAATAATCAAAACTATTTTTCTAAAAATCGAAAGAATCAACACTGAATTTAAGTCAAGATACTAGTCTTTACTTCATTTTTAATAGCTATTTAAGTATTTAAAACAATAGAAAAATGCTTAAATACTTAGCTACTATAAAGAAATCTCGTAACATAGTTTAACTACATTAAAAAGTATACCTTGAGATGAGAAAACACATTCTAATAAAGGATAGCATAACACCCAAGTAATCTGTTAGTTAAAGCTACTAAGAAACAATGCCCCATCGGTCATTAAAGACACCATGAATAGAACAAAATGATGGCAACGTACATCATTAGAATAATGAATGAGAGGAAAGTGCATTCATTATATCTAGTAAACATTTAATTACTTTACCTGGGATAAAGCGAGTTACTTTATTACTATTCTGCTAATGAAATTGTTTATGGTGTAATAATCCTTTTTTTTTTAATAAAGAAAATAATTAAATGCTCTATATTGCAAAGAGTAAAATATATTAAGAAAAAATTGTTTAATAAAACCTAGTTTAAAAATAAAGTACTGAAGTTTATTGGTAAATTTCGAAGATACAGTGTATATTCTCTAAACTATATGTGCAATACAGTTTCTTCTTCTTGTTTATTAACTAGTAATGATTATTATTTATTTTAGTATTTTAAATGTAAAAAGTTAGCTTGTATACAAATGCGCTTTAGTTTTGAAAAAAATACTTTTGTTCAGAGAAGCTAGTTGTCTAACACAATGGACAATAAAAGCTCTTTATTTCAAGCTTTATACCAGAGGGGAAAAAATAAGGCTATATTCGTTAATATTTTCATAATATATTAGTGTAACAGGGTTTAAATTTCCCTTCACTGCAAGTCACAATCTAATTGTGTGACTGCTAGACCAAAATCGTTTAGTATATGTCCATAAACAATGCATTAATTTCCTAAAATGTTGTTAGAGCAATTATAAATTATTTTCACTTTTTCTATTTACACCAACGAATGACAGAATAATTACCATAATCATATGAAATAAGACTGATAATTTCCTCACATATCTTCATAATTTCTCGTTCACCCCCTTCATTAAAACCCCCAACCAACAATAATAAAAATTGACCAAAAAAAGGAACGAAAAATCCAATTTTAGATAATACGAAAGAGAGAGAAAGAAGAAAAAGCCGAGCGGGCGAAATATCGGAGGAGAGAGAGCGTTCACATCCCGGCTCCTTTCATTCCCCAATTCAAGGTCACTTTACGCTGCGCATTTCAAGATCAAAACCAAGCAAAAAGATTTCAAGGGATGCTAACCTCGCAGCCGCTCCACACACAAAGACACTACAGCGCCGGTTGTCAGTCAGGACTCGCTCCGCCTACATTACGGTTCCGCGGCCAATCATATTTAAACCTGGGTCCCCCACCCTTCGGTGAGTCTTTCACTGCAGTGGCGCCAAATAATTTTACCAGAATTAAGGAGTTATCAACATTTTGGCCACTTTTTAAGTTTTGTTCGATATTTAAGTAATGATTTTTTATTTATAAAAGTATAATCATAAAACACATATAAGATTAAGTACTAAATATTAAATATAGTACTACATAAATTTATAACTTCGTTTTTAGTAGAGCCGACTATTTTATTGGCGATATTTTTCCTTTGTGCTTGGCTGTTTCGAAAATCCCCGTTTGGCGCTTCCACTCGCCAAACCCTTCACTGACGTCAGATTCCATCTCTGTGAACTGAGAAGTGTAGTTTTTAGAGGCTGGGAGGATCGGGATATTATTCGAACGTCGTGGATCTTCAGAGAATGGTCTTTGATCGGATGCCGCAGGAAGCAGTCGCGTTCTAGAACTTCTCCCCATCTTCTTCTCCTCGACTTCTGCTTGCATCGGTGTTATTTTTGTACCTCGGACAATGCCAGCGAGTATTTTTAACGACATGGAAACCCTCAGCGGCAACGTTCTCGAAGACCAGCGGGCTCTGCAGTTGGCCATGGAACTCTCTCTCTTCACCCTGGGCAATGAAAGCGAGTCCGGCTACAGTTCAGGGGGTTACGAGTCCGAGTCCCGGAGCAAGAAGAGCCAAAATACGACCGAGTGTGTGCCGGTTCCCAGTTCCGAGCATGTCGCCGAAATTGTCGGCCGACAAGGTGAGTGACATATCCTGTGTATTTTTAAGTTTTTCAATGAATCATTGTTGCTATTTTTTGCCACGCGCCCCGATGGGCATATCCGTGCGCAGTAAAGGCTGATTTTGTAGCAATCGACCAATTGGGTATCAATTTAAGTAACAATGTATCTATTTCGGTTTTCAGTTTTATTAATAAAAGTTTGCCAGGTACTATGAAGAATTTTATCGTTATTTTGTCGCGTTAAAAGTTATCATTTTATTAGGGTAACATAAATATCGATAAGTTATTTGATTTTGTATTACAATTATTGATTGACTTTATTAGATTATATGCATTTTCATTAATTGATTAAATTAAATTTAAGCAATTCGTGTAAATTAAATGCAACTAGTCCTAAATTTTTATCAATTTTTTCTCAATCATAGTTTTAGTGTTATTTATGGCTTTTAACCTATAATTTAAAATAGGTTTATATGCATTCATTCTCTATTCACAACAGGTAGTAGATGTCTCAAGACATCTACTACCTGTTAATTGTGAATAGAGAATGAATGCATATAAACCTATTGAAATTGTATAACATGTAAAAAAGAAGTTAACTTGCACCACATAAAAACATTTTCGGATGCTAAAATAAAAATGTTTTAATATACCTAATATCTCTTTGGCTATAATAACTGAAGTAAAAGCAAGTTATTTCTGTGTATTTTTAATACCTTTGTGTTATGAATACTTGTTCTATAAAAAGTGCATTTTGTGACGTATCATTACGCTTTGATGTACAAAAAACTACTGTTATGGAAAATTATAAATTAAATATTATAGCTAAATGTTCCATGTATCTGATACTTGACAAATTATAAAGAATATATAATGAAATTTAGATCTGATCTGTAATGCATATTAGTATTATAGTATCATCGCCTGTCTAACTTATAAACGCTTTAAAGAAGTTCAGGTATAAAAAATTAAATTTTAATTACAAATACTTATTGTTTACTTTAAAATTGCTGTAAAATACATGTCCAATTAAATTTTTTATGTTACTAGTATTTTTAATATGTATTTTAAAAGAATGTACTTTTCTGAATGATTGTTGGCTATTAGTAAACTAAATAAGGTTGTTAATTGTACTATTAAAAAGTAAATTCTCATATACCCTTTACTATGTGTATTTAAATATCTGAATTTTTTATTTTAAAATCTTTAGGTTTCCCTAATAAATATCTTGATTTCTCCTAGTTTTAAACTTTATGTCGCAGATTCGTAGTTCTTATACTTGCAGTAGTATATATGCAAACTTTGTCAATAAAGTATTACAATATAGTTAGTTGATTATACAGATATTGTGTTTTAAAGACTATACTCTCCATTGAATACATATTTTATATTCCAGGTTGTAAAATAAAAGCTCTCAGAGCAAAAACCAACACTTATATCAAAACCCCTGTTCGAGGCGAAGAACCCGTATTTGTGGTAACCGGTCGAAAGGAAGATGTGAGTGCGGCCAAGAGAGAGATTTTATCTGCAGCTGAACATTTTAGCCAGATAAGGGCTCAGCGGAAGAATAACATGAATGGCTCTTTGGCTCCAGGCCCCAACTCCAGCATTCCAGGTCAGACAACCATTCAAGTTCGAGTACCCTATAGGGTGGTAGGCCTCGTGGTGGGACCCAAAGGGGCGACCATCAAGAGAATCCAGCAACAGACAAACACATACATTGTCACTCCTAGCCGAGAAAAGGAACCTGTTTTCGAAGTGACAGGCCTCCCAGAAAACGTGGAAACGGCACGAAAAGAGATCGAAGCCCACATCGCGATGAGAACGGGCGGCCTGCCAGATTCCTCCGGATCCAGCAGCAACTCTAACTCGGAGGACGACGATTTTCACGTCAACGGCATCGACCGTGTCTTCAACACGGGAAGTTACTACAAACCCGATTTTGGCCATGCTAGTCCGCCGATATCTCGCGATAGCAATAACATCCTGTCCTCTCGGGCGCAGGACATTTTCACATTTCCCTCCGACGTAGGCTCCCCGAAAATGACGGACATCTACTCGTGTCCCCCCGGCTTCACCGGGTTCTCCAACGGCTTTGGACTGTACGACGTCGACGAAGGCCTCGGCGACTCGCCCACCTTCGAGCAGGCCGTCTTCCCGACCTCCACCGGGGTGTGGTCCGACTTCGGGCCCCTCCACCGGGGCACCGTGTCCCCCCTGTTCGGCACAGCTGCCACTTCCGGCGGCAGCCCCCAGCGGAGCAACAGCCTGGGCAGCGCCGATTCTGGCCTCTCGGACCCGCTGCTCCTGGACCACCCACCGGCCCGGCGGATCCGCAGCGACCCGGTGGTGGACTTTCCCGCCGTAAGCACTGTTCTTGCTGATTGCTTTAGTAGTAGTGTGTACTGCGGCAACCCCACTAATTGTGCTTCTTCCCCAACAGAGTCTGTCCCACCTCTGAGCGGGAAGTCACGGGACTGTGCGGTGTGTTTCGAAAGCGAGATTGTGGCAGCCCTCGTACCGTGCGGCCACAATATGTTTTGCATGGAATGTGCCAATCGCATCTGTGAGAAAGCCCAGCCAGAATGCCCCCTCTGTCAGCAGCAGGCTCTCCACGCTATCCGTATCTACTCCTAGGTTGAAGTTTGTTTCTGGTGGAAAGGCAACAGCTGCTGGATTGGTACAGTCCACGTGTAATCTGTTAAACGTACAAATTAGGGGTAAATAATAAATTGGACTGACAAGCATGCATGGGAAAAACTGTTAGCATGTGCTTTTTTCATTTCTTTGTAATCTGTGCCCACCGATTTATCTTATTTTCCTATGAACGAGCGGCCGGTAAATACACTACTTAAATTTTTTAATATAGGATGTCTGCTCACTCGATCCAACAATGTAAAATAGTATTAAATTATAAATATTTTATTCTTTCATGTGAACTTTGTATTAGACATTCGAAGGAACTCCTTCTAAAGTTGATTAAAAAAGTGTATAGGATTCATTATAGTTTGATTGAATAATTGCACACTCTGTTCTGTAATTCTGTGTTTAGTGTTGAGAATGTTTTTAGACGCTTCTATACTTAAATATATATTAGACATTTAGTGTTTCTATATAATCCGTTTTGTGATCTGCATAGGATGTTGTTAGTTTATTTCTTTGTGAAAGTATTCCTATTTTTCATGTTTTATTATTTTAATATGTTTCTAGCTTTTGTTTTTATTCTTTTAGTTTTAATATGATATTACTTTATACTTAAATGATGAGCTATTAGGTAGGGAAAAATTATGTATTCAATTTATATATCGCATCATAGTTTAATTGCATTGTTATTTTCATAGTCCATATATTTTTTGTTGAAGTCTTCCATTTGTTTGCACAAAGAGCTTGTCTTCCTTTTATTTATATTTTGTTATATTATTTTTATTTTGCTTTATAGTATTAAAAATTGAATTTTAGTAAATAGTTAACCAAAATTTCAAATTGTATATTGTTTAGCGATGTTGCATAATGTAGAAAGTATCCCCTTTAATGTATTATAAGGTGCTTTCAAGAATACTTATGGGTATGACCAAATCTTTCACCATCCCCCTGATATCATCACACAAAGGCTTAAAGTAAGTGAAATATTTTCTTAAAATATGGAGCTATATGTACTTAGCTTTACATAAATATATTGTGTGCTCGATGCAGTAAGCTGTTTTACTAATAAAACTGTTTAATATAAAAAAAAATAATAGTATGAATGATAATTTTGTATCCTAGTAGAAAAAAAGCTGATGTCTGTGGTGACATGAGTTCTTTTAATACTATAGCACAAAAAATCTTTCTACAAATTTGTTTAAATATAGTACATTTTAGCTGCTTCAAGTTTTTTTTCTCAAATTTTAAAACCATATTCTAGACTGAGTACATACAATGCTAGAATTTAATGATAATTGTAATAATAATACATGTATTTAACATTGACTACTTGACTAATACATAGCTTTCTAATATGTCTCATTATTAACTTTGCCAATCAGTCGGGTATTTCTCACCAAATAGTTAGGCTTCACAATACTGGTTAACATATAGCTTAATATGCAGGTGCTTTTTATAATATTGATGCAAAGTACACAATTTTACTTGGAATATTTTTTATCGGTTTTATTAATGAGCAGTACAAACTCTCTTTACATGGTGTTATCCAGTGTTTCCTAATCCATGGTCCATTCAGAGCCGTTTGTGGTCCGTGGAACTATTGAGTGACCATTCAAAAGTACTGTTACATGAATAAAGTAAAATATGTCCAAAAGATAGTGATTGCCACAAAATTTTAATAAAAATTCAAAAATTAATGCAATTTCGGAGAAAATGGTATAGTTTTCAAAGCTATGCAACATATTGGCTCATTTTCTGCTGAACCAAATTTAAAATTTTGGTATTTATATTTGAAAGCAATACAACAACATGTGCTACAACGACATACCTTTTTACTTAAAAAATACCTATTTATAAAAGGACATTTCTGCTATACATGATATTTTAAAGTATTAGACATTACAGGCAAATGTTTAATAGTACTTTTTGTCCAAAATTCCACGGACCATTGGGTACGCAGCATTAAATTGAAAGTGGAGAATCTCTGGTTTAATCAGAAAATTCTCTTCTCTCATATTTGGCTGATCAGGGCCTGCTCGATGTTCTTCCATGTGATTGCTTTGGTCATATTCTGAGCTACAAACAGGATGCAATACTTTGCCTACTTGTTTTGTACATTGTGGTTTTGCCTGTTAGCTGTTGACAGATATTTTCTCATTGTGATTTACATACCACTCATGAGCAATCATATGATACCTATATATATATTCCATCATGCATCCACATGTGTGTCCCCTAAGTGTTTGCAATAAATAGCATAACCATTTCACATGGTGAAATATCTTAGTGTATATATATATATAAATAATTCTATATATATGCCCCTCATGGGACTGGCTCCAGAAAAGATAGCCATGTGTTATAGGCTGCCTTGCGGTTGCTTAAGGGGGAATGAGCAGGTCACCAAATCAAAATGCCTCTTTGTTAATCCAATGGGAAATCATAACTTTCTAAGCCATGTTTCTCTGTCTGCATTGAATATCTTTGATGACTATTTTTTTTATATGATTAATGTAGCTGACGTACAGAGCTCTATATACTCCCACTTTTTCAAATTGGTTCGAATATTTTTCAATAAATAATTTTACAACTAAATATTGGAACCAATTTTAAAAAGTGAGATTAGAGAACCCTGTAAGTTATTTTCATTTATCATATAAAGATGTTTGTAAAACTATTCAATACAGCCAGAGTAATGTAGTTTAGAAAATATTTTTTTTACATTAAATTTACAAAGAGGCACTTTGGTTTGGAGACCCTGTGTACATTCCCCTTTAAAAGAAAGTTGATATAGCTGTGTTATTGCTTGGGTCTTGTTAGAAGTGATACAGACGTCCATGGAAATGGACACGTTGGTATATTGGCCAATGGTATAGAAGTGATACATTCAGAAAAAATTACTTGTAATTATATTAAAATCTTTAATTTGATACTGTTCTGGAAGTGCTTCAATATATACTTCATTCTCTCATGTGACTATAAAATCGAATTTTCAGTTCTGTCAAGTGTAATCAGTGGTGTCAAAAGGTTGAAAAATAGTACAAAATCACTATTATAACTAATATTATATTCACAAAAAAATATGCCATTTTAGGTTTTCATTTTTTTGCTATTTATTTGATGGGCACAGAATTATTTTTTTATTTGAAAACAACTAATTAAATTTTATATTCAGTTTCACTTTTTTAATGTAATATATTAAAAATAAAGTATTGCTTTCCTTTTTCACAAAAGAGTTTAAGAAAAGATCCCCTTAGGATAGGTTGTTGGCTATTTAAGAAAGGAATTATGCAATGAATATTTGCTCAAAACCCTCTGAAGAGATTTGGGTATTATCGAATGCCCTCTCTTCCTAACATAAGCAATATAGGTTTAAAACCACCCCCAATTTCCTTTCTTAAAAGACATGCGAAACTCAACGTATAGAGTTTTAGACTTTCTAATAAAATATACCAATAATTTTTCACTTTTGCACCTCAAGTTTAAATAAGGTATTCTAGTAACTATTTTTATATAGAAAAACAATTTTTTATTCTCTATTCATAAAAGTAACATAAAAAAGTATTCCTTGACACCATTGTATTACAGTTTCATCTAACGTATTCTTCAAAGTAAAAACTTTATGTGTTTTTCAAGCATTTAGCTGTTGACTTGCCTTTGCAAGCAATTTTTTATTGTAGTTTCTAAGCTAATATTTTATTCTTGTAATACAATTCGACAACGAGTGAATATCTGAAAGAGCATATTTTTAAACTATCTCTCTCTTGCATCTTTTCTCACTTCTCATATCTACACCAAAATTTTGAAGGAAACATTTTTTTTTTTTTAGTTTTGTTGTATGAAGGGTTTATTTTTCTAGAGGCCTAACTCTGCTTAAAAAAATAGTTATTTGCATTAATTATCCATTAACATTTTTATCTTTGTTTAAATAAAAATATCACAACCATAGACTGCTTTTAGTACCCTAATAAGGACTATTAAGTGGACATGAATTTCCGAAAACTTACTTCCACAATGTTAACCTAATGAGAAATTGGATAGTGTTTCATAAGTAGTATAAACAAATGTTTACCTAATGTTTTTAACTTGCTTTTATGCTTAGGTATTGATAAGCCCCAAAAGCATTTAAAAATTAATAAGTGGAGTTGGACCAATTTTAAAATAAGCACTTGCTACAAAGTAGGTTTTTAACAATCGCATTTTATACCGCAAAATATATTAGGGATTTTTGCAGCTATTATTTTTTATGTTTTGTTAAAGTTGCACCGAAAATAATAATAATTACTATAAGAAATTATTAGGTATGTTTAACTTAAAAAATATTCTCATAATGTTTATATCTACATTATTGTCCATTGATACTTGTGTAGCTTTTATTAGAATTTTAACAAATAAATTTTATTCAAGGACCTGTAAATTGGTAAATGTTACAAGAATGGCTTTCAGTGTTAAGTATTTGAGAGTTCAGTATTTTATGTTTGTGACAAAGTGAAATTAATGTTTGTAAAAGCGTTTCTGTCCTATATATTCTGTGTGAATTCTATATTTAATGCACTTCGGTCATGTGTAAAGTATTGATAGTTATTACTTGTTGTATTTGCTTGTCATAATTGATGTATACATAAATATATATTACTGTTTTCAAATGTAATTCTATTAATTGCATAAGCTATAAGGAAAAAGTCAATATTAATGCTTTTATAAAATCATCATGCATATATGTGTAAAACATTAATTCAGATTTTTATGGATGACATATATTTATTAAACTTTTATAGTGAAATATTTCTTTGTGCTCATTAAATATACTGTTAATAAATCCTGTAAGATCATTTATGTTAATTAACAACAACAAAAACCAATTTAGTTAGCAATAATTTTTTTTAAGAATTTAGTTTTAATAATTTTGAAAAGTATTTAATTGGAGATTTTTTTTAAAACCTTAAAATGGCAAAAAAGCAGAAATTCATATTATTCTATTTTAGGAAATTAAATGACCTCCCAAAAATTTTAAAGGTTAAATTGTTAGTATATACTATTTTTAAATACTGTAAAGAAGTCCCATTCTTATTGATAGAAAAATGTTTATCAATTTACTAAAGATTAGTTTATTAATTCATCAAAATTTATGTATATGTAAAAAATATATTAAAATATAAAAAACAGAATAAAAATTTATGTATGAGCTTTATTGCCAAATGATATGCACTTTAAATTGTAAGTAGTTTTAATTTTAGAATTGCGTCACAAATAAATATCTCGATATTTCACTCGGTCTTTCAGAAATGCTAGTTTAGGAATTATTTGATATAAATACTATATAGACAGCTACTTTTAAATATCTGCTTTGTGATTGTAAATTTATTTTTGAAATATTTTTTTTATTAAAAAAATTATTAATCTTTAAGTGTTTCATGTAACTTTTATCGATAATCTTTTTTTAAAAAAATCTTAGAGGAAAATAAATATTAAGTGACTGCATTAATGTCGTCTTGTTTCTTAAATATTTGACTAAGTTTTTTTAAAACAAAATAAGTAACCATTACTCAAAAGTTTTAAAATTAATCCCATTAAGTTATACTTGTCTTAAATAAAATTATTTCAATTTTATTCATGAAGCAGTTATATAAGAGATAAGATAGCTATAGTTCTTATTATTATTTATACAATTCGATTTAAAAAGATATTTCACGTCTTGGGGAATAGTGGCATTAAAAGTTATATAATAAAATTATGATAAGGTTGGGATTAAAATGGCATTTTTAGTTACAACCTTTTGTGGTTTAGACTTTTCGTTTAATAGATTCCCAAGCTAGATTTATTTTAGAACTAGGTTGTAGCATGCTGTAAATAAATGGTTAAATTTAAGTATATGGTACAATCAATATTATTTGGTTGTAAAATAACTTAAATAGTATAATGTTCTAAATCGATATGGCAATTTAATCTTATTACGTAGCAAAGTATTAAACAGTTAATTTAAATAATAAATTGTTAAGCGTGTCCCATACCATATGCTTAACTTTTACCAAGCACTGGCCACACTTAAATTCAATGCTCAAATATACTTAATAAACACCTCAATTGGTGGACGAAGTAGCTATGAGCTATTATAAGTTTTCATTTATGATTTAGTAGAACTCTATTTTTTATTGTTGCTATTTGACTGTATAAAAATGTAAACATTTATTTTGTGTTAATATTTTATTAGTGTATTAGAGCGGTGAAGTTTGTTGAATTATTTTCTTCATTTGGATGATATATTTTTTTCATAAGAGAAAATGCTGGAATTAGTATATATTTTTTTTATCATGCAAAGGTTTGATTTATTTGTGTTGATTTATTTTAATAAGTATATACAGTATACTTACATATTATATGTGAGAAAGAGGTTTTTTCTCACATTTATCATTGTTTTATCTTTTAATTTTTAAGTATCTATTGTCCCATTTACACATGAATAAACTTAAATTTTTATTCCAGTTGTGAAGATTGTTTGAAACTTTTATTAGCATTTCAACACCTTATAAGTTTAAAAAAACTATTTTATTTAAGCTGTTATTTTTTTTTTGCAAATTTGTAAACCATATCTAGATATTATCTAATGATCAGAGGCATATCTGTAGGGTGTGTGTCGTATTTTTGCATTAAGGGGTACTCGGAGAGGGTCTTCAAACCAAAGTCTCTCTCTGTGTTAATCCAATGGAAATAAATAATTTTTTAAGCCACATTACTCCGGTTGTATTGAATATTTTTACCAACTGTTTTTTTTATCATAAATGTAGCTAGATTACAGTCCTCTATGATACCACTTTTTGAAATCGGTTCGAATATTTTGTTTCAAAATTATTTATTGTAAATTTAAAAATTTATATAAATTCGAACCAAAATTTCAAAAAGTGGGAGTATATTGCACTGTAAGCCAGCTAAATTTATCATATAAAAAACCGTTTGCAAAACTATTCAATGCAACCGGAGTAAATATGGCTTAGAAAATTATTTTCCATTCGATTAACACAGACATTTCAGTTTGGAGACCTGCTCCTACTTTCCCTTAGTTGTAAATTAAAAAAACAAAAAACTGCAATTCTACTCAAAGTTAAATTTCAAAGATCTAACTAAAATTAATATTTATAGTAAAAGTTTTTTTACCATGATCTCCGAAAATAAGACCAGTTTCGTGGTATTTTTTTTCCAGAAATTTTTTCAAGTTTATCTTCTAGTTGCTTAGTAGTAACTTTCCTCAAGTTAAACCATTGTGTGGTATAGGTCGTATTTACATATTTTGTATGTGGATACTTGAATACTAAGCGATAAATACATAATACAATCCGTTATGTTTTTATTAGGTCTTATTTTCGAGTTGACATGATATATATATAGTTACTTCTAAAATTTTTCCGAAAAATTCCATTATTATGAAGCGAATAGTTATGAAAAATGTCAAATGCGTCGTAGCACAAAGTGTTGTTGTAATTGTATATACAGGCTCAAATCTGTTTAGAAGATAGTTGTGTGCTCATTTCCCCATTTGTCAGATAATGTCCCGAGAGCGAAAGCAGAGTTCCATGCTAAACTATTTGCCCATATATTTTATTATTCAAATTTTAACTATCCCTGAACAAATGTATTTTGAAGTTCAAATAAATTGTAAATCTTGGTGTGAAATTTGTATTCTTCAATTAAACTTTTTACTTTTTCACACTGCCAACAGGGGATTTTTTTTTTCTACATTCAAAATGCAGGACCGTCGGGGTGATCAGGGCGAATTCCCTGGGGCGCCGCAAAGAAAGGCGGCGCCTGCAAATAATTTTTAATATATATATATATATTTTATATATATATATATATATATATATATATATATATATATATATATATATATATATATATATATATATATATATATATATAATATATATATATATATATATATATATATATATATATTATATATATATATATATATATATATATATATGTGAGATAATTCGCCCCCCTGCAGTTTTTGTAATTTCTGTTATGTAACTTCTGTCATCCGACATGTAATTTGAAGTGGTTATTAATTTTTTCCCACGCAATTAAAAAAAAGTCTGACGCCGGGCGAAGAAGAAAAACACACACACAACTGAATGATCATGAGAACCTAATTGATTAAAGAGGGAAATAATCAACATAAACTTTGAGTAAAAACTAAAATTTTATAATTGTTCATACATTTCATACCAAATTTTTATAAAAATTTCAGATGGATGTTCAACTATAAATTTATGATTCAAATTATTTTCATAGGCCAGCTAATTTTTTATACTTTATGAAATAATGAGGGTTTTTTTTTGGTCTGTGATGTTCTTTTCCATTTGGAATCTGATGATTCAATTACAGTATAAGTAGAATAAAAAAGAGAGCAATGGAGTACTTGCCTGCGAAAGACTGTTTGAGTTATTTTACTGCTTTCATATATATAATATATATTTCACATATATTAATTCAGTTATTCAAGTTCATTAAACAGGGAGACATGGAGGGCTTAGGTTTTACCTTAAATAGCCGGACCAGAGGACATGATCAGAAATTGAATAAATCATGCTTTAGAAGGAAGGTAAGAAAACATTATTTTTACAATAGAGTTGTCAATGAGTGGAATGCTTTATCAGATTATGTGGTGTATTCGAAGAGAGTAGAAGATTTTAAGAAAAATCTTGATAGTCATTGGAAACTGGTAAAGTATTAGATTTATTTTGGACCATCCTTGCTGGGCCTCTGGCCTGTTGTTGGTCGACAAATTTTGTATTTATTTGTATAAAGACATGATAGTCAATATCCGAGTTAAAATTAATAATTTGAATGGAATGCTGCTTGCGAAATTTTTCGTCTTAGGGAGGGGCGTAATTCATAATTTGTTCACGCGAAAATTTTCTTTTGAATGAATTCTAAATATATATTTTGTAGTTAATAAATATTTCGTAAATCGGAAAACGCCAACTGTATTATGTCCCTTGTCTGTGTTAAAAATGTAATAAATAAATACTATTTACTCTGCAGTCATTCACATGGAGGACAGGGGAACAGTTAAAGAGTTTCATTCGATAAGACACAAATAAGTGTAAGGTTACAAAAAAAGTAACCTGTTACTAATACGAGTTTACCAAAGTGTTAATCACTTAACATTTGCCCTGCCATTTACTGGGTCCACCGAATAAACATATAGGAAACTCTACATGAGAGATAATTACTTATCAGCTGGATTGCTATAACATACTAGCTGTTCTAACTGTACTTACAGAAATCTAATGATTTTCTTAGAGAATATTTTTTCTCCACGACTCACTTTTCCATATAACAGGAACTATATACTTTTAGTTTAATTAATTTATTTCGCTTTTGTTTGTTAAATGCAATGCAAGGAGTTTAGCCTCATGGGTTCTGTAAACTTAAAAGTAATACATGATTTTTATGATTAAATAATTGAAGTATGAATATGGCATTTAATATGGATCATATTCATACGCATAATTGAACATTACAACATATATAAACATATGCTTAATGCGCAACATTTTTACTGGATAACATAGTGTGGTGTCACATTTCACGGAATATTTGTCTTCTTCATGACCATAAAAAACGCTATAAAACATTAACAGTCAGGGGAAGGAAGATGGCAAATAACCCGAAAAACCCTTCTCACATACATCGTAAAAACTAGATATCAGCGACAGAGGGGCCTAACTACAAAAAAAAATAATAATAATAATTTTTTTTATCGATCTGTGTGGGATATAATTTTGCATGTAGTATCGAAAGAAGAAGATAATAAGAGGTGATTTAATTCAATTATTCAAGGTCATCAGACATGGAGAGCTTAGGTTTGAGTTTGAATAGAACCAGAGACCATGGTCAAGAATTATAAAAATCCTGTTTCAAGAAGGAGGTAAGAGTTAACTCACAATAGAGTTATCTCATTAACGGTGGTTGGTAAGATAATTTTCCAAGCAAAAATGAGCTTTCAGCTTAAGTTTATCCAAGTAAACAAAATATAAGACAAATGAAGACCATTGTCCTGCACAATTTATAAATGACAAATTTCGTTGCATGAAAAACTAATAAAAAAAACTTAAAGTTAACAAAGTGATAATGGTTTCCACAAAGTCGTCGTTAATGGGATAATAATGAGTGGAGTTCTTTCCTAGATTATAATGTATGTATATTCGCTGAGAGTAGAAGTATTCAAGAAGATCTTGATAGCTATTGAAGACTGCTAAAAAAAACGAGTAAACTTGTGGACCAACCTTCCTAGGCCTGTTGTTGGTCGTCAATTTTTGTGTCTATATTTGAAAGCATATTTTCATTAATTCTAGAATAAAAATTCACTGACTAATTAAAATTTTTAATAGCTGATCAAGAAATGGCATCGTCCACTATTTTAATCTCTCCTGTAAAGTTGGTAAAATGAAAGTGAGTGCTTCTGATTATAATATAAAAGCAAGACCGAACCCTCCGATCGTTGGACCTGGATTTTTCCGTATTTTGTGTATCAGTTTTTCCTACAATAATCCTAAATTTAAAAAAAGAATCACAAATTTTTATTCATAACGTACTTTTTTCATCTGGAAATGTTTTTAAGATAATCTCTTTCAAAATAAACCTGATTCTAATTTTTTGTGTGAATATTTTATTTGAAATAAATTAAATTTAAAAAAAAATTGCAGTGAAAACAACCACACATATTTGCCCATTTCCAGGCCGTTCGGAAGGTTAAAAAAAAGACGGAGAGGCCCGCACGCGCCAACACACCAACAACACAAAGAACACAAATCTCGACTTTTCAGTCTTCGAGAGAGAGAGAGAGAGCGAAAGCGAGTTCGTGGAACGATTTGCGATTCCCGCCCGTGTAATTGCGGTCAGTGCATTTGCCCTTCGACGCGAAGTCCAGCCATCCCATTTTCAATAGAAATTCTCCGAGGTTTAATGCCCACTCCTGTCACCTTGACCCTGTGTCCCAACCTGTTTGGATCTCACAGCATCGCTATACCAATTACCTGTTGGCGGAGATGGCAAAGAAAAAACGACACTAAACTGCTTCCTTATATATATATTTTTTAATTATAGGGGTTTCATTAATTTATAAACAGGGCCTGATCTAGAATGACATGGAATATAGGCACAGAAAATTAGGGATCCCCGCGGAAACTTTTGTGTATGTTTGCTCCTTATCTGAATCAAAATCAAAAGCAAGTGTTTAAAAAATTTAATGTAATCATTAACTTAACTCATTTTACTAAACTTGCGTAATGTAATGTTTTATTTAATAGTTTTAAAAACAACGTAGAGCCGCAAAATGACACGATTTAATAAAATTTCAGATGGCAACCCAATTTAGCAAGTAAATCACCAAAATTGGGGCCCTTAAGATTTCGGGGTCCTATGCCCTTATGGATGATCAAGTAACCTAAGTTGTAAAGCTGTTTTAGGTGCTTCTAAATAGCCATTAGTTGTATACTGAAAAGCTTCCCAATTTTTACTAACGGGGCCCTAGAAGGAGTTGTTTAAGCTTTTGCCCAGAAGATAAATAACTCAGTCCAATGTCCGTTCCCATTTCACATCAATTATTTCAAAGTAAACGAATAGATAAAATGTAAATAAATTTATTTTTAAAATTAATATGCAGTTCCATAAATTGTGGAATATATAAAATAATTATGCTTGTGTTGCTGTAATCACTTTTAAGCATTAAATTCACTTTATTTGATTCATTTAAACTAATAGTTAATTATCATTAAATCATTGAATTGTCTTCAACTTTTACTTAATACACTCATTCTTATGTAAAAATATTTTTTTAACCCACTAACTTATCCTGGACCATTTATTCATAGAAATTTTGTACAGTAGCCATGTGAATTATGGTGATGTTCTGGCCATGCGTACTGTTACTTAAAACGCTCATTTAAAAAGTCCTAACATTGAAAAAAAAAGAATTTAAATGCAGGGAAACAATACACAATTATTACTTTCAACTAACTTAGCTGCATTCACTCTTATCAGCTTCATTTGTTAATGTTGTTTAATAAACAAATAAAGTTCGGGGAATATAACACAAATTGAAAGCCACTATTTCTATAAAACAGCCCCAAAAATAACACCCATGTTACCTGTCTATACGGCCACTCTGAGTTTCTGCTTGTTTTCTTTGTGACTTTCTTTTTAAAATTCGCTCTTTATAAGAAGACCGGATTTGTTGTCAGTTTATTTCATTTGTAAGTTTTTATATACTCCTGTTTTCTTTTTCCTTTGTTCGATGTGGGAAGACTCGATCACGCGCTGTTGCTATGGTCCAAGATTTTTGGGCAGGACAGGTTTCAAATATTTTTGTGGGAGATTAATCCTTTTTAAGCGCTGATTTAAAGATATTGATCTCAATTGAACCTTGAACCAGGACCTTCCTGTGTGGAGTTTTATTGTTTTCGAACAATGCTGATGCTACATAAAATACGGCGGCCTTTTAAGTAACAAAATTTTCTAAAGTTAATGTAACATGACGAGAATGACTAATTTGAAACTAAAAATTAATGAACAAAACTTTAAAAAATTTCAATACATGAAAATTTACTGCAATACTATTTGAGAAATAGTTTTTGATGGCTTATAAAGTTTTGATAATTTAAGT
This sequence comes from Oedothorax gibbosus, assembly GCA_019343175.1. NCBI lineage: Eukaryota > Metazoa > Arthropoda > Arachnida > Araneae > Linyphiidae > Oedothorax > Oedothorax gibbosus. The sequence continues at coordinate 11,512,760 of CM033272.1, forward strand.
TTTACAAAATACGACGACCATTTTGCAACATTAATTTTAAAGTTTAAGGTAACATAACAAGAATGATTAATTATATTGAAACATAAAAATAATGAACGAAAATTGAAAAAAAATAAAAATTATCAAATTTACTGCAATATTTAATTTGAGAAAAAATAAGTTTATGATCGCTTATAATGTTTTGATATTTAAAGTTTTACAAAATACGACGGCCATTTTGCAACATTGTTTTTAAAGTCTAAGTAATGTAACAAGAATGATAAATTATATTGAAACGTAAAAATAATGAAAAAAAAATTAAAAAATGTATCAAATTTACTGCAACATTTAATTTGAGAAATAATAAGTTTATGATGATGACACACACAATGTTTTAATATTTACAGTTTCATTTGAATATTAAAATTATTATAAATGGCGTATTATTAGATAAAATCAACTAATTTAATATTCAAATTAAGCAAATTAATTGTCACTTTTGAAAGTCAGAATTTCATTAAATAACGCTATAAAACTTTCTTTCGCCGTTTCTCAGTTTTTTTTATAAAAATAACTTAGCATATCTGAAATAAGAATTGATCAGTGCATCATATTTAATTATAGTTTACCTAAACGTTGAAGTTTTAATGACATTTTTACTTTCAATTACCTAATATGAGATATAAGGCAATGAAAAGTATGGCGACGAAAATATAAAATGGAGATTTTGTGTTTTCTGCAGGTTTTGGCGGGTGCTGATTCTAAAAGAGTGGTTCTTGAACATTGGTTTGTCTGTCAGACTGTCTGTCTGAAACCACTCTACAGCTCGAACTAAATGAGCTACACTCTTAAAACAAAAGAGTGAAATTCACTCCTGTAGGAGAAGTGCATTTTCGGCACCGGAAAGGAGTGGAAATTAACTTAGACTGAGTTAAAACCGCTCGTTTTAAGAGTGTAGGACGCAGATTGTTTTCTTTTATTTCTTTTACCCACTCCGAAAAAGAGTGAAATTCCCTCCTATAGGAGAAGTGCATTTTCGGCACGGAAAGGAGTGGAAATTAACTCAGACTGAGTTAAAACCGCTCGTTTGTTTTAAGAGTGTACGGACTTTAAATTTGGTACACGAGTTCTTAGTATTTTATGGAAGTCATAATAAGGTTTTCCAAAAAATCCCAATGCGCAATAAAGAGTAGGTGTCATAATATTTTTTTATGTTTTAAAGTTATTTAAATTACGTAATAGGACATATGAGAATGACATGTTAAATATAGTGATTTATTCAGTGATAATTAAAAGTCGTGTATTTTTTACACACCTATAATATAATTATAGTAATAAATATTTTTAATTCCAGTAACCAATACTTGAAGACGAAAAGAAACTTCTCTTCAGGAAGTAGTGTTGTTGTTATTCCTATATTACGGATCAATAAGACCAGACATCGGGAATCGTCCGTTCTTTCAATCAATACAGTATTCAATAAGACGCTACATTGGTTTTCGGTTGCTTTGCCATTAAAATAAGCTTTTTTATTTCCTGCATATTGTTTTCAAATATTTATAATAGGTAAACATATAGTTGGTATTTTAGGTAAAACAAATGGCTGGGGGGAGGGTTATAATAAATATTAAAGGAAGAAAAGGGTGAATGTTTTGCCATAAAATTGAACGTCAGCCATTTTTGCAACTAAGGTATATATAATTACTTAACATTCTTATTTTCTATATACCTTTTTAAATCATGGAAGGAACAAATATGCTGATATACTTTAAAGAATAAGTAAATATATCACTTTGAATTAGCATTTAAAAAACTTTTACTTGGTGTTTTCATACAATAATATTATTTCTATGGTTTAATTATTCAAATGAAAAGCTAAATAATTTTTCCTTTGAAGATAAAATTTAATTTCAGTTTAAAATAAATTATCATGTGAAATGAAGTTTATAAGATTTAATTAAGATTTACGTTGAAGATAACTCTACTTTTTAAGTTCAAGCAAATTTAATTTATTTATAAACTTCTTTGCGTTAATAGATTTTTTTGTTTGCCTAAAAACTGTTTCTTTAAAGAGTCACGGGTAATTACTATTTTAACAAAAGAGAAAAATTGCAGCTAACTATTGAAATCTAATTAACTACTCAATTTAAAGTAATTCCATGTTGGTTTAAGCACGGTTCTAAAATAATTTTGCAGGAAATCATTAGGGGTTTTATAGAATGCGGTATCAGTTATGTTAGAAAATGTTTATTGTAAATGCTTGTGGTTACTTCAATTGTCTGTCAATTTAGAGGCAAATGACTAAACCTAAGAGATGAAAAAATTACGAGATACTCTTCTTCTCTTTTGAAGTTATGTTAGATCAGAAGGTTTAGGCGTTTCTCTGGATAACTCATCAAAAGATATATTAGGACAAATATAGTTGTAGGAGATGTACCACCATTAGTGTTACACTTCCATACATGTACCATTTTGAATCATCCACCATTATTTTTCTTTTGTGTTCAAAATTAGATTGTTTATAAAGCATTTTTTGACCCTAGAAATACAAAACTATTTTTTTTACCTTGAAACTATAAACCAGGATAAATAGTAACCCCTATGATATTTATTTGCTTGTGAAATCGTTCTTAAAGCAGTAAGTTGGCTCATTAAGTACATACATTAATTTTTGTGTGTTTTCATGCCGAAGAGAATTTTAAGCAGCAAATTAAATTTTATTAACGTTTACATTTTGGAAATCGATTTAAATAGTAGTCGATAATGTCACTGACCAGCTTATCCCTAAAAATACAAATCTACCTTTGTCAAATATTTATCGTGATTTGTAGTTCTAGAGTTAAAACACTTAATTGTCGAAATAGTAAGTATGGCCTCTTTATATTGTATTTTTAACTTACAGGAACCAAATCAAGTTAATGGACATGTGTCAGGTCTTAGGGGGAAACAGAAATGCTGAATGAAAATAAATTATTTCTTGAAGAACGATTGGTGTTTTAATGTGATGTGGGGCAACAGAGCTCCGATTGGTGCACCGATCGAAGGGAAAATAGGCATGAAAGCTGGAACCAATTTCGTCACATGAAACAAGCCAATTGCTACAGATAGTTAATTTTTACTCTAAAAATTTTATAAAAGTAAGAACAATATCAGTTACAGATTCAACAACACATTCGAGTACATCAACTCCTTCTACGAAATCAAACGAATTCTGCGTTTTCCCCCGTAAATTCATCTAATTCGACCAAATAAACCAGTATATCCACCTAAAACGGAAGACCAATACCAATTTAAACGTTCTGTAACAGCGCACATTAAACGGTTCATTACCGTGCATTCCCACTTAAAAATAACTTCGAACAATCCGGTTTTTGGTAGAAATATATTCTATGCAGATTCGAGTGTCCCTGAAAAAGTGCAGTCCACTCTTTTTTCGAACACGTGTTCGAAAAAATGAAGAACCAAAAAAGTCGTCTGCTGCGGACGGATGTGGAAGGTGTTCTTTGTTTTCGTCTGGTTTTTCACGTCCAAGGACTGCCGGTAATCGTTGAATGAACTCCCGTGCGAGAAACGCGCTAAATTGGCCTTTTTGTTTGGATTACCGCATATATGCGTATTCCAGTTTCTGATGCAATATGTGATGTTCGGAGAGATCTTGTTTCTTTTCTTTTTTTCACAAAGAAACTGTTTTGCATATTCAGGGTGGCCTGTGTGATAGCCTTGTGCTTTAGCGATTGACAGGGTCCCATGTGATTGGAGCTGCAATGTCAAAAAGTTTGGTGAAAGATTGCACCGCAATTCTGGAACTTTCTAGCAGCCATCTGCCACACCTATTTGGAGCGTGAATTTACCATTTTTGTTGTAAAACCATGACTTTGATCTGATAGATAGATAGATAGATAGATAGATAGATAGATAGATAGATAGATAGATAGATAGATAGATAGATAGATAGATAGATAGATAGATAGATAGATAGATAGATAGATAGATAGATAGATAGATAGATAGATAGATAGATAGATAGATAGATAGATAGATAGATAGATAGATAGATAGATAGATAGATAGATAGATAGATAGTAGATAGATAGATAGATAGATAGATAGATAGATAGATAGATAGATAGATAGTAGATAGATAGATAGATAGATAGATAGATAGATAGATAGATAGATAGATAGATAGATAGATAGATAGATAGATAGATAGATAGATAGATAGATAGATAGATAGATAGATAGATAGATAGATAGATAGATAGATAGATGATAGATAGATAAATGATGTGAATGAATGAATGCATGAACAAACCAATCAATCAATAAATACCTTCTCCAAATCTACCAATGATTTAAACATCCATGCAGATGGCGCCACAAGCTAATCTTAACAGCTTGTTGTTTTTGCTGTATACAAAGTCCTATCGTAGTAGAAACCGTTTTACGGTATTAGTTACATGGGACCGTACCTAATGCATTTGATTTAGGACGAAGAGAGGAGTATTATTGAAATTACGGAGCATTGTAGCTAATGCAGTAGAATACAGTTCGTTTGAATCACAAAATATTTGATTAATAAAGAAGGGTGTATATACATAATTTTGTTTATTGTACTATTGAGTATGCTAAATTATTAGAAAATATTACATTAATGAATTCTTTACTCCGTATGTTACTTTTAATATATTTTATGATTTTTAAAGTCGTTAATTCCTTACCCTTTAGGTTAATTTATAAAAAATATATATTTTTTTTTATATATATTTTTTGAAAAGATAGTATGTACCTTTATTGTCGGTATTTTAGAAATTATACAAAAAAATCGTGAAATACATAAAGTTGAACTGTGGAAATTATAGATTCAGACTCTAGAGCATTTATATATTTTAAAAAGTATATATATATATATATATATATATATATATATATATATTATATATATATATATATATATATATATATATATATATATATATATATATATATATATATATATATATATATATATATATATATATATATATATATATATATATATATATATATATATATATATATACATACATACATACATACATACATACATACATACATACATACATACATACATACATACATACATACATACATACATACATACATACATACATACATACATACATACATACATACATACATACATACATACATACATACATACATACATACATACATAACATACATACATAACATACATACATACATACATACATACATACATACATACATACATACATACATACATACATACATACATACATACATACATACATAATAATATATATATATATATATATATATATATATATATATATATATATATATTATATATATATATATATATATATATATATATATTATATATATATATATATATGTACAAAGCCTAAATAAGTGACTCCTCCTTGTTTGACACACAATTCGAAAACAATATTATTCGAAAAAAAAAATACTTATAATTTAATACTTTATAAATTTATACATTCAACTAATACTCAAACAGATACTTTGCATCTCGGTTATTTGAGTTATTGCACCTCGGTTATTTGGTTATTTGAGTTATTGCGCCTAAATTAAAAAAGTTAAAGGAAAAAGATAGTGGAATACTTTTTAAATTGATAAAAAAAAACATTTTGCGATCCCATTTTTCTTACAAACAAATCGGCTAACAAATCGAAAATTTTCTATTGTCAAAGAATGTTCCATATACATTGTAAAAATTACTTTTTTATTCATTATTTAAGGATACAGATTTATTTCAAATTTTTTAAACTTTTGTACCTGTTATGTAAGGGATATCCTACATGAATTTCTTTTTTTAAAAAACAAACAATGTTTTCCAAACTCGTATCTTAGCTAAAACATATTTAAAAAAATTCTTATTATAAAAATTAAATTGAATCTTTAAATAAAAAATCAATTTAATACGAAAAAAGCAAATGTAATACGCCGTCCACTCTTTCAAAACAAAAATGAGAGAATCGAATTACTCAGTTGGGTTTTCACCATGGGTTTTCCCGTTTTTATTGATCGGAGAATTATAGCTCTTAGTCACAAAAATAGTCGATCATGGGATTTTGTTACGATTACATAAAAACATTAATTTTAAAGAAAAACTGTATTTTAGCACTTAAATTTTTTTTCGATTATTTAAAATTACAAAAATGTAAAGTAAATACATAATTTATCATTTTAAACATAATTTCCTTTTCATAAATGTTCTTTCATAAGTAAAAAATTACCTAACATAAATATGTTTATAACGAAAATTGTTAATTTTTAAAATTTTATTATGTGCTATCGAATGCTCCTCAACATTTAATGAGTTATTTTCCTTTTTTCCTGCATTTAAGCTAATGGGAAGGTTTATCGCCAAAATACATTTCAGAATTTAATATTCAATATAAATTTAGTTTAAATAACCCTATTACTTTGGAACACTTTAAATTACTTTAGAGTAAGATTTCTATAATATTTTAGATATTAAATATTATTATTCAGCATTTAGAGTTCTTTTCTAAACTAACCAATTACAAAATAAATTGAAAAAGGATACAAAAACATTTTAATAAGATTTTTTCTTCAGTGCGTTTATTTTATTCAAATAACGTAATAATGTAGTTTTAAGAATAAAAACAAAATTACATTTTTGAGAAAAATTTCATAAACTTTTATGTGCAGTTTATTTTATTACTCTCTATCTCATTTCACTTTCTTTATTATAAATTACAAATAATTTAAGTTTGTTTTAGTTCTTTTCCAAGTTGTTTTTGTTTAAATTAATTGTAGAAGGTATGAATTAAAATTACAAAACAAATTCTTTAAAATATTATCGCACTTTTAGCTGGTGCAGTTTTGAAACCCTATAGCTATTTTATTCTTAAAATAATAAAGATTTTTTAAACTTATTTCAATGTTTTTAAATACTAAAAATATTTAGTATAGTAAGCAGCTATCGTAGTATACATGGGTCATTCTCTGTAAAAGGGACAAATCGATGTCCCGGATACTTTGCTCTTTATTTTCAAATTACATATGCATGATTGTGATTTATTAGTGTAAACTGGCCCACAACCTAACGAGTCCCACTTAAAAAATATCAAATAATTATAATTTACATACATAAAATTTCATTTAAATACCCGATTTTTCACTCCCTCACACTGTCCCTGCATGCGCTTACAACTTTTAACGTTCTAAAAAAGGCCGTTTTAAATATATAATCCTTTTTGGAGGAACTACTTATGGTTAAATAGTTTCTGTAGTTTCCGAAAATGAATATGATGTTTTTCTACTATCAATAGTTTTATGTAATTTTATGAGTATTTAATGTCCCTGGGTTATAGAGTCACTCCTATAACACTGCTTTAAAGTTCAATTAAAAACTTACTAGACGACTAAGAAATCGAATTTAAATTGGCATGTTATTCTTAAAGGATTGAGGCTTCTAAATCAGCCATCAGTTGTTTTGATCCATGAGTGATAACGTTTTTACAGTACTTTTAGTGTTAAAAATATCATGGGAGTCTTTTACTGTCGTCACTCACTCAATCTCATTTACTGATTATAGATAAGTGCGAGAATTTTTTTACTAGTCTCAAATTGTGGGCATTTAAATGTAGATTAACATACAATCTCCAAACATTATAAAAAAATTATTTGAAAATGATGTTATTTGACTTTTCCTACGGATCGTCACTCACTCACACGTCACTAACTCACACGTCACTAACTCACATATCAGTCTTGAAGGTCAGTCCACATTGGATAACTTCATCTTGGATCTTTTTTTCCAAGCGCATTCAATACCGATCGGTTGTTTCGCTTCAACTGTATATTTTTAAAAACGCATGCCTTTAGATATTTCACGAGCGTGATTATTTGTATCTTCTTCTACGTTATAATCAAGAATTAGGGTTAGTTTTAATTATCCTTACACTAGAGCTACACTAAGGCAATCGATGACGGGTATCGTAATTTAGAACGCAGTCGCATTACTATCAAGAGATTTATGACGAAAAACTGTAAAATAAAATGCTGTTGCAATTTTTTTTAAGTCGCTCTTCTCGATCAGGAGTCGTTTACTTTAATAACGTCATACGCATATTATACTTATTTAACACAATTTATTCCCACAGAAATTATACTTCACAAAAGGCTAATATTCAAGTATGGTCGGTGTCGACCTCATCACTTGACCAGGGTTCTAAATTTCGACGCCAGTTGCCAATTGGCTGTCATATAGCTCTAGTTTGACTGTATTTCAAACTAACCCAACCAAACTTTCCCATTTAAAGAAAAAAACTCGCATTCCTATAGAGATATATATCGTGTACTCTGTCTACTGTAGGTTTAGTGCGCCTTTTATTCATCCAAACTTACCCCACATAGATTTAAATCATGCGTTTTTGAACTGAAACACACCATGCGTAACTTTTGGGGCAAGTCAAAAAGGCATGCAATGTTTTCGGTGTTGCATGTGCATATATATTGTCTGTTGCGCATGCTCAGTATCTAAAGAAGTTTACGTCAGTTGTCAAGTATGGAAAATATGTATTTTTTAGAAAAAATCATCAAATGGATCTAAAATTTTTTTTACTATATATGAATGTGTGCAACACATATAAAGACAATTATTCAATAAGAAAAATATTTTTTTCTTCAGTTTTTAAGAGTACAGTTTGTCCCATTTACAGAGAACGACCCACATATATATTTTAGCCTACTTTTCTTTTTTTAATTCGAAAGAATTAAAAAAAATGAAAAAGTAGGTATTGACATGCGGTCGATGTCCGTCTGTCTGTCCGTCTGTCCGTCTGTCTGTCTGTCTGTCCGTCTGTCTGTCTGTCTGTCTGTCTGTCTGTCTGTCTGTCCGTCTGTCCGTCCGTACCCCCCTTCCAAAATCGGTTCTATCCATCGTATCTTAAAAATTCTTTTTTTGTTAGAAAGCTATGACCTCAGATACCCAACTTTCATACTTTTTGTCCGTCTGTCTGTTCGTCCGGACGGACATAAATCTACTATCTGTCGGCGAATTTCCCATTGAATTAGCATTGAAATTCAATTTTGAGTCATTTAAATCACTGTAGGTATTGAAATGCGGTTGATGTCCATCTGTCTGTCTGTTCGTATGCCTGTCTCTGCCTGTCCGTCTGTCCGTATCCCTCTTCCAAAATCGGTTCTATCCCTCGGATCTTAAAAATTCTTTTTTTGTTAGAAAGCTATGACCTCAGATACCCAACTTTCATACTTTTTGTCCGTCTGATAAACTGATGATAAACTGTACGTCCGGACGGACATAAATCTACTATCTTTCGGCGAATTTCCCATTGAATTAGCATTGAAATTCAATTTTGAGTCATTTAAATCACTGTTGCCAAATCAACAATGGCATGAGAAACTTTATTTATTTAAACATATTTGAAGCAAAATAATATTTTCATGAATCAGTTTGGAATGACGTCATAAAATGTAGCACAATTTGATTCTTTGATTATTCATTAATTATCTACCAAGAAAGCGTCAAGGCATACTTTTGCATGCAATTATGCTTAGTTTTAATTTACATTTCTTATTTTTTAATGCAGTTCGGAGTAGTTTCATTACTTTTGTTATTAATAAATATTTAATTATTCTTCGAACTACAAATAAATCACGAGCAGATGATAAATAATATTTAATTAACTTGCGAAAGAATATTAAGGAAAATAGTTGATTTTGGCTTTAGAAGTTTAAATTATAGCTGGGTGCTGTGTTTCGATTTTTTTTCTAATGTGTATAAATCTAGTGTAGAAACGGCTGTTGATGATATTTACTTTAGGAACCTAGTTTTTTTTCCTGATTAGAACTTCAGTAAGTATTTAAGTAACAGGAAAGTAGGCTATTTTAGTTCTTTATGAACTTCTTGTTTAATGATAAATTTATAAGTTCGGGAGTTTGAAGAATAAATCTTTAATGAATGAGAAATAGAGAGATAATGTTTTTTTAATATCTTCAGTATTTACAATGGCTGATGCACATAGTACACCGACATACTGATGCGTAAATTTATAGCAAATTTTATTTGTAATTAATATAAATATTTTACAAATTAAAATGTATTCAAAATTCTTTTGGCTAAAATTTCAAAATACTCAATTAAAAAGCATAAGAGAATGCATTTTTCAATGGGATTAAATTACCCTTGCTACTCACAACAATCGTACAAAAACTCTTACATTAAATACAAATTGAAAGGAAAATTATTTTTGTAATATAAAACTACCTCACCATGAGATTCTTTGGTGGTGTGTATTACATTCGTTTAGAAAGAGGCAGAAATTGTTAATTTTTTTTAAATAGCAGGCTTATTTTGTTTTTTACATTTAAGCATTTATAGATGAATAGTGACATCTTAATACCAATTATTCTTTTTGGTGAGGCTACTTTCATTTGTCAATTGTTTTTAAATGGTATTAAAAAATCACTTCGTATAGTTGTGTTTTGAAGTTGATAGATAGTTTTAATGTTGTGTGTTGATCTGTAATGTTTCACTTCCTTTTAAGTGTGAACATTATTACCTATTCGATTTTCGAAATACAAATGAATTTCGCAAACGATAAGTAATAATTATTGAATTTTTGATGAAAAAAATTTCATTTAATTTTGTCATTTAAAAGTTAAATATGGAATATAATGTTGGGTTTGGCGCTTTTTTTTAGGCTCACGAACATTGTGTAGAAGCAGTTCCTAGCGACAGTTTCTGTTACAAACCTACTTGTTCACACAAAAATCCATTAACATTTCCATCACCCGCTATCCATCCACACATATCCAAATAACAATCCCCCGTTATTGCCCATTAAGACCCTCCGGCAGAATATGCAATCATTCTTAAGTATTTTTTGCCCCGGGTCTATCATCACAGAGGCGGGCTCGACTCGCTAAACACTCAGCAGCCCAACCGTGATGACGTACCCATATGCATCCGAGCCTGGAGGACCATCGATTCGGAGGGAAGATGCGGTTGCTATGGAAACCAAATGCCGACTCCATCCTTCTTTGAAGCTATTTATCGCACTGTACGAGGAAAAAGGGCATATAGGCAAAAAAAACAATTCTTCAGGTGAGTTGTCTGAAGTTAAGCTTCATTTCCTTACGAAAAAACAATTTCTAAAAGAACTTGAATTGCCTACTTTCTTGTTACTTTAATAATCACAGAAATTCTTTTAGGTACGGATAGACAAAGAAGCGGACAAATGCTTAGATAAGTATCTGATGTCATACTTCTCAAACAAAACAGACAGCAAAAGACAGATGGGCAAACGGATGGAAAGGCATAGGAAGACGGACAAAAAGTATAAAAGGTCGGTCTGGGATACCATAACTTGCAAATCAACTATATTTTTTTAATAGGACAGTTAAAACAGATTAGGAAGACGGACAGAAATCTCCTCGATGTCAATACCTGCTTCACATTTTTATTAAATTTTTATCAAATTTAAAAGAAAAGAAAGTAGGCTAAAAGTAAATTATCTGTCAACAGTATCTGAAATGATGCACCAATAAATTAAAGATTTGTTTTCATCGCTACCTTGAATACGTAGAATTCTTTTTAACTCGCAAAGTCATATTTGAAGGAATTAGTTGCAAAAATCGTATTTTAGCTTCCACATTACGTTTATAACGTAAAAAGTGGAAGGTATTATAATCGTTAAATCCTTCGGTCTGTCTGTAATCCACTTTCATAGCACAAACTACAAATGCTACGGACAAGTGTGATAAAATTTCAGCGCATCGAAATTAGAATACATTGAAATTTTCAGAAAAGAATTCGAATTCGAAGTACTTCAATTATTTAAAAAACTGCAAAATTTAATGCTCATTTAAAAAGCATACGAAGCCATTTTTATTAGAATTAAATCACCATTGCCATTCGCAACAATCGCTCGAGAAATTTTAATTCTTTTAGACAATAAATTAAAATAAATTTATTTTTGCGACATCGATCAGTTTGAAATGACGTCAAACTTTCACTACGAGATTCTTTGTATGTTGATATGAAATATTTTTATTCTATTTAAAAGCGAGGAAATATTACATATTTATTCTTTGAAATATAAATTAATTTTTGCAAACGATAAGTAACAATTATTGAATTTTTGAAATAAAATAAATGAAACTAGCCAAATTTAGCATGTAAATGTTTAATATAGAATTAATGCTGTGTTTGGCGCCTTTTTACCTGTTAAACACAACTATTGTGTGGAAGCGGGTTAAGTGACAGATTCTGTTACAAACCTACTTGGTTTTTTTTAAAAGTATAACTAAGATATGTAGCCTGTTCCGTTCATTGCCGATTTTTGATAATCATAAATTCAATTGGACGAAACCGCTAATGAACGAGTCCTATATCTTAAATGTATTTCGGAGAATATGAGTAATGCAACTAGACTCTTCATTTGTGCGATACGCGACTTTCCCGCAATGTACGATATAGCATCTGTTAAATAGTCCAGTTCAATTTGACTCGGCTTAATTTTGTTCTAAAGTAGACGTTCATTTTTACAATTTATAAATGACGTTTATGTTGATTATTTCAGATCAGAAATATACCAATTCGAAAAGGACTTGGGCCTTTGAAGCTCTCATACTCTCAAATGTTAGAGAGGACGGGATGTGATTCGAAATAGGAAGGTATTTTAAGTACTTAGAATACAGTTACAATTTTAGAAAAAATATTTTGTTGTGTGTGTTGGAGAGGTTCTTTAAAAACAAATTTGAAATTGCATACATGCATGAGTTTGGAAGTAAATAGTAGAAGAAAGATTGAATACCGAATTGGATTCTGCAAATGTTATGGATATTTAAAATTATTAATAGCATTTCTTAACTAATTAGTATGTTTGAATAACAAGAACTTTTTAACTTGATTGAAGAGTCTTCTGGTTAAGCATTTTAAGGTAAAATTTTAATGATTTAGAGCTATATAAATGCAAATACTTTAAATACTCATTATTTCATTCATGATTGTATAATCCATATTTTCACATAGTCATTGACTATACTCTTCATTATCATATATCACTTATACTATTTTTTCCATAACATTACCAACTTATTTAAACGTTTGAATGTGTTGATTGATAATGTTATTGTGTACGAAGTAACATAATAATTTCTAGTTAAACACATACACACATATCTTATTTAATATATTTTATTAAAATATGCAATAAAGAAATATGAATAAGAAGGTATTTTGATTTACAATTTTAAATTGCATTTTTAACATCAAGTTCAATTTACGATCTTTTCCTTTCATGTGAATTTTAATTGTAATTACGCTTAAGAAAAATAAATATTAAACGTTGGTATTGTATTTGTATTCTTATAAGCATAAAAGTCGTGAAACAAATTTTTTTGTTTATTTTTGTCAATACCGAAACATATAGCCGTTAACATTTCTTGATTTCAGCTTCCACACACACTATGTTTATAACTTAAAAAATGAAAGCTTTTATAAATTCTATGTCGGACTGTCCGTCCGTCACCCATTATCATCGTTCAAACTACAAATGCTACAGACAAGAATAATACGTCAAAAGATTCAGCGGATTGAAATTACAGGACATTGAAAAATCTCAGTAAAAAATTCTAATTTGAAGCACTTCAAATTTTTTTCAAATGTAATACTCTTTTAAAAAGTATAAATAAGCCATTTTTATTGGAATTAAATCACCATTTTCACTCACAACAATCGCACGAGAAACTTTTATTACATTAAATAGATATGTAAAGGATATTTATTTTTGTGATATAAATCAGTTTCGAATAACGTTATTATATACGTCACAAACAGTACCTGCTGAAGAGGAACCGACATACCCGATTTTATCAGAACCTCTTCACAATATAACTAATGTAAGAAGGGAGGGGGGTAAAGAAGTGTCAATAATCGAAATTCGTCATTTTTTGCATTAAAAAAAATTGGAATTAAAACTCTTTAGAAGAACTCTTCTGACTCTCTTCTCCCTCTTCTGAAAAATACACTGTTTCCGTTACACAAAAGCTTATAGAGCAGGATAAAATCAGGTGGTTTTTTTTGTAGAAAATTATATCTTTCATAATCCAGCTCTGTGGAGTTGAGGTTGCTTTACAGCCTTGCTCCCGAAGAACAACTTCCAGATATCAATAATGGGAAAATTGTACGTACATGTCACTGTAAATTTTCTTGTAAAAAACATCATAAAACTGGTGGAAACTAGCTTTATACAAAAGACATTTTTTTATGAAATGAGATAAAGAAAAGCTATTCATTAGTAGGCTCAAAAATATTCACGAAACAACATTAACTACTTAAAATATCTATTTCTTAAAAGGTTTCCTGTGAACACTGTTAAAATTTAGTGTAACGTTACTCTTTGAAACTGGTGGCAGTATTATGTGCCTCCGTTTTCATGGAGTTAAGTATTTTACATTACAAATACGAGAAAGCTTAAAGTTTCCTCCAATTTTTTGGAGTAAACTTACTCCATAAAGCTGGAAGAAGCATAGCTACTACAGTTTTATGGAGTTACGTTACACTATAAAGTGATGACTTTTGTGTATCATCTTTATGTTGCGCATTAAAAATCCTCGCAGTTAGCTTTAGCTCGCAAAGTTCGCAATTAGCATGGGTATTTTTGGCAAAATTAAAGTTTCGACATTTTCAACATTTACAGAGAGTTAATATAATTCGGAATCTGTTTTTCAAATTTGTTAGCGAGAGTCGACTACTACAAAAAATTACTATCTGTTTTAGAGAATTTGTAGCAGGTCTAAGCTACAAAAAAATATTATCTTAGAGAAAAAATTGCATTATTATAAGTATTTAATTCGCCCTTTAAAAATAACTTAACTTTTATCCTTCTAAAGTTAGTTAAAACGAGTTTCAATGCGTTTCTATGTACTATCGTTATACATAAAACTATATGCCACTATTTCTAATAGGCAATTTGAAACTACACTTGGTTAAATTTAAATGCTTACTTTAACTCTCAAAACTCTAAAATTACATAAAAAATATTTGCAAGTTTTAAAATAATGTATATTTTTTATAATTTTTGAAAAAATCTGACTCTCACATTTACATGTATGGGACATTTACATTTTTGTATAATGTTAATATCACGAATATCAGAAAAACATTATACTCGTGAATTATTTTTGAACAATTGATACTTTGTCACGCAATTGTAAAAAAATAGTGTATGCAAACGAGTGTGATAAGTAAACTCTTTTAACATGTGTCATTATTTCACTCGTTTTTAAAAGTATTATTTTTCACATTTGTTGTATTAATAACTATTTTGTTTCATAATTTGAATAAATATTAGTATTCTTATACTATTTACAAAATCATGAAACATAAAAAATACTCGTTAAAAGGTAGTTTAACGTGTGTGTTTTTTTGTATATTGAGCTACTTAGTTTCCATTCAATATGCATTACTGTTTTGGTAATTTTCTCGACAGTCATAAAGTTTGAAGGAATAATATTAAAGTAAATGGGTATTTGTATTTCAAAAAGCTACGAAACATGACATTGTGAAAAAAATATGCAAGATGAATCAAACCATGAATTATAATAAACACACTTAATTGCAATGATTGTTAAATCTAGTATTTTTTGGCTGTTCTCTGTTTTATGTCATACTTAATAACAAATTCAATTCTTTTCGTGCAAGCTAATATCAAGTTAAAAAAAACAAATACATGACACCATAAAGCATAAACATTGACTGTTGCTTTTGGTTTCGACATAAGTACGGGATAATAAACGAAACTCAGTTGGATTTAGAAGTTGAACAGTTTTGAATAAGTTTGAAGAGAGGGGAGCATATTCAAACAAGCCACTTAGCAACAATGGCACATCCACACAACATAACCGTGGCAGTTGTACCAGTTGAAAATTTATTTAAAATTCATTCCGATGGAGACCTTGTTGGCAGCGAGGCGACAATCTTAAAAGAAATATTGGCAGCTCTTGGCTTCAGTTACAGACTACTCATTCCAGAAAAAAGGAAATCGGTCGCTTCATCAACGGTTCGTGGACTGGGTTACTTGGTACGGTGCACAGAGGTAAAATTCACTCATTTTCTCTTAATGATCTTTCTTCTGGAATTGTTTTGTTAACTATCGGTCATTCAACTGCTCTTCTAGCACTATTATTGGAATTAGTTATATTTTCAATCACAAAACGTTTGAAGTTTTAAAAAAATATATTACAATTCAAGTAAGTTTTATACATATATAATTTATACACACTTATATATGTGTATATATATTTCTAAATGTTGAAAAAATTTGAAGCATAAGACAACTGAAAACAATTATTGGTGTCCCTGTAAACAGAGAAAGATAAAAAAAAAATTTCGACTCATCAACTGAGTTATCTGACACACCACCATAGTTTGACTTGTTTTCAAAACCGATAGCCGAGTAGGGGAAGGTGTTATTCCTTTGACCATTTCACACATTTTCGATTTTCTGAACTTGAATATTAAGGCTAACTTCAATTCTCTTATTTCATTTCAATCTGTATCGTGGGATTTATCATATGTACATTTTTCATGGTTCCAGGTTTATTATTATTATTTTTTTATTTAATTTTAAAAAAATGAAACTGTGGTCAAAGGTACAACATATAGTTGTACCTTTGACCATGGGTATTTGTACCTTTGACCATGGGTAGTTGTACCTTTGACCAGAAACTTAGCCAACACAGCAATGAAAAGAAACAAGAAGTTCATAAAGAACTAAAATAGCCTACTTTCCTGTTACTTAAATACTTACTGAAGTTCTAATCGGGAAAAAAACTAGGTTCCTAAAGTAAATATCATCAACAGCCGTTTCTACACTAGATTTATACACATTAGAAAAAAAAAAACACAGCACCCAGCTATAATTTAAACTTCTAAAAGCCAAAATCAACTATTTTCCTTAATATTCGTTCGCAAATTAATTAAATATTATTTATCATCTGCTCGTGATTTATTTGTAGTTCGAAGAATAAAATATTTATTAATAACAAAAGTAATGAAACTACTCCGAACTGCATTAAAAAACAAGAAATGTAAATTAAAACTAAGCATAATTGCATGCAAAAGTATGCCTTGCCGCTTTCTTGGTAGATAATTAATGAATAATCAAGAATCAAATTGTTCTACATTTTATGACGTCATTCCAAACTGATTCATGAAAATATTATTTTGCTTCAAATATGTTTAAATAAAGTTTCTCATGCCATTGTTGATTTGGCAACAGTGATTTAAATGACTCAAATTGAATTTCAATGCTAATTCAATGGGAAATTCGCCGACAGATAGTAGATTTATGTCCGTCCGACGTAAACAGACAGACGGACAAAAAGTATGAAAGTTGGGTATGTGAGGTCATAGCTTTCTAACAAAAAAAGAATTTTTAAGATCCGATGATTAGAACCGATTTTGGAAGGGGGGGTACAGACAGACAGACAAACGGACAGACAGGCGGACAGACAAGACAGACATATGAACAGACAGACATACGAACAGACAGACATACGAACAGACAGACAGATGGACATCAACCGCATTTCAATACCTACAGTGATTTAAATGACTCAAAATTGAATTTCAATGCTAATTCAATGGGAAATTCGCCGACAGATAGTAGATTTATGTCCGTCCGGACGTACAGACAGACGGACAAAAAGTATGAAAGTTGGGTATGTGAGGTCATAGCTTTCTAACAAAAAAAGAATTTTTAAGATCCGATGATTAGAACCGATTTTGGAAGGGGGTACGACAGACAGACACGGAACAGGCGAGACACGACAGCGCGACAGACAGACGGACAGACATACGAACAGACAGACATACGAACAGACAGACAGATGGACAGACAGACAGTGGACATCAACCGCTTTTCAATACCTACAGTGATTTAAATGACTCAAAATTGAATTTCAATGCTAATTCAATGGGAAATTCCCCGACAGATAGTAGATTTATGTCCGTCCGACGTACAGACAGACGGACAAAAAGTATGAAAGTTGGGTATCTGAGGTTATAGCTTTCAAACAAAAAAAGAATTTTTAAGATCCGATGATTAGAACCAGATTTTGGAAGGGGGGGACAGACAGGACATGACCGAAGGACCCTACAGACGGAAAAAGAAATAGGGAACAACGACCATACGAGTACGACAACAGCATGGACATCAAACCGATAGTCGAGTATGGAAGTGATTTTGAATCACTCAAAATTGAATTTGGCTAATTCTTTTATCATTCCAATGGGAAATCGACATCAGTCCAGATATATATATTTATGTCGTAATGAACGGGCAGTACAACAGATAGTGTACGACATAGTTGTAACTTGTTGGGTAGTTGTACATACAGCTTGCAACCAAAAAAAGAAAATTTTAAATCATGATCAACAATTTTGAAGGGTAAAAGACAGACAATATACAGACATGGGACAGACAGGCGGACAGACAGACGGACAGACATACGAACAGACAGACATACGAACAGACAGACAGATGGACAGACAGACAGTTGGACATCAACCGCATTTCAATACCTACAGTGATTTAAATGACTCAAAATTGAATTTCAATGCTAATTCAATGGGAAATTCGCCGACAGATAGTAGATTTATGTCCGTCCGGACGTACAGACAGACGGGCAAAAAGTATGAAAGTTGGGTATCTGAGGTTATAGCTTTCTAACAAAAAATGAATTTTTAAGATCCGATGATTAGAACCGATTTTGGAAGGGGGGTACGGACAGACGGACATCGACCGCATGTCAATACCTACTTTTTCATTTTTTTAATTCTTTCGAATTAAAAAAAGAAAAGTAGGCTAAAAACCATTTTAATCAGTGCAACAATTTAATGCAAGTTAAAAGTATACAGGACAATATAAAGACAATGGGAATGTTGTTAATGGCAGTGTTTTAAGAGTTACGAATTTAAGGTTTGCTTATTCAACTTTATATTAAAAAAAGGACACTCCAAACATTCTGACTGTCGAGCAGATGCACTATTAATTGTAGAGTTTGGTAGTTTAACCACAATGTCTTCAATATCATACAATTTTTCATCTTCTCTTCTAAACTTGCCACTTAAAGTTTGTCTTTTCAAAAATCGGATTTGAAACACTGGATATTTACTAACATCATAGATCTCTGCGACAAATTACTTAATGTTTTTTTTTCACTTGCAATTTTAACAAGAATAATATTCCCTTTTTATAAGTCATCTTTCTCAAATTGTTGATGGTCATCGAATTCACAACATTCATCTGACAGATCAAAGTCACTATCTTCTGAAGAAATTTCTCGGTAGTATTGTATTCTGAACTGTGCTTGAGGAAAAATAATTTCTTATTTACTTTTTTAGGAAGGCGTTTGTTTGTATGTGGTGTGTTGTATTTATGGTGCTGCTGTTTTTTTTCCTAAGCTTCAATAATTAGCTTTTCAGGTGTATCAGTCAGGATACGAGACTTCCCTTTCGGCCGGGCCTGTTTGACATGCAGAAAGAAAATTGCACATAAAAAATTATATGCAATTTTTTTTAATCTTTATGAGTAACTTAAGTAAAAAAATATTAACTAATTTTACTAAAGTTGTAGCAGTAACACATCAAAGTTAAAATGTTGAGAAATTTACTCAGGAGTGTTGTACCTTTGACCTGGTCAAAGGAACAACAACTGATCATGGTCAGAGGTACAGAACCATGACAATGCAAGTTAAAAAGCGTGCTGCAGTTTAAGAGGTACCTGTATCTGAACGAATAATGAGTCAAATGACATTCAAATGTTCAGATGACTAAGATGCCAAGTCATTTAAAACTTACCGGAATATAATCAAAACAAAAATATATAGATCATATAAGCCAGCGTTTAGAAAAATGACTGGTTAGATGAGTGAAATGGAACAAAAGCACAACTCATTTTAAATGGATATGCATGCTAGCAAAGATACTGCCATTTGCAGATTCTAGCAAGCCGTCGTAAAGGCATGGTTGATTCTCGCAATCGAGAGATGGCACGTTCGAATTATGCCTCAAGGAAAAGTTTTGCTTTGGGGATTAAACTAAAAAATTATGTAACGAATTACTTGATGCGTTACCAATTTCCCTCTTTAATATATTATATCGTCATGTGGACACGCTATTGAAGGTCGCTTGATTTTTTTTAACCTCATGCAATTTGACTCATCCAGCGTGTAGTCTGACTTGTTTGGTTACTTTTGCTTACTTTTTGCTAGTGTTAGTTAGTCAAAATGAGCAGTAAACTTACTCATTTTAATTAGTAGCAAATACTTGTTTATTTTTGTGTTCGTATACTGTGTATCATCAAAAAGCAGGTGTTTTCTTGCATATACTTCAAATTCCTTAAGGCGAATTTTAACTAATCTTCTTTCCTCCTGTTAGTTAGTCAAAATAAGCAGTCAACTTACTCATTTTAATAAGTAACAAGGACTTGTTTGTTTTTGTTTGTAGTGTTTAGTGTTAAAAAACATTTTTTGTTTTCTTGCATATACTTCATGTTCTTTAAAGCGAATTTTAACTATTATCTGTCTCTTTAAGAAGATCGGATTACTTCAGTCGTTTTCTTTCATTTGAGTGAGTGTATAGTTCAGCGGAATTACCGATTAACTAAATAGGTGACTAATTGGACTAATAGGACTAATGACTGAATAGTTATACATAGTGAAGGCAGACGTTTGTGGTGGAGCTCATTATGCACACATCGGCTTAAAAACGTTTCATCATCTCTATTTCCGATTGGAGTCGACTCTCAAAATCTGAAAATCCGCTTCACAATATTATTACCTTTACTTTTTAAAACTCAGTCCGATTTTTATTAACACAGTATTGTATTCCTTACAATGTATTATATACAGCGACCCCGGTAATTTTTCCTAAAATGAACTATGCAGATATGGTTCCACTCAAAACTTCTTTTTACTGATTTCGTATTAAATTGGCTTGTTTCGGATGACGTAAGTTTTTCCAGCTTTCATTCCTACATTACCTTCGATTGGTGCTCTGTTCCAAAGTAACATTGATTTATAAATCGAGGCTAGAGAAAAAACTTCATTTTCATTCAGCATTTTTGTTGCCACTCAAGGCCTGAAACATGCCCAGTAATGCAAAATAAATAAAGAACAAATGCAAAAATATTTCAAGAATCTTTTACTTGATAACATCGCGAATGTAATAATACAGACACAAGTACTTGTACAAGTACTTAATGTACTTGCTATGAATGTTAGGACATTTTGAAAAGTATAAAGAATTGTTGTACAGAATGGAAAAGTATTTTGCAAGCTCTAAATAAAGTCATACTGTTTGATAAAGTGCTAGTGTTTGAAATTTTTAATATAGATATCAGCATTTAATATGAAAAATGCTTTCGAAATTGTATTGATAAACAGATTAGCAATACAATGAACAATATCAATATGCATTCCCAAACCCTTATAACAACCTTTTTTACCACACTCCATGAAAATGACATCCAACTACACGTGTTTTATTTTTTTAACATCTGATAATTTATGTGTCAGGTATACATTTCATTTACTTGTCAAAACCAAACCAAATTTTACATGCCAATGCTTATCGTGGCTTTCCAAACCCTACTTAAAAATGTTAAGGCAGTTTTATGTATAAAATCGATTACCGTTCGTTTCTGTCTGTTCTCTTTTTTAGTTTCAATTCACACCAAAGGACGCGTGTTCAAAGTCTTTTCAAACTTCACAAAGTAAAAGTAGACAAAATATGCATCGTATGTGGTTCTTTAATTACTTTTCCACCATCATCAGATGATGCCGCTGTTGTTTGTATTATCTGAACTTGGGGTTGGACGATGATTAGTACTTGTTTTGAAGTTATCAGGATATCGAACGTCCAAACTTAAGTTTTGAAATAAAAAAGTTTAAAATAAAAAAAATGTTAATTTTGAAAAATCTCACTTCAGTTTGGGGGGGAGGGTCGAGCCAAAAATTCCGAAATATCACCAGGGGAGAGGAGGGAGGGAGGTAAAAATAGCCTAAACCGCATAACGTGATTTATGGACGCCCCTTAAGAGGGCCTGAGTGGATCAAGACGGACAACCATCACAGGATGAAGTCCGTTCATGCACACCGATCGACCCAACTTACCAGTCACATCGACGTAGTTAGCCGAATCGCAGGGCATTCGATACACAGTTTAGGCAATCTTTCATAGCCGCGTATGTCTATGGGTTATGGTATGCCCTCTACACTGCAAAACGATTCTCTTACGTTACCAGTACGTAGACCCCATCCCAACTCACCGACCAAGAGTACGGAGGTCGTTTTTGTTGGCGGATCTTGAAAGAAAAATCTGATGGCTTCGGCTGTGCGAGAAAGTAACTCTCAGAGAAACGTCCATGGTGGTGTAGGTGGAACCGATTGGTAGATCCTCCTCGACTCTGCGATGCTCTTGTACGATATAGTGGAATGCTGTTGTAGCTCTCAGCTACCTCTCTCTCTGTTTGCTTCTATTCGTCGAAGGGTGAGTGTGACTCTTCTGGAGTTAAGTCAGGGCCGATTCGGCTGTACATAAATAGTCTTACTGGTTAAAACTATAGCCCTGTATAACGAAATCTAAGGTTTAGACAGAGATATTACAAACAAACCCAAAGCCATCCCTAAACGAAACCATTAAACAGAGTCAGCCACTTACTCACAGAGTTGGCCCTGGGAAAATATGTCAGTCTTGGCTACTTATCGCTCTTGCTGAAATCCCATTCACCGGATTTACAACTGACCAAAACACCTGATTTTGCTTAAAGGGTAAGCAAAAAGTTCCAATAGTCATATCTCTTTCTCCGTACCTTCCACTTCTTACTTGATACTCTTTCTACACTTGCTACTTTTTCTCCTTATTTCCACTATGAATCGCTCTAGTCAAAACAAAAATCAGCCAATTTATCTTTTATTTTACCTTACAACGACACACCACTCTACCACATCCCACAAAAACATCATTACCTTTTTGAAAAAGAGTCCCTCCCCCTCAGCCCCTAAGGGCTAATAGGATTAAATATCCCATTCCTACCTCTTTGGTTGAGCCAACAATATTGTTCTCCAAAACAAGAAAAAAAAATAGGGTCAGGAGATGATATCCCAATTTTTAGGGTCCACTACCCCTTACAGTGTGTTAGTGATTTTGTTCGATAAAATTGCAAGTGACAATTTTGCCAAAATTAGCCTTATGTTTTTTTTTTATATCGATCAGCGTGCCAATTTGATAAAACATACTTTAGTTGCAATTTTCATATTTGCTGGAATTTTTTTATTTAATTAATATTTTTATAGCATTTTTTTATATCTCCATAGGATTTTGTAATAGTTCTTATTTACAAAACCTATTTTACAAAAACTTTTTTAAAAAATTAAGATAAAACCTTGTCAATCCAAAATATAGGTGTGTGTCCTTAATGATGACGTCCTATTTTTAGGTATGATTCCCTAGTATCTAGACCGATTTTTAAAAAGGAGGAGTGGCAACAGGGACAATGCTTTCGCGCCGCTCCCGCCCATTGGTTGAAAGAATCACGTGACTACGCGAGGCCATCGACCGTCGGCACGTGCCAGTCTGGGTCACGTGAGGAAAAAGGGGTCAAGGGGGTTGGTTTGTGAATGGGGAAGGGGGTTTGGAATCAGTCTTTGCTTCTGATGTTTGCTGGTGTTACCTGGGCCCTAGACATTGGGCTATTGAACCGGCTGCTACTTTGCGGAACTTTCTGGTTCATTTAAGCGGGATCTAGAGCTTTTAAGTTTTCGGACTTTTAAGGTTTGGAACTTTAAGTTTTAGGACGACTTTTGCAGTATATAATACATATGGTGTTTTTGAACGCATGCATAATTTGACCTGAAGCCGAAAAGATTAAATATTTAACAAAATCTGTACAATAAATCTTCTAACTGCTATTTCTGAAGTCCTAATTCCGAGCCACAGTGTACCGTTTCAGGTTTTATTTAAACTGCAAAAAATCCTGTTAATACAGAAAATTCTGGCAGCTTGAAAGTATCCGTAATGCTACGGGAAAATATGTTTATAAAATTTTCCAGTAGCAAACCAATGCAGAAAATATTTGTGCATAACATATTTTCTGTATCTCTGGTTATGTAAAGGTGAACCCATGACCCGCATACACACCCTCATCGACGGAATAAGAGACAGAAACTTAGACCTTAGGATTAAATTTGTATAATTCAAAATTTCTTTTTTAATAAAACAGAAAAAAACTGATGTAATCTGTAGTTACACATTTTATCTTTTTATGGAGAAAATTTGTCTTTTGATATATTGAGCAGTAATTTTACAGTAAACTGGAGTTGTGTGTTTTAGAAAACACAGAAATTTTCTGTAAGAAAATGACAGAAATATTCTGTTTTCTTACAGCGCATGATTTGAGAGCATGAATGAAAATCATTAGTATTTTCTAAACCTCGGGATATTATTTTTACCTCAGTAACACAGAGTACACTGTAGTAAAATTATGTAAATAAAAACTAAAGGCGGAGCAAACATTTTGGATAAAAACCCCACATTTTCAAGAAAATCAAGTAAACAAAATTAATGAATGCATCTTTAACAAAATTGGAACTTTAAAAACAAATCCCAAAACCCAAGTAAAATGATTTCGTGAATAAGTTTAAATGTGCAAATTGGAAATCTATTTTTTGTGAAAAAAAGAATATAATATGGATTAATATTGCGTTATTTCTTCTTTTTTAAAATAACAATTTCACAACAGAGAACGTTTAAAACCATGTAATTGCAATTTCATTTGAAAAGGAATAGTTAATAAACCTGTATTCTGCACACTTTTGAAAATGAAATCCTTTGTAATAAAGAATTTAGTCAAATATTTCTTCAAAGTAGTATGCAATGCTATATAAGCTATTTCTTAAATGACTCCTATAATCATTATAAATTAAATGAAAATGTAAGTTATTTTATTTAATGACTACGATAATCATAATTAACTAAATGAAATACAGTATTTCTGAAGGAATGTACAACTAAAAAAATCCGCAAAGCAATAAACTAATTTAATTAATTTAGTTTAATGCATTTAATCAAGATGTTACCCATGTTATAATATTCCGATTCCAACAACGATCTTATTCCATTTGTATTGACGTTTTTACAGCACTTTTTAAAGAGAATTTCGTTGCTTCATGCCTTCATACTAACACTTTCACATTGTATTATTTTGTTTTGCAGAAGTTTGAAGCTTTTATTAAGCTTAAATCAATTAAAAAACTTAAACGTTAACTTTAAGAACGTGTTTGAGAGAGAAAAAAATATTTGGTTAGTTCTAGAGAGCATTGTGCATTGTTGTTATTGCTTCTTGGCAATGTGAAACAGCTTTTTAAAAAAATTAGCTTCAACAGAAAAAATCGGACAATTGAAACAGAATTTGGAAGACGGGCAGAAATCTCCTCGATTTCAATACCTATTTTCATTTTTTTTTAAAAAATTCTTTCACATTTAAGAAAAAAGAATGTAGACTAAAAATAAAGACTCCGTTAAATGCATCCGAAATGGTGCACCAACTTTTGATTTATTTTGATGCAAAGATTCTTTTCCATCTAGACCTTTAAATGTTGAATATTTCGAATTTTTTGTAACTCGAAAAGCCATATTTGTAGGGTCTAGTTGCAAAACTCACATTCTCCAAAGTATAACTAAGATGTAAGGATAGGTTCCGTTCACAGGCAAATTTTGATAATCGTAAAATCAGTTCCCAATGAACGGGTCGGATCCTTCATCTTAGTTATGCTTTGGGGAATGTGAGGTTTGCAACTACAATCTTCATATTCAAAAGTATGATTCAAAATAATAGAAAAGTAGTTGCTCAGATTATAAATTTGTTAATTCAATGTAGTACGATCCCGTCAGCGAAACTTTCTGAAAACTCTCATGTGTATATATGTATTATATTTATATTGTAAAAACAATATCTTTTAAAATATCAATAATTTCAATTGAGAAACTGAAATCTATACTTAAATATTAGGGCCGTTCTAGTAAGCATTGTGCATTGTTGTTTTAGCTTCATAGCAGTAAAACAACGTTCAAGGAAAAACAGCTTCTACAGGAAAGGTGTGTGCGGTGCTTGTTTTGTGTTGGGCTGCTTCAGGTTCGTCCCGTGCTTTGTAGCGACGTTGTGCTTAGCGCTGAGCTAGCGATGCTCTGAGCAGTCTCACGGAAGCTAGATTATTTACCGACTGTTGGCATCGTTTTGAGTTCCGGTCACGCACGTAAAAGCACCCGAAGCGTGCATTCCCATTGCGACCGGGGGCGACGGTTGGCGCTAGCTTTGAGCCTCTGGGTTCGGGTTCGAATCGGTAGCATGGTTTGTGTTTGTCGAGTATATGCGGAGTACGGCTCGTTAAATCTGTGGGTCCGAAAGCCCTCCAGTTCCCATACCAATCATACTCTGGGGGTGAACGCCATGGATCCTCTAGTGGCCTCTGTCTCTAAATTAGATGGATCACTATGTGTGTGTGTTGTCGTTGTGTGTGTCACTTGACGAAGTTATAAGCGGTCTCTGACAAGCACACAAACCTGATTATGTACACCAATCTTCCATTTTTCGGTCGTGCACCCTCCCCGCTGGTCGGGTTATCTAAATATCTTCAAGATTGTTTTAATTAGTTTTACAATATGGGATTAGCAATATTTGTATTAAGCAGTGAATAAATCATCGTTTTAGTTCTTCAAAATATGTTTGTGTTTTTGTGATTAGATTAAACGCACTGAGCCAAAGGTGACAACCAAAGGTGGTTTAACCCTTTTTCTACAGACGGTACTTAAAAAGGCCGCTGTTCTACTTTTCATTGTACATTTGTAGGAAATGGGATCAAGGTGAAACTATTTGATTGAGTTATATGGTTTTAGATCGTATATTATAATATTAATTGACGATGAAAATGGTGGATTGAGCACGTTTTCCAGGAGCAAGCATCAATTAGCACCATTAAAAGAACAACACTGTTTTTCTATTTGAGAAGGACATACAGTCAAGAAATCATTCCAATTACCCCAAAACAGCGTTGGAAAAAAACAATAAAAAGAATAAAAACAATAAAAACAGAAATGATATGAAAAATCAAACGAAACATATGAAATAATGAAAATATAACAGACCCTAAGAAGAATGTAGCCAGCAAAACCAAATCCAAACAAACAAAACCGTTAGATTACGAACTGAAACTTACAAATCAGTGACGGTCACAGATATAAAGATAGAAGCTTGGGATGCTTATCGAACAATCAAGTATGGTAAGAGAATAAATAAAATCCAGCGTCTATAACTTTGGAACAGTTATGATATATGGCCCGTTCTCGAGATTGGCGATTGACGTTGCAAAGCAACAAAATTGCTTAAGTGTGATAAACATTCCACTAGACATTTCATACATCTTGATGGGTATAGCAACCCTACGGCAAATTTTAAACTTCACCAAAAGTTGCAAAGAACTGACCGGCCATTATATCATAGCTGTACCAAGAGGCATTGAACCAAATTAGCTTATGGAATATTTCTCAGATACGCATGATTTCGCGATTGTTTAACTACAAAAAAAATTGAATATCACCGACTTTAAATAACATCATACGGTCAATTAGAGGAAGATTCAAACAAGCAGGTTTTTTCTAACAGTAACTGGAACTTATAACCGCTTTCACACACTATTTATATACCGTAGAAAAAAAATTGCCAGACATGATATTTAGCTAGTTCAAATTAAAAAAAAAAAAATCCAAAATCAACGATTTTCATTATTTTTTCTTGCGCAGACCTAATGAATACTCTTTTTGTTTGCTAAATTTCTTTGAAATTCGAAGAATAATGATATAATTTTTTTTGCTGTAAAAGGGAAAGCAAGACCTATATTAATGTCCTTTAATTTTGCGTGAAAACTAAAAAATTAAAAAAAAAAGCAGCGTCGTGAAATAACTATGGATCACCACAAATTCATCAAAACATACTTCAGTTCAACAAATATAATTATGCTTAAAAAAACTGTATGTATTGTCACTGTTTAACTCTGGCAAACATTAATTTGAAGAAAATCTTTTAACATAAAAGTAGGCTTCATCAAACTTATTAGCTTACTGAAAAGCAACGAAGAGAAACTTTTTCTTTGCTCGAATAAAGTATTCAATTCTATAGGGAAAAAAATGACTTTTGCAAACTAATTACTAGACTGATGTTTACCAAATATCACATACACTGCCTCCGCAATATTTATTTATCTGAAATATGAAAACATGCCATTGTAATGCATATTCTATCTTGTAAACAGCTATTTCCGGTACTAACTCTTTTTAAGATTTTTTTTTCAACAAATGTTTAAATATAAATTATAAATAAACTCTTTTCTAATTGACATTCTATCTATTGTACTGCCAAACTAAACTCTACATTTACTTTATAATTTCTTAAAAATGTCCAGTCAAGTTTTCCTTCTTTGTACACCCTTGTCCAACCTATTAGTTTATTTAACACTCTGACGGTGGTCGGCCTACCTATGAAACCCGCTATAAGGGACTCAAAGATACACTGTAAAAATTTCTGTAAAATTACAGCACATTTTGCGGTTGATTTTTACATAACAATGTTATAATGTATGTTTTACAGCCCATCGATGTTTTTGCGACGTACAGAATCACATGAACAACTTACTCCAATAGCATTTAAACATAAATGGATGCATCCAATCACTGACAGTTAAGCAAACGTTTTTGCAGATACTACACAATAAATTTACATCGTGATGGTAGCACTTGTTCCATCACCACTGTGATGGAAATTTAATGCGTTTCTTTTACAGAGTAATTATAACATTTTTTTAAAGAAAAGAAATCTATAGTGTGTACAAAAAAGTTCAAATTTTTTAATTTTAGTTAAACTCCTAGTTTCCTTGCACAGAAGACACGACCATGGGCGGAGCTATAAAACGAGCGGAGCAATCAGATGAAGAGGAAATTTCAGCCGTTTTATTTTGTCTTCATCTGATTGCTCTGCGCGTTTTATAGCTCCGCCCGTGGTCGTGGCTTCTGTACAAGGAAACTATGAGTTTAACTATAGACAGACCAAAGCAACAATACTATCCGCAACAAAATTTGTAACGATAAAATTCATTCTACAACAAGTATAGGGAATAAGTACAACTCCTTCTCAGCAATTGCTACTTTTAAAAAAAGCTTACTTTATTTTAATCAATTCAAAATTCATTGTGTTCTCTTCTCAACCAAGTTATTTTGAAGTTTCAGTTGTTTTCTCGATGGATTGTGAGAGAATTTCCGAAAGTTAACTTGGTCAAATTTGCTTAATTTTTTTCCACTATAGCCTGTTGAGGGGGAAAGGGAAATGTGTGTTATTCAAAACCAAGTGAACTAAACAGAAACAAATAAGGGTTACCAGACTTGGCTAGCATAAGCCATTTTGGCTAATTTCAGATACTCCTGGTTAATAAAAATTTTGATCATTAGCCAAACAACTGAACTAATTTTAAATGGTACAATAGTTTGTATTTTTCAGCAATTTTTTCTTTTAATTTTTTTTCTTTTAAATGAGTGTTTACACGTATTTTCAAATTGCAAACTCACATATTTGGTAAGTTATGTCAGAAGTGACGTAATAAAAGTTACATTTGGTCATTTTGAGCTCCAACTTGACTGTTTTTTCCTCAAAATTTAATCTAGCAACCAGAAGACTATAAAAATCTCAACAACCCAATAGGCAGTGGCAGTGCCTATGCATCGGAAAGAATAAGTACGAGATAACTCCCGTTTATTTTCTCTAACACCCCTCACTTGAAATCCCGTCCCTCCCCCCACACGAAGAAATCACAAAAGATCAAATATTAGCTCAGCAACTTGACTGAGAAAGTTTCCGATGAAAGGAATCCTAGCCTGGAGACAAGATAGGTATATACTTCAAGGTGATAACGTTACAAAAGATCGATAAGTCCTGTTTCTTGTCATCCTCGAGACAGTTGCAACTCGTTGATGTGTGGGCGTTCTCTGGTCTGAATCTGTAGCTAGACTGTTCTGCACGGGACCTATCCAGATATACCTGAATCGATCCCTTAACTGTTTATGCTGAGGGCTTTGGCTATTTTGGGGAATTCGTATTGCACAATAAGGATTTTCGGTGAAAAAAACATGGGAAGGAATGATGCATAGGGTTTGAATTTTAAAAAATGACGTGGTAAACTTTTTTGGACTAGTTATATTATCCAGATATATCTTAATTGATCCCTTGACTGTTTTTGCTGAGGGCTTTGGCTATTTTTGGGAATTCGTATTGCACAACATGGATTTTCGGGTGGGTAGGAAATTATGAAAAGGAATGATGAACATGGTTTGAATTAAAAAAAATATGGAAAAATTTGAATTTTGAAAGATTTACTGATCTAAACTGCGTCTCTTGACTGTGGTTCTAAGATATGACACCCATCGCCAATAGCCCTCGTGTGCTATAATAGTGCGACGATAATTCCAACTAACCCTAACTGATCTAAAATGGTGATTGACAATGGACTGATTTAAACCTTTTTTTATTTTATTTTATAATGTAAAGGTTGGATCATCATTAAAATTTATTTAAAATTGCTAAAACTAAAATTTGAGGTGTTTTGAACAAACATTTAAAATACCTGAACCTTTTCAAGTAACAGGTGAAATGTAAAGATTAAAACTTTATTTTCGGAAATCGGATATATTTTGAGAATTTTTTATGTATCATATGAATTCCTTTGATTTTCATTACAACAATATCAGTTCCAGGTAATATCATAAAAGTAAACATTTGCAAGACGGATTTCCAGGTATGCTTGAATCGATTCTACCTAGAAATTCGAATGTTGATTAGAGGTTATTTTGAATTTATATAAGTAAACGTTGTATTATATGTAGTCCTTTGAATGTTTTACACTGTTCTGAACTGGATTTTTAAGATATAAAACTTATTATTTCAAAAGGCATATATTTTAATAGTTTTCATTCAATTTTCTTTCTCTTCCGACTCTGTATTTCAATATTTTTTAATATTGTGAACATGTTTTGTCTATACATGAGAAAAATATTAACGGAAATAAATATTACAAAGCATGATTACAATAAAGAATTTTTATACCGAATATTCTGGTAGAGATTATTTTTTAAATTTATGCTGGCTAAATAATTGCAACTCAAAACAAATTATGTAGAAATTATTCTGAGAAATTCTTTGAACTTTTATCAATGTTCAAGGGTTTTGTTTTGATAAAATAATCTTACTATTTTCACTTATCAATTTTAACCAAACAGCAGATAATCTAAGCTTTGAAAATATTTTGAAAATTGTCACGAAAATGAACTTAGCCATATAATCTCCAAATTATAATTATCCTCACGTAACCACTTCAGAAACATTTTAGGTATCAAAATCTTATGCGATGCAAATTTAAGTAGTGGAAACAAAATTTTCTATTTAAACTTCCATTACGTCACTTAGAATTCAAATAAATTCGTCGCATTATCGTTTGTCCAGAAAACGTGGAAGAGAATGTATAATTTCCATTAGTTGCATTATCACAAATTTTAGTTGATCCCACTTTAAATTGAATCCACAAATATCTATTTGAAATTCCTCTGCAAACACGAAGTGCTTTTCTAGAGTTCTTAGATGCGTCGTACTTATGTTTCCCTGCAAGACACGTGGAGACATTTATACCCGGGACTCAGTTACTATGGCGACAAAATTATGATAAACGGGCATAAACTACTCCCCAAGGTTATAGTAAAGGAATTTAAAATTCATGTGCATTTTATGAAATAGTTAGTTTATGTTTTAAGTGTTTTTTAGCTTTCACATTACATTAACAACGGAAGAAATAGGAACGGCTAAAAACATATATGTTTGTTTGTAAATCATTCACCTTCACCAGTCCAAATTATAAATGACTCAGATATTGTGATAAATTGTCGAACTGTACACTGTACAAAGTAATCCAAAATAGAAAAAAAATGACATAAAATGGGTTGAAGATACATGAAGAAAACAACATTGATTCTTGGAGCAAATAGTTTTAATATGTAAAAATTGACTTGTTTCGCATGGACGAAGGTTCGGGAACCATCTTAATAATTGAATAATACACAAATTTGACTGAAAACGAAAAGCAGAAATATGACATCCGGAAAAAGGTGGTTGGGTAGGGGAAGGGGAATGTGAGGGTGGACAAAAGTGGAGAGGATAACACAAATTATTCTGTTGCTAGATGCTAACCCAAATCAAAGATAATTCAGGTATAGAAGAAATAACTAAGTTATTGCAGTTTTTAAGAATATGGTAGGGGGGTGTCCATTAATCACGTGATGCGATTCTCCACTCCCCTTCTGTTGAGATTTCGTGATATTTGGTTCGACCCTCACCCCCCGTCATATGTTTTTATTTTATTTCTCTTTTGGTGAATTTTAAATAGTTTTTTAAAGCTCTACCATTTTGAAATATGGTTTGGAAAGCCTCGATAAATACCATCATTTAAGATTTTGTCAAATTTAAGTCGAGAAACATGTTTTACTGGAATTTAACTAGATTTTCTCGCATTTTTACGTTGATTTTTTGTGGCGAAACATTTCGTGATTTTGGACGAGACCTACTTGAGATTTGGTGATATTCGGCTCGACCCCCCCTCCCCAAAAAAAAAAAACGCATTACGCAATTTATGGACTCTCCCTAGGCCCCTTAGGTTTGATTAAAATTGAGATAGAGGAGAAATCGAAACGGTGATTAAACTCGTAGGAATGTGTAGCGACTAAATATTTTAGAAATTCCTGTATCTTAATATACATTTCAATATACTTCATTCTTCTTAATATACATTTTAATATACTCCATTCTTCTTAATATACATTTTAATGTACTTCAAGGCAGATTTTAAGTTCTCTCTTCCTATGTCCTATGTATGAGAGGCCGCATTGGCAAGGCATGTTGTAAACGTTGCAATCTTTAAAAGTATTACGTATTTCAGATTGGAAAACTTTAATTTGGTGATAAGAGAGAATATAACTTTAAATTGGACATTTTTTAAAAATAATTTTAATAATATTACTGACTGGCTGACCCGACAGACGTTGTCTTGTCTTTACTATGAATATTGAATTGTAATTAAAGGTTGATCGAAAAATCCATCGATCCTTGGCAAATGCAGCCAAAAACGTCCAAAGAATAATACCCCATGTGGTGGGAGTGCACGTTAAATATTTTTCAAAGTCCCGACATTGCGTACGATGTAAAAGTTGCATTGGGTGCCTAATCAGGTGTTGGCTTGTCACATGACTGTGGTTCTAAATAAAGACGCCCGTGGCCAATATCCCTCTTGTATAGCTCTAGTGCGACGATAATTCAAACTAACCCTAACCCATACAACTGGATGGGAATAGCTACCCTACGCTAAATTTTTAACTTCGCCAAAAGCCGCCAATACCAACATTCAATTGGCCATATCATAGCTGTACCAAATTGACAGTTTCATAAACATAAAGTTTTTACGCTATACGTATATGGAATTAACATTTCTTAGAAGTATTCATTAGATCCAGAATAGTAATCGCCTTTACAGTCATGATACATTGTAGCAATATCTTCACTTCTTCCATTTATAAACATCAATTAAATTAAATTCGGAAACAAAAAAAATCAAGATTTCAATTCAATAAATAAAATAATGATATTCAAATAAAAATCCTACAAATTAAACTCAGTTCTCTGACGTGTTTATACTTAATTTTCGCGTTCGCGTTGAACGTGCTGAAATTTCTTTTAAATCGAAATAAAAAGTATAAATTCTAATCTTACAAGGCTATTCCTATGGAGAAATCGGCTTACGTTTTGCACTCCTACACCCGTTCGGGTTCGAATAACTCATTCATTAAGAACCTTCTTCTGATAATAACAAACACAACGAAAAAAGAATTAGTGAAATCGGTCCAGCCGTTCAGGCGTGATGCCGTCGCAACGAAAAAATGTGACTTTAACTTATACTCGTATATAAGATTGGAGGATAATAGGGAATAACAATTGATGTTTGTTTTACGTTTAAGCCCATCCAGAAATGCCGCGAACTAACTAGGTCGAAGTTAACAT
Organism: Oedothorax gibbosus; assembly: GCA_019343175.1. Taxonomy (NCBI): domain Eukaryota; kingdom Metazoa; phylum Arthropoda; class Arachnida; order Araneae; family Linyphiidae; genus Oedothorax; species Oedothorax gibbosus. The sequence continues at coordinate 11,546,986 of CM033272.1, forward strand.
TTAAAAGTCTTTATTTATATTTTTCATGCATCAAACCTTTATAGGATGGCAATGTCGTAAAACGTATTTGAACAGAGGCCTTCATAGGATCTATTTGAAGGAGATAATACATAGGTTTTTAGTTAACCTTAAACTAAAGAGACATTTAAAAAAATATGCAAACTAATGTACAAAGATTTTTGAAATTTAATATTAGATAATTTATTTATTTTAGAGAACAGGTGTAAAAAAAAAACATTATTTTCTTTTCACATGCTTAGTTACGCTTTTATAAAATTAAACTATGCAAAGATACTTTTTTTTATGATCCTTGTTAATTATGCTGTCGATTATTTAGTTTTTTATTTGAATATTTTGTGCCATATTTCCCTGATTTATTTCTTCAATAAAAACAATGAGGATTCTTTTTTTTGTTCGTTGCTTTGGGTTTGAGAAGTTTTTTTTTTATTCTTTTCATTAATTAGTTAGACCTTCTAGTATATATCTTTTTATCCAAGGCTTGTAATATGGTTTACAATGAACAATTAGCAATAATTTCGTTCAGTATCAATTATTATCTTGACAAATTTCTTATCGAAACTATCATTTCGATTATCATAGTAATTAAGAAAATAGCTATTCGCGTTTACTATTTGCATTTACTGTTAATGACTAAAATATTTTCGCGTGTTTTTATAATTAATTATTTGTATAGTAATATAAAAATGATTTTTAATGTTACTATACAAATCTACTATTTAAGTTGAATAATATAGCTTTGTATTGCTGATATTTTGAGTTAGTATAGTATTTTTTATTTGAATAGAAAAATGAAAACTGTACAACTATTTCAAAGCAAAAAAAAACCAATTTATTCTAATTGATAGGAATTATTTTCTATCAATTATACTAACTATAAATTTATTTATATAATTAAAGTTCGATGAGCGGGGGGGTGGGGGAGGTTAGTTCCTTAAGAAAGAGTTCATATACTAATATTTTTGCGTTATATCTCTCTCTTAGTACTCAATAGCATAATAAATTAATTTGAATAAATTGTAATACATTAGTTGTATAAACAAGACAGAGGGAAATTTCCATACATTATAATTGGAAAGCGTTTTAGTGGAAATGCAGACGAATGATTTTGATTGGATGCTACTTGGTATAAAAATAATCTGTTAAGTTTCTTTGTAAAAAAAGGTTTTATTTCTACCAATAACAAGTTTATATTATACTTTTATATAGTTTTATTCTTAGAGAATACAAAAGTCTTAACTGATTTGATTAATTACTTCTTAGAAAATAAAAATTAAATTTGCGAATTAATGTTGCGAGGATTGAAAAGTCCAAACATAAAACGCAAATTCTGACAATTTCGTGAGAATGGATTTTTTAATTCCTTACTTGATATTTGATATTTAGTAGGACAAAAAGTTTATTTTAAGGTATCTATAAACCTTAGACACCTTTTTCTATAATTTTTGACATAGACTTTCAAAACTTTGTGAAAAGATCAAGTACCTAAAAACTAACATCAAAATACTTTACAGCAATAAAAAAATTATATTAACTTATAAATTAATTAGCTATTAATTAATTAAATATGCAAGATGGTGAACAACATAACGACATTTTAAATTATTTGTTTTACATAATTTTTTTCAAAAAAAAATAAACATAAAATATGCATGTATGTGACCTACTAAAATTTAAGCTCGAAGCTAAGTTGTTATTTAATCATGATAGTTTAAAATTGCAATCCTTAAAATATGAATTTTTTTAACAATTAAAGTTTTTAAAGGTCTGTAAATTTACTTTTCATTAGAATTGTTAAAAAGTAGTAGGCCACATGTTCTGATTTTAATCCTTTAAAATACCCGTTAAAGTTTTTAAATCGAAGCATATTAATTTGAGATATTATGTTCGCAGTACAAGCATGTTATGAAAAAATTGGTTCTTAAAAAAATGTGTTCAAGGGTTTCATTGTGTGATTGACGATAATAAAATTGCCTTTACAAAACTGCCGTTAACTGAAAAACTATTTACCGTATAAGAAATATACTTGCACTATTAAAAAGATAAGGAATCAGAAAATAGTTTAAGGCAAATATATAAAAACACGTATTTTGAACGATTTTTCTGTTTTCTAAGGTATATAGATACCTTAAGTAGCGAAGCGATTCTTAAATGTCAATTCAGATCGTAAGAGAGCCTCGAAGAGTCCTTAGTGTTGTTTTCTCCTCTCTGTGACTCTTTGCGCAGTATAACAAGATTGCCGTAAATCTAAAGATGCATTTTCTAACTTTTCTACCTTCTCATTGAAGTTGTATGTTATTTATTTTCTTTTCAAAAATAAGTAAATAAACAAGTAAAACATTGGTTTCATTACATTTTCTAAGTGGCGTGTTGTTTATTTCTTCTCTAAAAATTGGCTTTTCATTATTTTTAACAAAAGTTGTTGCTTTTAATAAACTGTTTGCTTTGTGATAAAAAAATTTAATAATAATGAAAAGGTTAAACCAATTAATTTTTATAGAAAAAATTCTTCCGAATAAACACATAATATTTTATGTACTATTTGTAATTTCGAAAATATACTAAAATTTATTTATTAAAATTATATAAATATTTTTTACGTTACAACAGATTTTTACGCGAATGTTAACTGAAATTAAAATTCCTTAATTATTGGCCAAAAAGTTAAAAGAAACTTCGGTTCAACTAAATTTGAAATATATTTTCCAAAGGCAAAACAACATTAAAAAACAATTAAAAGTAAAACATATACTGTGCAATTCACAAAAGTTTGTGCCAAAATATAATTATACAAATTAACCTTGGTAAAATTTTAACCATATTTTTTACTTCTATTTTGAAACTCAAGATATTATTTTAAAACCCTGCGCTGGTTCGAGACTTTTTGTGGGCGAACGTTCTTTTGGACTTGGTCAAGACTTGATCTATACTAAGTGGAATAAGAAGCAAAAACAACAACGAAATATTATTTTAAATTGGAAATCAACTCATTCCTTAAAACGTCATCAATTCAACGAATCTCAATACAAAAAGAATAATTAAAGCACAAATTACTCAAAATAACATTAAAAACATCGATATTTTCTATTTTCTAATGTTTCTACGAAAATCAAGCATTTCTCATTCCAAAATAGTGTGTGGAACACAAAAGGGTGTTATTCACCTCTTCATTTACGAGCCATCGTCTACATTTTTGTGAGACTTAGTCTGTAAAATAACTGTCTGCTAGTATGGCTGGAAGTGAAGTGAACTAATCGATCCGTTCCCAAATTCCGGAGCTCAGGTCAGGAGAGTACATCGACCTTGCAGATAGGAGAGATCCAGTGTCCCACTTTTTTTCCTGGTTTCTCCTCATTTTCCCAGGAAGTTGTGAGTCTCGTGAGGATGGTATTACTGGTTTTATTTTTATGTCATTTTGGTGCTTCCTTATTGCTGATCGTGTTATTAAATAATTTACGGTAGAGTGGTTTTAGAGGGGACCGATGTGCCCAAACTTTTGCATCGATACTAAAATATTTCTTAGGTTTTCGATTATTAAAGGTATACTGTTGGTTTAATTAAGATTATTTATTAGTCATAGTTAATTTAATTTATTGAAACAAAAAGATATTAAGATAATTGCATACATTTTAGAAGGATTTTTTTGGGTATAGGCTTTAGGTAATAAATAATTCTTAAATGTTTGTTTTTCTATGTAAAAGCAAATAAAAAACATATTTTAATTGCTTATATGAATTATTTACAGTATTAACATTTATAAAATACCAGATAATTATTTATAAATTGAATTATTTTCAAACAAAATTACGTCGATAAAAACAAATCCTTACAGTGAACTTAGTACGACATAACAACGTAATCTATTGCAAATATTTTTAAGAGTTAAAATTGGCACCACTTCCTGCAACACTGCAATCCTATGGGCTGATTACATAAACCGAATCAAAATTACAAATTCCTCCAATCCATCAAAACAGCTTATTATGTATCTTATCATCTCACTTAACAATTAGAAAAAATCAGATAATTATTTATTTAAAACTTGAGGTTTATTGATTATTCGATAGAAATATGTCTTAAAAGAGGTGTAGGGGGAAACTAGGGACATTTGACCCATAAGGATACATGACCCAATGCCTTTTTCTCAGCAATGGAAAAGTTTTGTGAGTTGAAAGTGGCATGACTTTTTTTTCCTTTCAGCCAGCTGATCATATGGTGAAAAAAACGAGCTGAGTCATTGCGTATGTGTTTAGTTATGCGAAGAAATACGTTTTCATGCACTGAAAGTAAATTTTTGATGCCGTAAGGTTTTTCGGTCGACATTTTTTTGTTTAAAGGAAAGATTTTTTCAATTAGTTACTTGTTTAGTTCGTGCTTTTAGATACAATTACATTCATCATAGTGTCAATGTATTTAATTGCAAATGACTTGGTTTTAGGGTTAAGCAAAAAAAGTGCAACTAGGGATACTTGACCCAAGTCACTTAGGGATGCGTGACCCAAGTAAATAACAAAAAAGTAGGCCGAAGTAGACCAACTAATTTTTTTTTAAATCACGGGAGTCATAGAAAATGACTGGGTTCTTACAAAATATTGGGGAAAACGGAATATAGGAAGATTTTTTGAGAAGGCACAATAAAATTCTGATGAGCCTAGTTTGCAAATAGAATATATGGAAAATGTTTTAAATGGCCTGAAATGGATAATATATCATAAGTTAAAAATGATAAAATATAAGCTTTTCTTCAGCCACCTGTATTTTCTCTGTAAAATAAAAGGATCCCCAGTTTTGTAATTAAAAAGTCTTAACGTTTAAATTTGAATAGTTCATTAAAATAATAATAACTAATGCGATAAAAATAAGTAGTAATAATTTTGTCTGACAAAAATTAAAAAACATACATATAAACTTTATATGATGTTAGTTTTGTTATCATGTAAAATTATTTTGATAATTTAAAGTCCTACTAATAAATATATGAGTTGGGCCACGTATCCCTAATGAGTGGGTCATTGGGATACATGACCCAAAACTAAAGTTTTAAATAATTTATATTTTACTTATATTGCAGTTAATACTTCAGAAAAATACTAATATATATTGTGTAAGACTTATTAAAGTATAAATTGACTGCATTTGCACATTCATAAATAGTGTTTTTTAAAAGTTACAAGCCAAAAACTAGAAGTTGGGTTATGTGTCCCTGGTTCCCCCTATAAATGTTTTAAGTTAATAACCCAACCAAAAACTAATATGTTACAATGAACTTGGACACAACAACGGATTCTATTGCAAATCCTTTTGTAAGAAATAAAATAGACACCACTTAATGCATTACTGCTATTCTATACACTGCGATGCAAAAGTTTAGACAATGACGTTTTTTAGCTGTAAAATTTAGAATTGTGATAGTAGAATTACAAAACACCCTGTACATTAAATAATATTGAAATGTTATAATTGAAACATAAGTTTATTGCTAATTTTTTCATAAATAATTTTACGAGCAACGTTTAGAACAATACGAGATATGTATTTAAGTATTGGGCCCAAATTTCATATTTTTGATAATGAATTTGTAATTGCAAAAAACGTTTCGTGAACAACGATTTAATAACGATATGTTCAATTTTACACCAAAAGTGAATATAGTCACTTTAAATATTTATTCAAATCATATTTGACTTCATGACAATTTAAATCTCTAAATACGAACGAATACTACCGTCCATCCCTTAAGTTGGCATCGAATCGTGATTTAGAGACATGCAACTGTTAAAAATTATTGTGTTTCACATTTGTTCTATACTGCAAAAGTGAAATGGAAACGTCCACATATTTTTTTCGGTTAACATTTCAGTTTTTTTCAAATCAGAAAAATGTTCAACCAAACACCGAAAAAGTGAAACATTTCACATTAGCCGTTGCAGTACTGGAACCAATATCATGGTGAAACCAACCATATCATGGTGAACCACAATATCATGTGAACCTAGCACCATTTTAACATGCATTGACCGATTTTCTTGATGAAAAGTGCAGTCTTTCCCATATAAAATCACAAAATAGCGGCATATTATTCTTTTTTGCACTTTAGTACAATGAAGAGATAGTCACCTCTTCAAAAACGACAAAAAAAAAGTCGTTCATTTTAACGTAAATTCACTCCACACCATTACGAAAGTTCCTTTATACGAAATTCCATACGAAAGAACCTTAGCATAAAGAAGGAACTTTCGTAATGGTGTGGAGTGAATTTACGTTAAAATGAACGACTTTTTTTTTCGTTTTTGAAGAGCTGGCTACCTCTGCATTGTACTAAAGTGCAAAAAAGAATAATATGCCCCTATTTTGGGATTTTATATGGGAAAGACTGCACTTTTCATCAAGAAAATCGGTCAATGCATGTCTCTAAATCCACGAATTCGTGCCAAAACTTCAAGGTGATGGACTGGTAGGTAATCGGTTCGTATTTAGAGATGCTAAATTGTACAATTGAATCAAATATGATTTGAATAACTATTTAAAGTGGCTATATTGTCTTTTTGGTGTAAAATTGAACCAATATCGTTATTAAATCTAATTAGTTCACCGGATATCGTGTTTTTTCAATTTATCAAATTCAATTCATCAATAAATATGCGAAATTAGGCCATTATCTACTTTAAATTAGCATAATCTCCTATTTGTATCTAAACTTTTGCATCGTACACATTTTTATTTTATGAAAAAAAAATTGTTATAGCAAATCAAACAATTATGTTTCAATTATAGCATTTCAAAATGCTTATTTAATATGTTTAGGGGTGTTTTGTAATTCTACTATCACAATTCTAAATTTTACAGCTAAAAAATGTCATTGTCTAAACTTTTGCATCGCAGTGTAGACTTACTGCATAAACCTAATCGAAAACACAAATTCCTAAAATCCATCAAATTAGCTTTTTATGCACCTTATTATCCCACTTATTATATGAAATCAATAAAAAATCCCTACAATAAACTTAGACACACCAAAGAATTCTATTGCAAATCTCTCGATAAGAAATAAAATAGACATAACTTCTTGCAACACTGCTATACTATAGACTTATTCCATAAACCAAATCGAAAACACAAATTATTCCAATCCATCAAAGCAGCTTGTTATGCACCTTATTATCCCACTTATTATATGAAATCAATAAAAAAAATCCTACAATGAACTTGGACGCAACAACTGATTCTATTGCAAATACCTTTATAAGAAATAAAATAGACACCACTTTCTGCAACACAGCAATCCTCTAGAATTATTGCATAAACCCACTTAAAAACACAAATTATTTTAATCCATCAAAACAGCTTATTATATACCTTTTATCCCACGAATTAAGTGAACTCATTCAAAAAGAAATGTCTACAATGAACTTAGATGCGACAACGGAGTCTATTGCAAATCCCTTTAAAAGTTAAAATCGAAACCACTTCCTACAACACTACAATCCTATATTAGTTCAATGCTTATTACATAAACCCAATCAAAAACCCAAATTCCTCCGACCAACCTGGACACCTCCAGCAAATCCTTTTATATTCAAAATCGATACTAATCCCTTTTCTACGATAGCAGGTCGGCCACGTGGCTTCCTGCACTCCAGTCCATGACCGAAAAGGCGCGTAACCAGTGACCCCTTTACCAGGATCGATATACGGAGTGACCTTGCCGCTACTACAGGGGGCACTGACCTCCATTTTCGCCCGTTTTTCCCGTTTCTGGCACGGGTCCTGGAGCCCGGAGTGCGTTGACTATCAGACTGTGTCTAGTTAAAAGGACATCGTCCCGCCTAGGGTCGTTCCTCTTTTATGGTTATGTTAGTGGAATAAAGTTTTCGATCTGGGTGTTGTTTCAATTAGTTGTTTGTTGTTCAGAGCAGCTAGACTGGATGCATTTTTTTAAAGTTCAATATAGTTTGAACTGTGTTTTTTGTTGTTGTTAATTTTAGTATAATTTGAATGATGTAAATTCAATGGTGGGGTCGTTCCTCTTATGGCAGCGTTAGTAGAATAGTTTTTCTGGAAATCGGGTTTGGCTATTGTTTGAGTTAGTTGCCATGTTGTTCAGCGTGACACTAGTTTAAATCCAAACACAGTTTTAAGTTTAATATAGTTTGAACTAACCATAGTTTAGCGGTGGTTTTAGAAGCCGATCACCTGCATGCCGATGGGTCCAATTAATGAGGAATTTATTATAATGTCTTTCTTTTTCAGTGAAGCTGCTTTCTGGCGGATTAGACCTTTTGTGGACGCTTCAAATTCACCGAAACCTATAAGCCAATTTAGGTCCATCTTGGCTGATCTCTCTGCCAAATTTAAAGCTCAGTTAATAACTAATCTGAGTTCTATGTGAGTGTCAAAGTTTTCTGATATTTAATTTTGCCGAGAGTTATTAGAATGCAAACGAAATATAGTGATTGCATGACTTCTATTCCCGTCTTCCCGGTTTCTGACAAGTAGTGTACGGAATTACTGCAACTATACGCGGATTAGAGTGTGTCTGGTTGAAGGATAATTGCTCTGGTGCTGTGAGTCGTTCATCTCTTTGGGTACGTTGTCGAATGGTTAGAGTCTGTTTTCTCCAGGAAATAGTTTAGTTTTTGTGTAGTTTTAATTTCGTGTTGTGCAGGTTTTTTTCAGAGCCAGAATAGAATAAGTCTGGAACAAACATATTTATTTTAGTGTTAAAACTTGTTATTTATAACGCTTCCAAATTCCGAATTCAAATAGAACTTCAACAGTGCAGCATTATTCAATATATAAATTGTAATTTGCAATCCTAGAGATTGCCGAGGCTGACACTTTAGCCCTCTCGTCTCAGCGCTATTTTTAATAGACTCCAGAACTTTCAACCGGGAGCAGATTTAACTTGCACTATTAACCTTTAAAATAAAATTATATAGTTTACACTCAAAACTCTAAATTATGGTTTACACTTTACACCCAAAATGGAATCAGGTTTTTTCCACCTAACTTGATGCATTGGTGAAAATAAAAAAAATAATAAATTCCACTCCTAACATGTTAATTCTATAAGAAGTGAAGCAATTCCCATTTCCGAACTGTACTCATTGTATAATGCCTTTGGATTTGAATTACATTACATAATTACTGGGTAATGAGAGAATATGACACTGGCAGGGACATTAATTATCTCCATCTTCCTATCATTTCATAATTTTATCCTATGTAATACTAGGTTGTTATGTAATACGATTCAGAAACTATAAAAAATTATATTATTAGATATGGCCAAATCAATATGACGTGCGTAAACCCTATTCCCCTATTCAATTACTTCAAATATTTTTACGATATCCTATCTTCCCCAATATTTAGTTATTAATTAGATGTTATTTTCCCATTCGATCCCGATATTAACTTTGTATGGAAATGAAAGTGTATTTTTTATTCGTATACTTTCTAGTAATGATAAATTGATTTACAACAATAAAATATAAAAATCGCTCTATTTTGTACGATAGAGGCCAATAAATTTTGTACCAATGTATTAACGGGCCAATGATGTGCAATAAAGTGCTTTTGCAATAACAGAATTTTATTCTAACAAGTTTAAAAGAGAAAAATGAAAATAGATGCGTTAATTTTACAATTATTTTATAAATGAAATAAATATTATTTTAGTCAACATTTAAAAAGCTACTTAAATTTATAAAAAAAAATCAAAATCTTCTCTTAAACAATCAATATTATTTACTCTTAATGCATTTTTAAAAAAAAAATTAACGTTAAAAAGATAAATTAAGATCCTTGTTAACTTTCTTTTGAGCTTTTATAAATGACACTTTGATAAATTCCGACTCTTAATTATAACATAATTTTTGTAACAACCTTTGTGAACTTGGGAGGATATTATATTTATCTTATATATCTCCATACATTATGTATCTGCAATATTATAGCATAGAAAATTGCTCCTTATTTTAGTAAGGTAATATGCACAACATTTATAAGGTAACACATATATTTCTAATAGCATACAAATAAACGCCCTTTTTTTTTACTTCTTTCTTATTTAAATTCAATTAAATTTAGTATTTTTTTGCAAAAATAACTTAGCTTCTATAACATTTTTGTTGTTTCTTTCCAATGGCTTGCAATTTAAATACATAATGATTACTCGCAAAATCCGTTTGGCTACGTGATTAAAACAAATGTGTACAATCGAAAAAAAATTGTTGTTTATTGTAAATGGTAATTGGATTTTTAGCATTTGATAAGTAGTCCGCTGTTATTCTGCTATTCAGATAATGAAAATGTAACCACAAACAATAATTTCATTTGCGTTTTTTTATTATTTCTGATTTTCATTTAACTAAGAGTTTGTTTATTGCGGTAACACTAATTGCGGTTTAGCTGCAATTTAATTAATTTTCCAACTGTAATTAAGAAACGGTTGCAAATATTTATTTAGTGCCTGGGAACAGTTAACATTTAGAAAATAGGTATTGTTAAGAGATTGATTTAAGGAGCCTAGAAGCAAAAATGTACATGTGCAGATTTTATTGAATTGGAGTTAAATGTACTAAGTTGTTGCTGTGGAGTCAAATATTGTTGTGGTGTACAAGAGAATCTTACATTATATTTTAATCAAGACAATTGTGAGTGCAATTCAAATAAGACTGTTAATCTTTACTAGGAATGATTAAAATTTCCATTTTCTTGTCAAAGTATAACACTATTCAAATTATCTTCCTATTACCATTGTTAAAATTTATTTTAAAATTGCATTGTTGTCTAATTTAATTCTTTTATGACATATACACATTGAAATATATTGTCAAAGTATAACAATGTTTAAATTAATTTCCTTAATACCATTGTTAAATATTTTTTTGAGGGTTTATTAAAAAATTTGCACCTATGAAAAGAAAAGAACGTTTGCAATGTTATGTAGGTGAATCACTGTCCCTTGGCTTTCTGACTCCTCACTTAAATTTTCACTATAGAATGTGCGTTGAGTTAATAGAAAAAAATCGTTGTGATTATATTAAAGTCAGACAATCAGCTACAATATCGATGGGGTATTCTCAAAAGTTTTGCTATTATCTACAAATCATCATAATTTTGAACCACGGGTTGGGTCTCAGTTGGTCATCTACTGTTTTCCCCATTCGATGGACGTTTGAAAAATTGATTAGCTGCAAGTTTAAAAGCATTTCTATTGTCTTTTTACCAAATTTTTAATAGTCATTCATTTCCATTATCTTAGGATTCTTATGTGCAAACTGTTTAATACACCAGCATTTACCCCTTTCCTTTTGAATATATTAATTGAAACTACAAAATACAAAACTTATTCAATTATAAACAAGAAGTTCATAAAGAACTAAAATAGCCTACTTTCCTGTTACTTAAATACTTACTGAAGTTCTAATCGGGAAAAAAACTAGGTTCCTAAAGTAAATATCAACAACAGCCGTTTCTACACTAGATTTATACACATTAGAAAAAAAAATCGAAACACAGCACCCAGCTATAATTTAAACTTCTAAAAGCCAAAATCAACTATTTTCCTTAATATTCTTTCGTAAATTAATTAAATATTATTTATCATCTGCTCGTGATTTATTTGTAGTTCGAAGAATAATTAAATATTTATTAATAACAAAAGTAATGAAACTACTCCGAACTGCATTAAAAAATAAGAAATGTAAATTAAAACTAAGCATAATTGCATGCAAAAGTATGCCTTGCCGCTTTCTTGGTAGATAATTAATGAATAATCAAAGAATCAAATTGTGCTACATTTTATGACGTCATTCCAAACTGATTCATGAAAATATTATTTTGCTTCAAATATGTTAAAATAATAAAGTTTCTCATGCCATTGTTGATTTGGCAACAGTGATTTAAATGACTCAAAATTGAATTTCAATGCTAATTCAATGGGAAATTCGCCGACAGATAGTAGATTTATGTCCGTCCGGACGTACAGACAGACGGACAAAAAGTATGAAAGTTGGGTATCTGAGGTCATAGCTTTCAAGCAAAAAAAGAATTTTTAAGATCCGAGGGATAGAACCGATTTTGGAAGAGGGATACGGACAGACGGACGGACAGACAGACAGACCGAAAGACAGACAGACAGATGGACATCAACCGCATTTCAATACCTACAGTGATTTAAATGACTCAAAATTGAATTTCAATGCTAATTCAATGGGAAATTCGCCGACAGATAGTAGATTTATGTCCGTCCGGACGTACAGACAGACGGACAAAAAGTATGAAAGTTGGGTATCTAAGGTCATAGCTTTCTAACAAAAAAAGAATTTTTAAGATCCGATGGATAGAACCGATTTTGGAAGGGGGGGGGGGGTACGGACAGACAGACAGACGGAAAGACAGACATACGAACAGACAGACAGATGGACATCAACCGCATTTCAATACCTACAGTGATTTAAATGACTCAAAATTGAATTTCAATGCTAATTCAATGGGAAATTCGCCGACAGATTGTAGATTTATGTCCGTCCGGACGTACAGACAGACGGACAAAAAGTATGAAAGTTGGGTACCTGAGGTCATAGCTTTCAAGCAAAAAAAGAATTTTTAAGATCCGAGAGATAGAACCGATTTTGGAAGAGGGATACGGACAGACGGACGGACAGACAGACCGAAAGACAGACAGACAGATGGACATCAACCGAATTTCAATACCTACAGTGATTTAAATGACTCAAAATTGAATTTCAATGCTAATTCAATGGGAAATTCGCCGACAGATAGTAGATTTATGTCCGTCCGGACGTACAGACAGACGGACAAAAAGTATGAAAGTTGGGTATCTAAGGTCATAGCTTTCTAACAAAAAAAGAATTTTTAAGATCCGATGGATAGAACCGATTTTGGAAGGGGGTACGGACAGACAGACAGACGGAAAGACAGACATACGAACAGACAGACAGATGGACATCAACCGCATTTCAATACCTACATAGATTTAAATGACTCAAAATTGAATTTCAATGCTAATTCAATGGGAAATTCGCCGACAGATAGTAGATTTATGTCCGTCCGGACGTACAGACAGACGGACAAAAAGTATGAAAGTTGGGTATCTGAGGTCATAGCTTTCTAACAAAAAAAGAATTTTTAAGATCCGATGGATAGAACCGATTTTGGGAGGGGGGTACGGACAGACAGACAGACAGACGGACATCGACCGCATGTCAATACCTACTTTTTCATTTTTTTAAATTCTTTCGAATTAAAAAAAGAAAAGTAGGCTAAAAATATTAGTTTAATCATTGTTGCCTGAATGAACAAAGAGACAAAGAAATTCGAAAAAGTTTAACAATGGTATTCAGGAAACACATTGTTATACTTTGACAAGATATTTCAGTGTTGATACGATATAAAAGAATTAAATCAGACAACAATGCAAATCTGGAAACAAATTTAGCATTGGTAATAGATAGTTAATTTGAGAGTTTTATTTTTTATAGCTTTTTAAAACAAATACAGCGGATATAAATATGAATTAATAAAATTTAATGATAATTTCCTAAACGAAAAGTGAATAACTAAAACAAATCTGGTCAGGCAACTCAAGTGCTTTAATAAGTTCCACAAGAGGATGTTCATCACTAAGGTACATAAAATTATAAAACAACTAACTGAAATTAATTTAGCAAAATGTTAGAAAACCTGTTTATTTATAGTAATCAGCTGATTGCAAAAGCAGCTATTTATCTATTAGCTTATTGCAAAAGTCGTTTGGTGAAATTTTGTAACAAATATCTAATATTAATGGATTCAAATGCAATATTCTTTAGAGTACTTTGATCTTAGATATTGAGAGTCTCATGATTGTTCCTATCTTATCCGATTGGAAAAAGTCATAAACAATTCCTCGCTTTTTTTTCAGCTTCGAACTAAGATGTTTTACTTTTTTGAAAATGAAGAAGGGTTTTAGTTCCTTTTCATTGTAATAAATTGTTTTTTAAAAAATAATGTTCTTCTGATTCACATCAACCTCTATCGATGACAATTTTTTATCAATAGCCTGGCAGTCAATGCGTTTATCAGTAAGTGGCATTTTTTTGTAACAGCGTATAGATAGATATTAAAATCAATGTCAGGACATCTGTGCTAAACACACACACAGTGCCAAAAAGGTTATTCAACTAAATAATTACTTCTAACTATAGCGAAAAACGAATTTACACGTTGAGGTGTGAGAGTAGGTTCTACAGATTCTTGTATCACATGGTTTCTTTGATACTACCATCTTATAGATAGTGTAAGTAAAAGATTCTTCAGAAGTATATTCATAAAAGAGGCAGATGTGCGTTAATTATAATTAGCCGTTGCAACTATTTGGAACCGTTTTCTTTGTGAAACCAAGCGCTGAATTGTTAACAGTGTACCATAAAAGAAATTGTCTCTTACGCACTTACCATAGAATAACCTCCCCTGTAAACAAATACATCTCTAAATCAATATCCAGCTGTACTCTTAAAGCTTTATCTAAGCATCTCCAGAGATCATTTTTAAGCTTGTAAGCCTCCCTCTCTAGATCCTTTGAGTTACCTTTGTCATGTCCTTTTGAGTAAGGAATTGACCGAAGAGAATTTCCTCTCTCTGTCTTCCAGAAAGCGGTAGGATCAGTAAATCCGAGAACACTTTACTTTGGAGTGTAAGAAAATAAATCTCAGCTTTGTCAATATTTGTGAAACTTTTTAACTTTTCTCGCGATAAATAACTTGTTCGAGAGTAATCCGTTTTGTGTAATGTTGTTGGAAAAGCATATGGCTACTTTGGTTTGCTGAAAATGTAAGCATGTTTTCTTTGTCAAAAATAATTTTGTGTGGTTATATATCACCGAAAAGTATGTTAAATAAATATCTACATTGTGTTATGGTTGTTTTAAAAAGACAAGTGAGGAAACTAAAGAAACCACACGAAAAAGGTCTTTTATCTTCCTCAGACCCCAGGAAAATCCTATACATATATTCTTTGCATAAACATTTTTCAATCAGATATGTATATTTAAAAGTATATTTTGAAAATACTTAAAAAATTTACATTTAATATTTGTTGAGAAGAACCTCAATTCAATAGAAGTTGAGATCTTAAGCCCTAAAAAGGTTCTATGAACAAACACGCTTTGTCAGTGTTTTTTTCTAAGTAATAGCACATTCTCAATTATTTAAATGTAAAATGTCTTTCAAATTTTATAGCAAATTTGCAAGACCTTCGAAATCATGCTACCTCATTACATGCAAACATACGACTTGATAACTGCAATCAAAGACTAAAAAAGTAATTTTCGGATCCTCTTCTATCGAACCGTTTATAATAAAATAAATAATAACAGGAAAGTCAAAACAAAACATCGATTTAAATTAATGTTAAGTCTCCGGAGATAAAAGATAACCAGAACATGTCGTGTTATTATTGAAACATCGCCGATTTATTTCGAATCGGTTTGATTCTAGATATTATACGCGTAATTTATTTAATGCAATAGATATTTAGATATTATATGCGAAATTCATCTAATGCGATCGTTATTTCATTAAAAATAACTCACTTTAATAGATATTAATGCATTTTTATAAGTCCTTTAGTGTGTGCGGTTGAATTTTATATTAAGTGAACAATGGGTATGTGGTCTTTTCAAAAATCAGCCTTCTGTAATTGGTAGATTAAAAATAACGCCAGGTATTCTATGTTTTTATTAACCCAAGAGTACGTTTTATATCCATTATAACTTGAAAACCTTTGAAAACACATAAATTGGGTTGCTGTTTTTTTTTAATTAAAACAAACGTTACAAATATAAATTTATTTTATCATTGCAACATAGACAATTTGAACTTATAAACAAATTTCAGCCAAAGCACACGAATGTTACTTACATTTCGAAACTTATCTATGATAGTTTGTTTGGCAGTGAATGTTTCGTTGTATTAAACTGGATTGGTAAGACAGACTAGATTAAATAAATTCTTAATAATAAATTTGTAATATTTGTTATTCAAAACATATATAGTGCATTTCTTTTAAATTTATTTTTAAAAAAAAGCATATTGGACAGTAATTATGTCCTGGGTAATTAAATTTGAAAATCTAAACAATTAGGTTAAAACATTATGCATTATTGTATGTTTTAAATTTTATTCTTCCTTGTAATAATTTTAAACAGATAAATTGATTTAGCAATCATTTTGATAATGTTGAATAGGATAAAATATTTTTTATATTGACGGATATTGTAATCTTCCCGATGAAATATTTATTTTATGAGAAATTTTAGAAAAAAATAATCAGTTAAATTTTTTATTTAATTTAATCAGAATAATTATAAACTAGTAAGCACTTTTTTAACCAATAAAAATACAATAGTGAGTAAGAATATTTAAATGGGTGTTGCCAAATAATTTGAGTTAACAATGTTGAAATACGATGTTTTTAACTCTTTTTTTTTAATTATAGAAGGAAAAATTCTAAAAACTGTTCTAGTGATTTTGAAACGAAAACCTATTTTATTACAAATTTTTATGCGTAGTTTTGGTTGGGTATTTTTGTAACTTTTCGTCACAAAATACAAAAACTTTGCTTTACATATATAAACAATAATTCAAAATTAAAAAATATATTTTGCTCTAAAATTCAATGTTGATGATACATTATATTATCCTCACATAAATCAACGAGGGAGGTAACAATATTCCTACAATAATGATAGTCTAATAAATCATTGATATTCTACATGCATAAATTAAAAAGATAACACTCTAGAGTCTAGATGAATAGAAGTCATAAAAAAGCGCTTTGTATAATACTTATTTTGAGTAAAGCATAATTTCTAGCGAAAATTTAAAGTCGCTAGTGTAAATCTTTTTTATTTCCGAAATTCCCACATTTATGTTCGTGTATAATAATAGAAAATAATAATAATATACTCGTTAATAAGAAAAATAGGAAAGTATATAAATTTCCAATTAAATATTTTGTGCTTCCAGGAAATAACAGCATAAAACCCGATTTAAATACCTAAAAATATATTGATTGATTTTTTTAAAGTAATATTTGCATAAGCAAATATACATATGTCTTTTAAAGAAGAATAAAAAAAGGAAGAGAATTTTCCGATGCTTCTAGAAAAAGTTAATTACCTCCATAATAACCTCGCCTGAAAAGTTTTTTTTATTTCTTGAGTATTATAAATTAACACAAAAGTCGTTTCATCATTTGAAAGGAAAATTTAAAGAAGAATTATAAACCTAGAAGGCATAGGAGAAAAAAATAAAACATCTTTTTAAGAGAAAAGCAACAAATTTTAATTAACTTGTTTGTATCAAAATATAGAGTATAAGTGAAAATAGTTTTTTCTACGTAATAAAAAACAGGAATTTTCCCTATTTTTAAGTATTGCCACGTTAAACTTTGAATAGCTAAAAATAAATGAAAAAAAAATGTCGAATTCTCCTCTGTAACTGTTTTGTAAAGTGTGATAATTATTTCAAAAAATAAGCTCGTTAATATAAACCATTGTAAGTTTATCTTTTCCGAATTAAATTAATTTTTTATCAAAAAAGAAGTTCTAAAAGAACTAAAATAGTCTACTTTCCTGTTACTTAAATACTTACTGAAATTCTAATCGGAAAACAAGTAAGTTTTTAACAGTAACTGTCACTAAGAACCGCTTCTACGCACGATTTGTATACATTAGTAAAAATCGCCAAATACATCATCTAGTTTTAAATTAAAAGCCAAAATAAACTATTTTCACTAATTTTCTTTCAAAAATTTTTATTCTTGAATGAGTATCAACATATATAAAAATCTGTAAAATCTGATGTTTTCGAAATATTCATCAATAACAAGACATGGAACTACTCCAAAGTGCACTAAAAAGTAAGAAATGTAAATTAAAACTAACCAGGTACCTATGCAAAAAAAATGTAATGCATTGCCGCTTTCTTAGTAAACAATTGATGAAATATCAAGGAATCACATTGTGTTAAATTTTATGACGTCTTTCTAAACTGATTTATTTGACAAAATTGAATTCTGCTTGAAATAGTAATTTTAAATAAATAAAGTTTCTCATGCTATTGTTGATGTGGCAACAGCGATTTAAATGACTAAAATTAAATTTCAACGCTATAATTCAATGGGTAATTAGCCGACAGACAGTAGACAGATGTCTATCCGGATGCATAAACAGACGGACATAAAGTATGAAAGGTATGCCTCTGAGGTCATACATTTCTAACAAAAAAAAAGAATTCCGATTAATGGAACCGATTTTAGAAGGGGCGTACAGACGGACGGGCATCTTCAGCATGTAAATACCTACTTTTCCATCTGTTTTATTTATTTCAAACAAGCAAATTTATACCCGTTCTTCGCACGGAATAAAAAAATATCAAATAGATTCCAAATATGTGTACTATATAACCTGTTATAGGATCATAAGCTTATTATTGTTTCCGCTCGTTATAAATTATAAAATCCCGTTTCATTGCCTTAAAATTCCAAAATGAAAAATACGCTATAAAATGCACACATAAATGTCATCACTATTCCCTCATAAATACATAAAACCTTTTAGCTCATTTGGCGCGTTTTGGGAAATAATTTGGCGAGAAAATAGATATAGCTACAAACACACCCATTATACAGCTCTAACACAATGACCTTTGAACAACCGACCAGCTTATAAATTATTTATAAAAGAAATTCCCCGTTTGGCGAGTTTTATTTAATAATTTGGCGAGTTTGGCAACGTATTTGGCGAAAAAATAAAGACCTAAAACACTAATATGCAGCTCTAGTGCAATGGCCTTTATTAACCATCATAGTTCAGTAATAGCTTAACTATACATTTATTGCTTAAATATGCATACATGCAGTCAACAAAAAAATCCAATGAAAAAATCATCAAATAAACCCACAATAAAATCCGGAAATGAAGACTGGCAGAATTACGTCACATGAAACATGTCAATTATTTTTGAAATAATAAATTTAGTTTCTGAAAGTAATGGCAAAAGCATAAAATAAACATTTTGAATTTTAAATGTTTTCGTTAAAAGTTTTATTTAATTTTTTCAGCCGATGGCATCAGGAAAGAGAAAAAATGATCAGATTTGAGCGAAAGTGGTGTATTTTTTTCAGAAAATTCGAATTTTCTCTAAAAATGGAACAAATATTAAAAAAAAACTAAGCCTCAGGTGCACACGTTGGTATTAAAGGGAATCTATCTTAAAAATTTCGAATTTCTGAGGGCAGTATAAGTAGGTCTTTTACGATCCGAATACAAACACACAGACACACACACACTCTCTTTCTTTTATTATTATAGATTAAATGAAAGTAGACCAAAAATTATATATATAACGCACGAGAAACGTGAATTTATATTAAATAAAAATGTCAAGGAAATTTATTTTAAAGATATAAATCAGTTTGGTAAGGAGTCATAATATGTCAGAAATGAGATTCTTTGATGGTTCGTATTATTTGTTTAAAATGAGGCTCAATGCGTTCTTTTTTTTATTTTAAAAAGCAAAAAGTAATTTTCTTATTTACATTTACGCATTAATTAATGAATAATGACCACTTAATAATACATTTCTTTTGGCCAGTTGTTGTCATTTTCTTTTGTTTTTAAAAATCAATTAGATTAGTTATGTTTTCAATGTTGTACGGTTGATATGAATGTTTTACTTCTTTTTAGTGTGAACAATATAGCATATTTATTCTTCGAAATACAAACGAATTTATCAAACGATAAGTATCAATTATTGAACTTTCGATAAAAAATAGTTTGTTTACTTTTTAATAATATTTTTTTAAATAATAGTTTGTCTAATTTGGTGTTTAATATAGAACTAAAGGCTGTAATAAGCGCTTTTTTTTTACTCAAGAATTTTGTGTGGAAGTACATAGTTCTAAGTGACAGTATCGCTTACAAACCTACTTATTTCACATTATTAATGAAACGAGGAAGCTACAAAATTTATTTTATAAAAACTTCTTTGCTGCCTATTCTCAAACGGATTTCCGAAACTTAATCCAGTTCTCAAAAAAAAAAAAGGAGAAGGGAGAATTTTTTTCTTTTCAAAAAGTCAGAAACAAAAGTACTTTCAGCAAACAGAAAAGTAAAAACCTAAAACGAAGTGGGAGTATGAAAGAGTCAGAGAAACACACACAAAAAATTGATAGAAATAGATGGCAAAATAGAATATATTTCATCTTCCGTTGACGTAGGTAAAGATTTGACCATCCGTCATTATTACAGTTTCCGTCTCAGACAGATGTCTCAACCGATCTAGAAGGGGTCAATATTCTTCCTACATTCGATTTGTAAAACGTTTACAGCTCCACAAGGGAGTTTTTAATTTAAAAAACAGAGTGTTTATGAATATAAATTTCAGTTGCAGAGTGGCGTAATGTAAAGTAGCTTACTAAAATTTAACTTATACTAGTCGTGAGAGGATCTTACAAACGGAGTCACAGACAACAATGTTAGCTTAAGCTAGTTTGGTAAAGTTTCTTCACCAAATCGAAGATATTTATGATGTTCAAATTTTACATCAATTTGCATCGATATGCAAGTTATTAACATTAGAATTATAACATTATTAATATCTTGGATTGTGTGATTATTGTGTACTGGTGATGAACACATTACTTGACCTCAGCTAAAATTTTCTGGGTGTTGATTTTAAATGTCATAGCTCTAGACGAGACAAAACTTTCAAGCAAATGCCGAAATCTGAGAAAAAATCGATTTCCTGAAAATTATTTTTTTTAGTTATTATTTATTCGAAAATGTACACAAGTTATTTGTTGGTTTGAAATGGATTATCGATTTTAAGTCAACGATTTTCGATTGTTCATGTATGCACTTCCACATCAATGCACATAAAAGGATAAATGTGTACTAAATGATGTACAATGTGTACAATATGATGATATACAAAGTGCTTTACCTTTGTTTCCTCCATTCATTAATCGATGTTCATAAGTTACCAACAAACACTTCATAAAACTATGTTATCGTGATTTTTTGAGAATATGGTTGGCTTCGTTAAATCAAGTTCCCCGATGCTCGAATGTCAGATGCCGGTTCGTCACTTGACTGTGGTTCTTAAGAAAGGAATTAATATGCTTACCATTCAAAATTCAGAAGGCACTACTATGGCTTCAAAGTATTTCTGGTTTAGTTTTCTGTATTATTTATAGAAGTGTGTTGAAAATCTATTTCTTAAAATATTGAGGTTTTTTTTTTAAGTCCATTTTGCTATCCATTAAAATTCAAATAAATGATTCTATTGTTTATAGAATACTATTCTTAGAAATTTTAAATTAAAATAATATTAAACAAAAACCTACACAATAGTTAAAACATCCTCACGACACAATTTTACTAGCATTTGCAGAAGTTTTCTCTACTCGTTTCGGAATGAAAAGGGGAAAAAAACAAGCTTCTTAATGATCTAAAACAAATATTAAAAGAAAAATAATGAAAACACTTTCTCATTAGTCTCATTACCGAACGAAATTATTTAAAGTGTCATCGCAAGGTCATAAAAAAGCGCTAAAAATAGCCTAACAAAAGTAAAATACCACAAAAAAAGCTATTTAAAGTTTTGTTTTCTTGGTCTAAAAGAAAAGGTTTTAATAATGTGTTTAATTATTTATTTTTTTAAATTTAGAACACTAATTTCTCGTACAAGGTTTTGAAGCTTTACAAATAGTTATTCCATTGGATATGGGCTTATTATGACGTCGTGCTGATGTGTAAGGTGTTAAGTCACCAAACCAGTGGTACCCTTAACACGATAATTTCATAAATCCAAATTGCCTGTCACAATTTTAATTAGAAAAGATTTGGGGCATTTCAAAGGAAAAAAATTATTAAAATATGAAATTTTGATGGACAGATACCGAACAAATCAAATATAGGAATTGTTTATAAATTCATAGATAAAAAAAATCTCCTGTCACTTATAGTTATTTTTTACATATCACTACGCCTTAATAGTTTGATTTCTATTTATTCACATAAATTGCCTGTCATTGCCAATTGTAAATTGTCCCATTGTTAAATTAATTGTGCCATTGTTATTGTCAATTGCCATACATTGCCTGTTCCACTATATTCAGGTAAACTGCAGTAAACCCAAAAATGAATTGGACCATTTTTGGCATTAAATAATCGTTATTTTACTATACTTTCTTACAGCTTAGAGTTATTGAGTGCTTACAACAATGGTCCAAGTCTAGATTAATACAGTTTATCTGCCTACGGCAGTGTTAGTTATAAGCATAAAGGCATACAATTGATGCTATCTTCAAAAGTAAATGGAACTCTAATATTCAAAAGCACATGCATTGTTAATCTGACTTCGATAACTTTTTAACCATAGTTTTAATTTATTTTTAGTTCAAAATACAACTGATAGTTGATGTTATTTCGCTTAGTATGTGCTTCATTATTTGTTTTGAAATATAGCCATTACTTATTAATTATAATTACTTAAATGAGTGTGAAACTTGAAATATAACTACAACTATGAATGTTTAATAGTTTTCAAGTTTATCTTTGTTTGAAGTTGGTAAAAACATTAATTAGTCTGCTTGTAACAATAAGTAAGGGAGATCGGGACTAGTTCTTTATGTTTTTTTCCCTTTTTGATTGTATACTTTTATTTAGTTTGAAAAAAGATGGAATTAATACTCTTTTAACTACAAAATAACATTACAACTTTTACAAAATGTAAATATACTTTTTGGCAGTTAGTGGTTAAATGAAAGCACATTAAGGGTCAACATATGTGCTGGCTTCATAAACCACGTCAGTTGGCACATCCTAACGGCTCCTTTCCAATATAAGGTTACGTGGGAAAACTTGTTCCATTGAAAAACTAGCCCGGTATCCCCTATCTTAAATCTAACTAAGCTTAAAAGGTTTAAAACTATTAATATTTTATTATTAACTAGGGGCACACCCCCTGCTCGCTATCGCTCGCCAACCCCCATCTAACATCTTATTATTTTCAATAATGAATGAGGGGCCAATCACTGTGAGGGGGGCCAATCACTGTACTCGTTACCCTATGTCTTTTTTTTTTGTAGATTTCAAAACAAAAACAAGGTAAATAAAATTTGATTTATTAAAATCTTATGATGATTTCATAGTTGAAAATTGGATCACTGAAACATCGTCAGGCTAGTTATAATTAGTTTAAACTTACTATTTCATTGCTTTTTTTTAAATAAGAAATTTAGCTGAGTGTTTATTTTTTAAAGAAGATAAACAAAAATAAACAATTGAAACATACAATATTTAATGCAAAAAATAAAGAAATTGTTGGACGAGTCCACAAAAGAAAGTCTAATAACTAAGTATATACAAGAAAACATTCAAATGTATAAAAAAATAATACATATGATACAATCACAATAACAATTGAATAGTGTTTATATTGGAGATAATTTGGTCAACTAAAATTAATAATAAAGGATATTTTTTTATAACATAAGTACTACTGATCATACATAATAGTCTATGTGTAAATAACATTTAAAACAAGCCTAAGTTTTAACTATCTACAAAAAAAAAAAAAAAACTTTCACCTGTCTTAAACAAGTTTTGTAAACTAATAAGAAGGAAAGTAAATATTTCTTTAACATAACTGAATTGTTATATAACATATGTTAACATAATATCTTTATTCAATTAAACAAATATGCTGCACAAAATTTCACTAAGCCATTAATACACATGTTAAAGAGGTGTTAGTTATAGAGGATAAGAGGTCAAAATATGAAACTTAAATGAGATCAATTAAATCACACAATTTTTTAAAACTTATTCTTAAGTTATTTTTGCTAACAAGATTTTTTTCTAAAGGTTGAAAATGCGTTTATAATTGCATTTAACACATTCTGTTTTAGTTTGAATCACAAAATCCCTCTCTTAAGAGATTTTTTATTTTTTTTACAAAACAAATATAACAGTGCTGATACATTTTGCTATGGAAAGGTTACGAAGACACAACACACAAGTTGAGGTTCATTTAACAGCTTTCTCTATCAAATTTCATCCAACTGAAAATACATAAAAGGTTACATTAAATATACAAAAGGCAGTAAATGATCAACAACTTTAACAGACCAAAGTACAATTCAAATATAAGAACATCAAATAAAGGCTTTACTAATACATGGACAGCATTAAAATAGCATATTCAATGTACCTTTTAATCCCTTAACCGTTGGATAATTTTCAAGAAATGATCATAAAAGTTAATTTTTTTTTGTCCCTGTAAATTATATTTCCTATGACAGGGTTCATACTCGATGGTAGTGAAATTCTGGAGTTTCTAAGGAGTTTTTTTAGGAGTGCAGCAATGTAAATTCAGGGGTATCGAGGAATAAAATTGAATATGTTTGTTTATTAGTGTTTAAGTCTGTCTAGGGACTTTGAATGATGTGACGGAAGAAAAAAAATCTTTGCTTAAAGAGATGTGCGGTGCATTCTGGGACATTAACTAGTATCACAATGTCTTAACTCCGTTTTTCTACAGCGCGCAATAGACTTATTCCGACTAAAGTATAGGAGGGAAAAGGCAGAGGAAGGAGAAAAATTATTTGTGTCGTCAATTTTTTCAGTAGAGGGGAAAATTATCAGGAGATGATACACAAATTTCAGGAGTTATAAGGGCCCTTAGAAAAAAATTAAATTCGGGAGTTTTTCAGGAATTTCTGGTTACGAACTCTGCTATGGGCATGAATAATAAATATTCAATTTTAATTTTGCAATTGTTTTTACCTTGAAATTAAAAAAAAAATTATTGTTACAGCCAACATTCATATAGGATAAGCCAACAACCTCACCCCCCTCATTTTCACAGGAGTGAGAAGAAAGGGGTAAAGAATTTATGTACAGGCATTTAGATAATAAACTCCTTTGCGCAACAGCCCGTTAGTGTTAACTCAATAGAATGTGTACTTCTCTGGCATTAAGGTTGCAAAATTAAGCATCAAGTACTTTTCCTAATTTCTATTACAGAGTTTGTTTTCAAGTTTTCAAAGTGTAGATTCAAATAACAAAGATGAAAAGCCCATGAATCGAAACAAGAGTAGTTTTACTCAGACGAATAAGAAAAACAGAATATATAACCACAAGTGAAGTTATTTTTGTAAAGCCAATCAATTTAATTAGAAGACATTCTGCTTTTTAAAATTAAAGAATTTTATTATTCTTTTTTTTATAAAAGATTTATTTTTACAGAAGGAAAATATTCAGAATAAAGATATAACTCGTATATTAAATTTGTTACAGGAAAAAAAGATTAATAATAGCTAAAACAATTATGAGAAAGATCTAATAGCATTTTTTCACAAGTTATACTAATACTAAATTAGTTGAGTTGCTGAAAAAACAAAGATAAATGAAATAAAAGTTTAGAGATAGATTAAAAACCACCGAAAATTTTGTTTTTTGTACAATAAGTTAGGTTGTTGATTTTTTTTTTATTGTTTCCTCATAATTAACCATTGTTAGGCAAGAGTTTTTCTGATTAAACATTAAATCTACCAAATTTATTAACTATATATAAGGAGTAATATTCCACAAAAACACATAGTAATGCTACAAGTCGAAATTTTAAATCATGCCGCGACATACATATTACTCCGTATTTTATTACTCCGCATCTCCTTTTGAACCATTAGTCATTGAGTATGACATGAAAATAGAATGACTAATTATTCAACTGGTTTGTTACGAAAAAAAGGGTTAGACGAATAGGGTACAAAATTACTGTGACAGCCTAGATTTTTAATGGCACAAGTCTTAATATTCATATATAATTTTGTTTTTGCAAATAAAAGATGCCTGAAAGACATGCCTTAGTAAATATTTTACATTCAAAATTAACAATGTATCATATCTTTATAAATCAATACACAAGTTCTCCAAGTATTTCTAAACAATAATCATGTGATATACATGGTTCCTCTTGTGTAACATGGATCACAATAATTTGACTCGTATATTCCCCATTCTTTTTCAATAAGTCGTACTGACAAAATAGCAGTAAGAGGCTTGGTTTTGTACCTTGACATAAATTACACTGAAATTTGATAGCTATGTATAAAGCAGTTGAAGACTCCAGGGGGAAAAACCCTTTATCGGCTGGATATATCTCCGTATCAGGCATCTTGGCGACCATAGCAAGTCATTGCCTAAACTGGTGAAAGGAAACCGGTTTCTCACTTAGTTCTTTCGCGGCAACCCTGAAACGCTTGTACCGGGAGAAGAACCAAAGGAGAAACCGGTTTCCTGTCGAAAATGAGACCTGAATACGGGAAGATTCCTAGTCAAGTCAATCAATGGGTTCTTCCCCTGGACTCTTCAGTTTTGTTTGTAAAAATTGTCTGTTCTTTTCTCTTAAACGAGAAGTTTACAATGAGATTAGAGATGGCAAAGGGTCAATAAAGAAAATATTCAATGAATTACCAATTCACAGTAATGGAAGATGAGAGGCAAAGAAAACATCTGCAAGAAAGTTTCACCAGTTGAAAAATTTCTTAATGAAATATTGACTTTTAGCCAAAAATTGCTAATTTTACTGGTTCTGATGTTTTTCAAAAAATAGTACAAGAATCTGTAACTATGACAGAAGTCCTGATGTACTCATGCATCAACACCCATCTAAAACTATTGGAGGGACAGATTCCAAATTTTAAAAGCTTATTTCTTTTCTGCGGAAGTCTTCATTTAAGAAACAATTTTTTTTATTTGAACCCAAACGGATCTAAGAGGGCAAAACGTAAGCTGAATTCTAAATAGGAATAGCATTGTGCAAAGTTAGAAATTAGGATTTATGGCAAATTTCAATTTTTAAGAAATTTCAATGAGTGCAAAAATTAAGCATAAGTATGAAAAAGCAAGTGAGTTCAATATGCAAGTCCATGTAATGAAGACATGAATTAAAAAAATTGACAATTTATATTTTTATAATTATCAGCAATATAATGGTTTTAGTATAAACTATTGACAATGTATCAACAAAATATAAAACAATTACTTAATTCAAATTGATGCACATATGCAAAAATAAACTTTTATATTTATATTATATAGATGAGGCCCAGTGGCTTAGTGGTAGTGGTTTGCATTGCCACGCCACAGGTCCGTGATCGAGTCCCGGATTGGGCGAGGTTGAATCATCCTTTCATCCCCTAAGTGGGTCATTAAAATGAGTATCAAGTATGTTTGGAAACTAAACACTGGGGGTTCCGCGTGAGGCTGACCACATTACCGGGACATATGCCTAGGTCCACTAATGGGCTGTTGTGCCGAGGAATTATTTATAAAGATATGTTTTTTAAATAACTGTATAAAGAAAATCACTTATAAATACATTAAAATCTACAAATCAAAGCACTTAAATAAAAAAATAACTTTTAAAAAAATAATTTTTAAACCTTTACTCCTAGAAAATAGGGGCTACATGTTATAGAAGCTCTTTTTAAACTAAAGTGCTGACCTTATGCTTTGAATCAAATTTTGAGAACTAAGTTTAACTTGCTTTATTTACTTTTTAAAATAATTTATTGAATTGAATTATTTGTAAGTTTAAGTTGGCTTTATTTAATTGTTCTAAATTTTAAAATAGAACAAAAATAATTTAAATATTTTTTGTTCTACTATTGCTACATGAAGGTACAAGGCACTACCTAGATAACCAATTAAGGAAAAATTTGAGACAAGATATAAACTAATAATTTTAAATTGACAAGTTTAAACTTGAAAACAAGTATAAACTACTATTTTTTGCTACTACCTATAATTCTATTATTTCCATATTCATTAAAGCAGCAAAACATTAAGTCAAAATATAACAATAAAAAAGATAATGAAAAAAAATATAGCTTTAACTTAACTTAGCTCAACTCTAAAAAAGAGTTTTGAATAACTTAATGCTTCATTTTTCGAAGTTCACAGAAGTGCAAAAGAATATAAATTATCTCATTGCTTGTCTATATACGTAAAACGGTTGAATTGTGCATGCAAAATTTATTTTGTATTTCCGAAGTAAACTTTCTTGGTTAGATCCAAAAATGTTCTTCACACTCGATTCAGGGTAACTTTTACTATAAACTCGTTTTTACTATTAAATAATTTAGTTTGATTAGCAATTTAATTAATTTTATTAAATATAAAGCTACTTAGCTATTTTTTCAAATAAAATAAGAAAATGCTTCGTCATGGAGGATTTAATATGAGAGCTAGAAATAATAAAGAATCAAATGTAAAGTTACATTCCTGTGACATAAAGACTTTTTTTCTCAGTTACAAAACTTTAAAAACAGTTCAGTATACCAGGAAGCAAATGTCTTTTCTTAAAAAAAAAAACAAGTCACAATACTTACATTTCAAATGGCATTTTACAAAGAGCTATCTCTCTATACCTAGCCTGGACGAGGCATCCTTAACAACGGCGATTTGTATATTATGTAAATTTTATGTACAGAGCTAGAATAGTTATCTTCATTCCAATCATGAGACTGCAGTAAATATCTCTCAATTCTCTTCTACAACTTGTCTTACAATTAATTCCCGGAATTCCTTAGACATCAAGTCTGTGCCATACATGGCAAAAGATAAAGATCAAAACAGACATATTCCTCTAGATTACCATTTCAAATTTATTTAACCAAATCGAGTTGAGTAAATCTGATGCAGCGTTAAATGTTGAAATTACAATCTTTCAATAAACACATGTGATTTTACATGCTTAAATACTTAATTGTCTCCCTTCACTCTCACTGAAATTTCTTTGAAATTGGAAAATTAAAAGTTGAATTAAATCCTAAGCTTTAAACAATGCACAATGCTATTCCTATTGAGAAATAGGCTTACTATTTGTGCTTTCGGTCAGCTAATTATAATCACCACCTCCCCCATGCTGATGTCTGCATTAATCTAAAAAAATACAATTGGATACTAGAGCTTCAATGAGTTTGTTTTCCTGGAGACCAAAGTGAAAAATGCCAGTTTTACAGACAGAGAATTGAATTATACAAATAGAAAATGAGATACAATGAGGGAACAAACACACAGGTGAACAGTTCACCTGCTGCTCCTTATTTGCAAGAACTATCATGTGTGGAGGGAATTGACATTTTGAAGAACTATTCAGCAGTGCTAGAAAAGTTATTTCTGTTCCGGTCAGGGTACATTGTAGCGAATCGCTTTCAATTCTTTACAACATCTCAAAATTATCAATGCCCAGAATTAGACATCAAGTTTATACCATACATGAAAAAAGACAGAGAACTAAACAGACATGCACCATTTCCTATAGTTGGACAATTTTAGGAAGTATAAAACTCACTCTATTTATGCCTAAATAGTCCACCATATTTTGTGTGTACATTTGTGTGTGTGACATCTTCAGTAAAATTTGACTTTTATATGTGTACTTCCTGTAGTTTTGACTGGGTGTTGACACACAAGTCAGGACCTCTTTCTTTATAGATGCAGATCAATGAAACTAACAGTATTGAAGACATTATTACTTACATAATTAAACACACAAGTCTTTGAGACATTCCTGCAGCTTTTTTCTAGCTAACTGAACTTTTTCTTCTTGCTTTTTAATGTCTTCTTCAGTAACCACGAGAGCCTAGGAGGTTAAAACAAAAAGTTAAGAGTTTACCTCAAATAAGTTCATGTTCCTTGCTTCATGATCACTTCTTTCCTTCCCAAGGAAACTCAGTATAGTTGTATTAGTAAAAATAAAACCACATCGTTTGGCGGTCGCAATTAGCCATTGTTTGAGGCATTTAACTGCCACATAGTAAAAAGCCAAAGTAGGCGAATTAAAAAAAATTACCTTGAAGCTCACATTTTTAATAAATATAGTTAAATAATGTCTCCTTAAAGCGATATACAATACAATTAAAATGTCACAAGCAAGAAACACCCCAGGGTCCATTTTACTAATATGTCCAAATTTAGCTTAGAAATTTCTACATTCCTATCTTCACAATGTAAACAATACACTGTTAATAGGATCATCTATCTTTATTTACTAAGAGTCTGGGAAACCCAGCCGTAGGTGTAGAGTTTACTTGTTCTTATGCCAGTCCTAAGCTCGGGTAAATTGGGAAAGGTTGGTCGTGGTGCTAATCACCCCACACCTTAAAAAAAAATTTAAAAATCTCAAGAAAACATTAAATCTGGACCTCTCTTATCGAAGCTGACCAGGAAAGGAATAAAGGACTTGATTTTTGGATCTTGGAAGGTACGAACCATATATCAAAGTAAAAGGCTGCAGAATTTGACAGTAGAAATTTCTAGACATAATGTAGAACTTCTTGCAGTGCAGGAAGTTAGATGGATTGAAGAGGTTATTATTGAGAAGGGGAACTACACTGCCTTCTGTAGCTGCCATGATAATTACCACATTTTTGGAACAGGCTTTTTGGTGAGCAAACGGATTAAGCATTTAGTCATCGCCTTTAAGGCCATTTCCCTAAGACTTAGCAAGATCCGATTAAAGAGAATCTTCTTAAACTACAGTACAATTTGCGGCCACACACCAACTGAAGAGATAGATGACTAGGAAAAGACTCTTTTTACGGTGTTTTAGACACACTCTACACGAACTGTCCTAGAAATGACATCAAAATTGTTATGGGTGATTTCAATGCGAAAATTGGAAGAGAAGATAAATTTAAACCAATAGTTGGAAATAATAGAATACATGAAGCTACCAGTGACAATGGCACCAGATACACACTTTGTTTCAGAACATAACATGGTTGTTGGGAGTACATGTTGTCACATAAAGATATACATAAATTAACGTGGAGGTCACCTGACAATAGCACTTTTATTCAAATTGATTATGTGCTGATCAACTCCAGACATTGCTCTAATCTTCTGGATGTCAGAACCTTCAGAGGAGCAAACATTGACTCGGACCACTATCTAGTTGCGGCTAAAATCCGAGGAAGAATATCAAGTTACAAAAAATACTAAAAGAAAATGTGAAACTAAGATCAACTACAAGATTGAAGGACGCAAAGGTAACCAAAATCTTCAAGAAAGAAATAATGGAGAAAATCCAAGCCAGAGATTTCGATGCATGTGAAAACCCTGAATCTATATGGGGAAAAACTAAGGAGTGCCTGTTAGCCACTGTGGAGAAGGTCCTAGGACCTACACCAAAAATATATTTAAAAAAATTTGATTTGATGATGAGTGCAATTCACTAGACAGTTATAATGAAGCCAGAAAAAAGGAAAAGAGTTCATAAAAGAAAAAAACAGTTGTTTCAAGATGACCTTCTTAGGGATTCTGAGCATCTAAAAAGAAAACAATGAAAGCAAAGCTTTCTACAGGTTAATCAATAATAGCCGAAATGACTATAAAACCAGAACTACTATTTGCAAAGATAAGAATTGCCAAATCGTTTGTAATGAAGCAGGAACATCAGAAAGGTGGAAGGAATACATCAGCTATCTACTTAACACTAAATATGTGAGTGAAGACCTCAATCCACACCAGTCGTAGGTCAACCAAGCAGAGATTGATATACCTTCACCCTCTTTGGAAGAAGTAACACCAACTCTAAAAAAAATGAAGTTAAATAAAGCACCTGGACCTAATTGTACTCCGACAGAGGTCTTAAAAATTGGGGGTCATTCTCTAACAAATATTCTACATAAGATTATATCATCTATTTAGGAGGACGAAGTCAGTGACTGCGCCTATGGAATACTGTGCCCCATTCATAAAAAAGGAGACCCAACAATTTGCAACAACTATCAAGGAATCAGTTTGTTGAACTGCATACCTATACAAGGTATTCTCAAATATACTGACCTGTTTAACAGACTTTCTAATCTGGTGGAAAACATAATATAGAATATCAGTGTGGTTTCAGAATAGGTAAATCTACTTACGAACAAATCTTTAACCTGCATCAAATTATGGAAAAATCCAGAGAATTTGGAATCGACTTACACTATTCATTGACTTCAAGGCTGCGTATGATAGTGTTGACAGAAAAATGCTTCTAAGAGCTCTTTTAGAGTTAAGAATTCCAGAAAAACTGATCCGTCTTATCAAGCTAACGCTAACAGAGACCCTATCATGTATAAAACTATCTGGGAAACTCACTGATTACTTTGAAATAAAAAATGGGGAGAGAAAGGGCGATGCCCTTGCCTGTCTGCTTTTTAATTTGGCTCCAGAATGGGCAATAAGTGATTCTGGAATTAATAATAGAGGTACAAATTTTACTAAGACTGTCCAAATTCCCGCATATGCAGACGGCATTGTGATAATTTCCAGAACTAACAAAGCACTGTGTGAGGCATTCATTTCATTCACACACTCAGCAGCCAAATTGCAGTTGCACATAAACGAAGAAAAGACCTATTGTCTGCCAGTGACAAACATCAAATATCTAAGAATTGAGAATTACAAGTTTGGGGTGGTTGATTGTAAAGTTTTTGATAATTCAAGGAATGAAATCTGCAGGACATATGTATTTTTACATACATATCTGCAGAATGCAGCAGCTCCGCCTTAGCTTATAGAATTTTTAATTACAAGGTAATAGGAACCAGAGCAAGGGGCAGACCCGAATTGAGATGAACAGACTGCATCACTAAAGACTTTTAAATTTTGAAGATAAGAAATTGGCAAACTATCGCTAAGAAGAGAGCGGAATGGAAGCAATTCTTGAAGGCCCTGACCTACACTGGGCTGTCGTGCCAATTGAAGAAGAAGAGTCTGGGAAATTTATTCGGCAAATCAAATCAAATTATGCATATGTACTCTAACTAGATTAAATTGTAGACTATTTTTGAATAAAAATATGACTGACACTTTTACAATTTTGGGGTTTATAACCAATGATATTTTTAGCAGTTGTTAGAATGAAGTTTACATATTGAACAAAAAAAGCAAGTATGAAACATAAATTAAAAGAACAACTTTATCCTTATGAAAATACCTGTACAAGAGGCTGCTCAGGGTTAATATAAACACTCGGATTCTTGTCCAAAACAACTTTTGCATTAGTTTGCCCAACTATTGGTTGCCCACTGACATGTAATGCTGTAGCTATACTTCTTAGCAATGTTTCTTCTGCAAGATCAGGGCCAACACCTAAAAAAATATATCAATTCATAAGAAATGGCCAATCTTAATTATTTTAATACACACAAAGGAAAAATTGCAAGAAATGCAAAATTTATATGGTTTATTGGTAGATCAGATGCTGTAGATTCCAAATATCCAATTAAAAATGTACAAAAATATTTAATTTCACCAAAAAAAAAAGAAAATTTGCTGACAATTTGTTCACTAAAACAACTACTGATGCCAAAGTTATGATTTTGGCCGTGAATTTTTAAAACATTTTAACATAAAAAGTAGTTTAAACCTGTTCCTTCAATGAATTAGGAACAGCCTGTTTTGTGTTGTTTAAATTAAATTCCTACTTATAATAACATGTATCTGTAAACTAGCATAACTTTCTCAAAACTTACAGATAAGGATAAGAGAGCATTTCAAAGTTTCAACAATGACAAATTGAAAAGTTATATGAAATAACAAGCCAAAGATAAGAAAAAAGCCAACCGTCATGACGTTTGTTATGCCCAGATGTTTGTGAGTATAGTAATTGAAAGTGGGCGTACCACTAACTTAAAACTTAATTTAAACATAAATACTTTAAAACCAGAAATACTGGAGTTTTAAAGGTTTCTTTCTAAATATGTTTAATTGAATAAAAATATTTGTGGAAAATGCAGTACTTGTTCATTGACTAAAAATAAAAACACATATTAAATTTATTTAGACTTCTATGTGCATGCTTAAATGCATCTCAGCATTACTAAACATAACATAGTGGAATCTTCATTAAGGCTCCCGACTTTTCTAGTAAACTTAAGATAAAGAATCACGACTTCTGCTCTGTATTTAGATCTGAGCTAATCGCCATTGAGGAGGCACTCAATGCTATTGGGTCTATAACATCTGCTAATATCTGGATCTTATTCGATAGTCGTAGTGCCATACAGCACTTAAGTAACTGGGAATAAGGCTGGCAACAAGACATCTGTCTCTATTCTTAACAAAATTAAGCAACTATCTCATCAGCGTAAAATCTTCGTACAATGGATTCCCTCTCACATAGGCCTTTTTGGTAATGAAAATGCTGATCTCTTGGCCAAGAAGAGAGCTTCTGATAGCACAATTTCAAGTCTATTTTTGACCTTCCCTGATATTTGCTCCAAAATCAGAACCATCAATCAACAACTATGGAACATCCCTCCGTCCCACTCTTGGTATAATAGACGAGTTCCTGGTGTTGCACTTACCATAAGAGCTAATAGAGCCATATAGTCCACCATAAGTAGGCTCATAAGTGGACACATCAGGTGTCTCTTTTGAACATGTGCGAAAGACCTATTTAACGTGCACAAAGTGTAACTCTGCACAGGCTTCTTCCGAACACATTTTACACTGTCTTGGTCTGGAAAAAATTGATCTCTACTCTAGTCCTCTTCTGGTCTTTGATTTCTTGAAGACTTTCGTGCTCATGGACACGGCCTAGCCCGCGGCTGGACCAAGAGGAATAAGTCAACAACAAACATAACATGATGTTTTCAATTTTTGTGTACTACTTCATTTTTCCGGCGAAATGTTGCAAAATGTGAACAAACGCACACAAATATATTCCACAGAATAAAAGTCGAAAATTTTCAAATATAAATAAATATTAATTGTAAACCATACATGTTCAACTATTAAAAAAGCTATACCTTTACTTTGAAAAAGGGGGACAATTTTTCAATTCTGGGTAAATCAAAAATATTCATTTTTTTAATTTAAAAGTCAAAATAGAAGAAAGAAACTAAAACATGCTTTGTTTTAAACAAATAAAAAGAATATAGCACATGCCCCAAAATGAACATTCCCCTTAAGGTTGTAGAAAACAATGCTGAATGCTACAATTGTGCCCATCTAACGGAAAGGAACAAATTTTATTAAACCTGATAAGCAAATGGGGGAAACTGAAAAATTACTTGATTTTCACTGCATAATATTTTAATTAAAATAATTAATAAAATATAAAGGGTGTAGGTGAAAAACTCACATTCTCTACACTCTACAGTAGACTATTCTTGCACTGTCAATGGGGAACAAATTTTCATAGTTTAATCAATAGCGAATAAAAGAATGAGGCGAACCTATACCAGAAAATTTAAAAATGATATTTGCACCGCACATAAATCAACTATTGCAATATCTTTAACACAAATAAAATAATTATAAGGTGCTTACTAAATCATAAAATTCATGCATATTACTATTAAATTCTAGGACGAATAAAGCTTCTGTTCATAATATAGAAATTTATGTAGAGCTTGATTTTAAATATTGTAATAGCAATTAGACTTTAAGTAAAGAAAGATTTTAAATTAATAAATTGGCAATATCAAACACCAAATTAAATAATTTTATTGTTTCATTACTAAAAATATACTTCAAAATGTGCCTATTAATCTACTACGCTATAAATTAGACTTTATTTAATATCAGTATATAGTAAACTAAAGAGAACATTTTAATTTCATGAAATTTTTCTAAATTAATTATGTGTTGAGAACTATTTAAGGATTCAACTCGGCACCATATTGCGATGGCTATACATCATCATTAAGGGGTTGAAGGTATTTATAGTTTTAAGATTTGTCCAAAGATTTTACCCTACAACCAAACAATAGTTAATGAGTTGATTGAGGTTTTTTTTGTTGTGGGCCTGTTTGGTCCTTAAAAGTGTAAAACAAGACTCGAAAAA
Source organism: Oedothorax gibbosus (assembly GCA_019343175.1). Taxonomy (NCBI): domain Eukaryota; kingdom Metazoa; phylum Arthropoda; class Arachnida; order Araneae; family Linyphiidae; genus Oedothorax; species Oedothorax gibbosus. The sequence continues at coordinate 11,582,937 of CM033272.1, forward strand.
CCGCCTGTCCTCGACAGTAAAAAATTCTCCGATGACAACTAATTCCTCCAATCCGACGTCCTTGTGGACGGCCATTTCCGTACTAACGTTCGTAATATTTGTTTTTTTAATCTTAGAAGAGTCTAGCACCTCACTTCTAAAATGAAACTCTAATCTAGAAATCCTGTTAATTCCTTCGTCAGACCAAATGCGCATGTAATTGGTAAACAAAAGAAAAATTGCTCTATACACGTGGACTTCTAATGAAGAAATTAACAATTTCGTACAAAACACATTCTGTACTGGTCTTAAACAAGAAGCGTTAAACGCAAATTATGGACATCTGCTTAAATGGAAAATCCCTTTCAGATTTCTGTGCAGAAATCATTGGCTTGAACGTCATATTATATTCATTTAAAAACATAGTTCCCTCAGATAACTTAACATTTCAGATAATTTGACCTTTGTCATTTAAATTATTTCATAAAAGAAATATTACTTTACTTTTAGTAACCTAGTATTTTGTTTATTACTGCAAAATGTAATTCTAGTAAATACTAATTCACTGTGCAATTTATATAAATGTTTGTAATAAATAAAAGAAAATTATATTTTTATTTGTTTAAAAGCTATTTATAAAATTAGTTTGACGGGTTAGTTTCAAAGGAGGACGAGTACATTGTTGGACAAGCCGTCCTTGGGGACAGGTAAAATTTTTGAGTTTTTTCGAGCCCTGGTGTAAAATATAAAAATTTCACTATTTTCTTTATGAAAAGTGAAAAACAAAATTTAATAGGATATAAAACATGAATAAAAACACATTATGCAATTAAAGCTTAATAACATGCATACCTTTTACATTTCGTGGAAGTTCAAAGTTGTTAAAAGCCTCTTCATCCATGTCAGATGCTTTAAGGCCTTGCAATCGCTTTTCCCAAAAAAGCTAGTTTGATAATATAGGGATAAGTAATTACAAAGATATAATGACAGTGAGAATTTACACTGATACCCTAAAATGTATTAACCCTTTATATACTAGAAGACGCCCAAGTCTATTGTAAGTTTATTGGTTCAGGTATCATCTAGCACTTAAAGGGTTAAAGAGAGCAGAATCAATTAACAAATTATCATTTATTTAAAAATTTTTGGTACTTAGCCATTTCCCCGGTACAAATCTAGCCAAACAGAATCTCTGGTGACAAACAGAATTTTGCACCAACAAAATAGAAATGTACCAAAATATTTTATTGATTTCAAAATTAATACATATTTAGGACAAATTGTGTCTGCAATTGTATTTTTGAATGTTGCATTGAATTTGCTATTTAATTTAAGAAGCAGATAAGCTGAGATAATGTTTACAAGAATTTAAGTTGAACTAAGAAGATATAACAAGATTGAAGAAAGCATTTTTTTGTTTAAAGTATTTCAAGTTATTGAACGAACAATGCAACTGAACAATTTAAAGAAACAATATAATTTAAATAAAACTTATGCTGTCACATGCACCATAATTAATAATAAACACCTGTTTTGGTTTATCTTGGGGTCCATGCTTGAAATCTGTGCGTACTTTACCATCTGTTGACTTAACAACAGTCACAGGTTGTTTAAAAATGGATGCAGTCTGCCGAATCGGTGGGACCAAGGAAGCGTCATTCCGTATACCCCGGTTGTAGTCAAACTGAGTACCCCTCTGTCTTTTACTTTTCCTCAGCAGAAGAGAGTTTATTTTGCCTGTTCTGTAGTCAAAGGTGCTCAGATCCACGGCATCACCTAAAAAGCGGGCCAGTTGGGGTTTGCTTCGAAAGCGCTTTCCTGAAGGACTGGAAAAAATAGAAATCATTGAATTTTTTTGGATAAGTAGATAAAAAGTCAAGGAACAGCTATGAAAAATGTCTGGTCTCAACTTGCGTTACGTTGCCATTGCCAGGCAAAATACATTTTGAAACTGTGAAATAACACTTGTTGTACTAAACCATTTTGTATGGTTTTTTTTAAATAGTATACTAGGTTCGACTACAATTGATGAATTTTTATACTTAATTTTGCTTCGTTAGTATAAACATTTCCGCAATAAGAAATTGTGTGTAATAATTTTTCTGCTCAGGGCGTATGGTAATAATTTTTCTAACCATTTGGGCAACGAAAATGCTCAAATGTGGTAAAAATTTTACTTTATATTTCATACAACTTGATAGGTGTAGATGATTCGAATTCTATGACTTTGCACCAATGACGTTTACCGTCAACCATATCGGACCGTTAGTTGGGATAAGAAATATTCCCATACAATCTTTTTTTGAATCGTGGTTTTTTAAAAACAAGTCGCCAAAATACGGACTTTTGGCGCGATTTTGGAAAGTTCGCCAAGGGGGACCGTACAGTAAATCTCTACCATGTTGTATTTTTAAACTCGCCAATAAACAGACCAGCCATTATATCATAGCTGTACCAAAGTAAAGGTTAAATTTTAATAGTATCTTTATTTACTTATTGCAGAACCTACAAAGAACCAAATTAAAACTATAATAAAAGGGAAAAGTACCTAACCATTCTGTTTAATAACTATTTAAGCTGCAATTTTTTTTATATAATTGTTGAAGTGCTGGGAATATAGAGAAGACTAAGTTCTTTAATAAGAGAATATAATTATGTTAACAGAGTGATTACAAAACTAATTATTTTATATTTAAAATAGAAATATCTCGCCAATAGTTCCTGCTGTTGAAAGATACCAAGAAGGATAATTTCTAACAACACATTCTTTAAAACCATAAATTTTATACGAAAAAGAGAGACGATAATTTCTAGCTAACTTTAAATAAAATTCCTTAAGAGAAATTTAGAAAGAATGAAATAAGACATTTAGAGTTTACCTATAGTAAAAAACATCAATTTTTCCTGAGGAGAGTCCATTTTTACGAACAACTTCTTCGCGTTTCCAACCCTTCGGAAGAGCAGGACAATCACTGGTCGACATGCTTCTTTTTTCCAAAAATTCGCCAAAAGAAAGGTAAATTTTCGTCAACAACAAATGTAGATAAAGAAGGTTCAAGATTGTAAATATTTACGCTACGTCCAAAACACAGTTTTTTTTTATACAAGTTTCCCAGGAAGCTGTTTTCATAATCATCCTAATGTTAAGAAAGAGGAAAACTCAAGTCAAAATCACTTGTTGACAGGCTGTGTCCTGACTACAACATCAAATGCCACAAATGCAAGAAAACTAGGCGACCACCAAGGGCGCCAAGCGATGCAATAGCATGTGGCTGACTCTGCCAAGTCGCCAAGTTTGTTGCATTTGTGGCATTTGATGTCGTAGTTAGGACACAGCCTATTGAAATTGCTGTTGAAAAATACTAAATAATGGTACTTATAGCTTAAAAAAAACTTTTAAATTCCAAAAGTCAAATAAATTTACATTTAATTGCAAAAAATATCTTAAAGTTTATATCTGCTTTGAAAATATTTTATTTATGGGTATTCATTTTATGACGTCGAAACGCAGGATTCTGATTGGATAATAATCTTAGATTTGTGTAGTCTTTAAACATCTGAAAGAAAACTAAAATTTAATTTTTCAATTTCAAAACAAATCCGCACCAATATGGAGGTATTTTAGTAAGTTTTTTGTAAATGGTTTTTATTCATATTCGCATAACTTTTTTAGCAGCATGAGAAATGTGTTAAATGACATGAAAATAAATTAACGCTTCTTACGAAATATATGAGTAAAAAAATTAAACTGTTTTTTTTTGGTGGGCAAATTATTTAATAAAAACACTCGATAACTTTTTAGTTTGTTTTCATCACCTTTTGATTTTCTCTTAGCTTCACCCATTGTAATAAAAATGTGTATATCCTAGCTAATATTAGATTTAAAAAAATTAAAATGGAAAGATTGTATTTTATCTATAATTGTGGCGCCATCTCTTGTCATAGAACAATAACAAAACATGCAAAGTTTCCCTTTACAAATTCCGGAAATTTTCTGTTAAAATTAACGGTTAAAAAATAATGTTTCAAAGGATGACAATAATATGTTTAGAAATATTGTTCAACTATCAATTCAGTAAAAAATTTATTTGTAAAAACAAAGTTTTCCCAATCGAGTTCTTTTTGTGATGAACATAAAATTTAAAATGAACAAACTTATTGGAGAGGCTAACAATTATTTTAATATAAATTTTTACCAAAAACAGCTAATTGCAACCACATATTAATGAAAAGAAATTGTAGATGAATATTTATCTATAAATTCTTTCGTACCAATAGTTCCTCTTTAATAAGAAAAAACATTGTGGCACTTTTATCCTATATTAAAAAAATTATGGAATAATAAAATCAAATGATTCCATATATTTTGAAGCATCATTTCATATCTGTTTATAGTAATCTAAACTGTTGCCTGCCTAAAAATATTCTGCCGGGCAGATAAACTGCAGTATCCACATCATTGAATTGGTCCATTTTGGTTCTGAAATAATATATATATTTTTTTTAGGATACTTTCTTATGTTATAGTTCCCGCCACCCTTATTTGTTACACTTTAGGGAGGAACCGGTCTTTGAACAACC